>CAMXCT020000691.1:604822-784822 GCA_947184155.2 Cladocopium goreaui | reverse complement strand
TCAAAAGCCCCAAGGAAGCCCAGCAAGGCCCAAAAATGTTTCATTTTTTCCACTGGGGATCACAAACTCCAATCACAAGCCCAAAAAAGCAGAAATGAAAATGAATTCAAAATGAAGGCAGGAAAAAAAGCAGATTTCCAAATGAACTTTAAAAATGAAAAAATAGAAAAAAACAAAAAAAACTAGTTTTAAGATGCTTTAGAACCAGGCCGCGGTGGAACTTGCAAAGATAGATAGGTAGATAGATAGATAGATCGATAGATACATAGGTAGATAGATAAGTAGGTAGGTAGGTAGATAGTCAGAGAAAGAGAGAGAAATAGTGAGAGAGATCAATCACCTTTCGCTCCAGCAGTGGCTTCGCTCTGCCATCCCTGATTCACAACAACCAACCTCTCCTATAGGTTTCCTAGTTTTGAAACTTCCGCCACCGCCTTGATCCGCCTTGTGCGGTACTACTGGTAAGCCAGTCATGTTCCAAATTACCAACCAAATAAATTTAGAGGCTAAAATTGGAAGATCAAAACATCGATAACATGTGAGATAACATCCTGATTTTGGGCTCTGTCATTTTTGGGCAAATGCTCTTTCTTGTTGTTGAATCACCTTGAATCAAAAAAGTTTGCTGCACATTCATCTCACGGCAATATCTCCATTTTTAGGTACCCCATGGTTCCTAATTTTGGTTACCCTCTGGTTATGACTAACAGTTCGCCATGGTGAATAGGTAAACCATCTATAAATGGGCCATTTTCCATGGCTATGTTAAATAACCAGAGGGTAAGGTGAAGATATACTGACATTAAATTTTGGGCCTTAAAATTCTATGGATTGTATGGTGCTCATTGGATGGTCAATATAAGCCAGACCCCCGACCTCACTTGGGGGTGCATCCAACGTAGTAAATGGGTGAAACCCCAGATATAGATGGAATATTGTTAGTCGCCCTGTCAGTTCGAAAAACGGGTTAAATATAAATATATGTATAAATGATTAAATACATGTGTATATAGATATATTTAGAGGAATATAATTAATGTACTATTGTTAGTTGCATGTAGTTTCTCTGTCAGTTAGAACAACGGGGTAATTTTTTTAACCACCCACATAACTGACAGATTAACTGACGAGCTTTGGGCTAGGTACGGTGCACGGTGGGATGCACATCCGACATCCAACATCCAACATTACTTGGCGCAGTTCCCGAGTGCCTTCTCCATGGGAAAGTAAAGAGCCGACAAGGCCTCGAGGCTCGTGGACAATCACTTCCTGGTGATTATAAATTTTGATTTAATGGGATTTCATGGTTGGTGGTGCAATTTCACCTTCTTTGAAAAATGATTGAGTGAAAGTCAATGGGAAGGATGACATCCCATATATGAAATGGAATATAAAAAGTGATTGAAACCACCAAAAAGGATTTCATGGTGATTTTAAGGAACTTCATGCTTCGATTTGTTTCCCTGAAAAGATGCCGGACATATCCAACCAGGATGGTTTTGAGGCAAGGCAGCTTTCCGGCAGGCAGCATTCCGGCATCATTCCGGCATCTTTGTGGGGGTTGCTATGAGATAAAACCAGGTACCCTCTGGTAAACATACAAAAAGCTATTGAAAATGGCCATTTATAGTTGATTTACCCATGAAAAATGGTGGATCTTTCGATCTTTCCATAGTTTTTTGTTAACGTTTACCAGAGGGTAAAAACCAAAAAAAGTCCGTCCCCACTTAGGGGTTTCTTGATGTTGAACGCCAGGCTATGCCATGGGATGACCAGCTCCAACTTGAAGTCTTCCGGCAACCGAAAAATTGGGAACATTGAGCGACCACCGGAAACAGTCAAGCGAGATCATCACCCGCCAGTAATCAGCACTTGGAGGCAATAACATGTAATAATATGTCATAGCCATATGAACTAACCCAGTCAGATTATGGAATCCCTCTCTCATAATATGAAATTATATATATATAGATATGTATCCCCTATGTGGATTGCTAACCACAGACCCGCACTGGAAGCACATGGCGCACCAAGGGCAATATGAAGATCCAAATCCAATTTGTGCCTTGGTGGAGGAGACCGATGGAGATCCATGCGGATTCAGATGTAATTCGAGCTTAGATTGGGCTGGATTTGTTTCTAGACGAATTGCAGTAAACCTTGATTAGATTCGGTTCGATAAGATACGTACACAGATAGAAAGATCAAACGATGGATGGAAAGAAAGACAAACAATAGATTATGGAATGAAAGAAATGGATGGGATGAACACATTTTTGACATCACCAACTAGGTAGGAACCTGAAAAAGGCAAAACCTTCAATGTCATAAGTAGCTTCAAAAACAACGTCACAAAAAGTGTGTATCAGTGAAATGACGATCTTCACTCGGTTGATCCTAGCGGGTCATACTCTTGGACAGTTGGCGAGTTCCCCTGTGAAAAAGGGAAGTCAGAGTGGGACATGTTACATGCGAAGCTAAGCTGATGTCATACATACACTGGCTTCCATCCGTCTTATTTCCAGAAGTAGCCCAATGTTTGCTGCTTACAACAGCATTTTTTACCCTTGTTTGGTGGGGTGCACCCGCTTGTGCCACGATATATGGAGATTGATTCAGTTATTAAACTGGATACCATGACATATTTATTCTCAGGGGGTGGAACCCATAAATCACCAACTTAAAAAAATAAATCCCTATTAAAGCTCAATGGTTGCTATCATTTACTGATTGACTAAATGAGCATGTTCAATGGTTAATCACCATTTTCACCCCAAGCTTTTGGCAAAGTCCCATTTATTTCCACTTACATCCTTATTTCTGATGGTTCAATCATGTAAGTGGCGAAATCAGACTTTTTAAATAACGCATCGCACTTTTTTAAATGGTGAATTCCAAATCTTTTATGTTTTTTTGTTCCCAAGCGAACCAAAATCCACCACTGGCAGATGTTTTGCCCATTGACCATCCATTTCCAGTTTTTGTTCCCATTGAAACTTTCATTTATAGCTGATTTTCCTATTATCAATGGCCATGCAACAGCAACCTGAATGAAATTGGAGGTACATACCATATATTACCGGCCTATATATATAAGGCCTAAATTTCAAGGAATCTCCTCACAAAATATGGCTGGTGGTAAAACAACCCCTCTGAAAAATGATGGAGTGAGTAACAGTTGGGATTTTATGACTTCGTCAGTTGGGATGTGATGACATTCCCAACTGAATGGAAAGTCATAATCCAGTCATGTTCCAAAGCACCAGATCACCATCATATTCCTGTTGTTGGTTTTTTGGCCTGGTAGCCCTCCTGAAAACCACTATGAATATCACTATTAACCAATATCTCATCCCATTATCACATCACATCATATCACTACATCACTACATATCACTTGGAAGATTAGTCTCCATTAAAACTAGGCTATTCACCATCACTATTAACCAGCCATGATAGGAAAATCATCAGCAACGGCCCTAGGTCAGGTGACAGTAGTGATCCATGTGCCCTGGTAGGGCTGACACATCCAGACCTCGGATTTTAGGCTGGGCTCGTGGGACACATTTCACCCCGAAAATCTGGGGATTTTGGCCATGATCCAACCATCAGAACTTGGGAGTTAGGTCAAGTTTTCTTGGGGTTTTAGACTGGGAAAAGTTAACAAAAAACGAACTGGAAAGATCCACCATGTTTAATGGGAAAACTCACTATTTCGACTGGGCCATGGCTTCAATAGCTATGTTAAATTACCAGGCCGGGTAAGAAAAAACTGAACCATTTGGATTTCACGGGCGAGAAATCACGAGGAGTTGCGCAATGGGGCATCCATGAGGACGCAGCCAGTGGCAGATGAATTCAACGGGAGATATGGAGCTTTCCCAAATATTTTGGGATACTATAGGGGTAAACTATCCATATATATATATAGATTCCATGGTAAAATAGGGATAGATATGTTTTTTTTATTTTCGGACTTTCCATTGTAAACTTTGTAAACTATCCAGCTATTGGGGTACCCCCATGGAAATGGAAACACACCATGGAAAATTGGGATTTTACCACCAAAAAACCTGAACCATCACAAATAGGTTTTTCCCCACCTGCCAGGTGAGGGTTGTTAGATTTTATGTCAGTTGCCTCCTCCTGCCTCGTCCTCCTCCTCCTCCTCCTCTCCTCCTCTCCTCCTCGTCCTCCTCGTCCTCCTCGTCGTCCTCCTCGTCCTCGTCGTCCTCCTCGTCCAACTGCGACCCGCGATCCACAGTGTTCTCTGTCGGACCTCAACCACGACCATCCACGCCCAGTGTGCCCTGCCGGACCTCAACCACGACCATCCACGCCCAGTGTTCCCTGCCGGACCTCAACCGCGAGTATCCGGGCCCAGTGTTCCCTGACCTGAACCACGACCATCCACGCCCAGTGTTCCCTGCCGGACCTCAACCGCGAGGATCCATGCCAAGTGTTCCCTGCCGGACCTCAACCGCGAGTATCCACGCCAAGTGTTCCCTGCCGGACCTCATGTAGGAAGATATGGGACAAAGAATGTGCAGAAGAAAGTTAGAAAGAATGTCAGAAGTCAGAATGCCAGATAGAATGCCAGATAGAATGCCAGAAGATATGTCAGAATATATGCCAGAAGATATGCCAGATAGAATGCCAGATAGAATGCCAGAAGATATGTCAGATAGAATGCCAGAAGATATGCCAGATAGAATGCATCAGATTTGCCAGATAGAATGCCAGAAGATATGCCAGAAGATATGTCAGATAGAATGCCAGAAGATATGCCAGATAGAATGCCAGAAGATTTGCCAGATAGAATGCCAGAGATATGTCAGAATATATGCCAGAACATATGCCAGATAGAATGCCAGATAGAATGCCAGATATGTCAGAATGCCAGAAGATATGCCAGATAGAATGCCAGATAGAATGCCAGAAGATATGTCAGATAGAATGCCAGAAGATATGCCAGATAGAATGCATCAGATTTGCCAGATAGAATGCCAGAAGATATGCCAGAAGATATGCCAGAGAGAATGCCAGATAGAATGCCAGAAGATTTGCCAGATAGAATGCCACAAGAAAATGCCAGAAGATATGCCAGATAGAATGCCAGAAGATATGTCAGATAGAATGCCAGAAGATTTGCCAGTAAGAAAATCTATAAATGTCATGGTGGGGATCACACGAAGTAAAGTATATTTTTTTTCGTACGAATCCATGGGAAACGTCAAACATTGGCAACTCAACCGAATCGAGGCATCCAGGAATGGAAAACCAGCCGAATCCTTTTGCACAGCTGCAAGTGTCGATCAGTACATCTATACTCATTCAATCTCATTCACATGCAATTTCCAAACCGTTTGCAAGGCAGTTTATGGATGACAACCCGATTAGCATGCCTCAAAACAGCTGCCAAATGAATGTTGACTCTGCCATTTTGAAAATCATAGGTCCTCTCTCCCAAAATGAAGTCAAACGATCACAGTAATCCCAGCAAATTTCTTTGAGTCGCACAATCATGTGCAGTTTCTCCATTTCTTGTTTGGTATCTTATCAATATCAAGCAACCCGTGGAAACATCCAAAAATTTGTTGATGCCTAAATCCTCGAACCATTTTGAATATGCAGGGGCATCAGGGGTTCTTTAGAGTAATACCACTCTCAAAAAGGGGCTGATATCATTTAATATCAATGTTTTCCAATAATATCAGTGTTATCCAAAAAATATCAAAAAATCATGAAAATACCGATTTTAAACACATTTCAAAACCATTGGTATCAATGAGATCAGGTGATTTACATGGATTTACATGTATTATGACTACATTAATATCATTCATGTCTTTCTTGCGAGCCGCCACGAAACCCACCGCGAAAACAAGCCCCAACAAGCCCCGTGCCTGAGGAATGGTCTTCCTCCTCGTGGTCGGTACGTTCCTCCTGTAACACGGTCTCCTCGGTGGTGCAGTCGCGAAATCCTGTGGATGGCAACCGCGAAATCCATTTTTCACCAGTTGGTAACTATGGGTAACCACAAAGCACTATCAATAATGGGATTATGGTGGGATTATAATGGGATAAACCATCTACCCAAACTGGTGCAGGATTTTTCTTAACCATCCACAGTATGAACTTCTGAACTTCCGGCACGGCTTGGGCTTCAACACCCCCCAGAAACTTGGCGCCAAGTATTGCTGGATCTTTTCATTTTTGGGGTGCCGGCCTTTTTTTGGGATTGGTTATGATTAGTTTGCGATGATTGCGGGAGGATATCCATGCAACATCTTTTACATCATCAATATTTGGTAGAGGATTTATGGCGGCTTCATCCCAATGTAACGTGTGTGATCTCATTTTTTGGTGCGCACACGCTCTCACCTACCCGTGTAGCTATAAAAAAAAGGTCGGCGATTGATTTACCACCCTTCCGTCACCAATGCCGGAAATTAACCTCTTAGCTCAGAAGGTCAAGGTTTGCAGCTCTTGCCGTAGATGGGAATTGCAACCCATGCCTGAATAAAACAAACATGGAGCATACGATATGGGTTCTCGCTACCCTCTGGTAAACTAACATAGCTATTGAACATGGCCCATAGAAATAGTTGATTTACCCAATAAAAATGGTGATTTTCAATAGCTATGTTCGTTTACCAGTGGGTATATAATGTTACTTACTGGTGCTTAGTAGGGAAAGGGGGACATGACAATCATCCCATCCATCCGATGAGTCCAAGATAGTCCAAGCCACACCCGACTCCACGTCATCCAGCAAAGGGTCCTGCTTATGAGTCGTCAGGGCATCTTTCCAAGAAGTGCATGCCACTGACATACGGAAATAAACATGAAAAAAACACCTGGTGGCGAATTGGATCGGTACATCCCCCAAAAAATGGATCCTACGAACATCCCAATTTTCCTCCTGGACGGTCACAAAAAAATACCAATCAACTCGTTTCCGGCAGTTTTTCTCTGGGTGAAATCCAGTTTCTGTCCTGCTCATAGGCTCCCATCCCAGGGGCGCTTGGCTGCCCAGGTGGACCCGGAGGACCCGGAGCCGGCGGACCTGGATCCCCATGGGATGCTTCACCAGTTCTTAGATTGAAGTATCATATTATCATCTGGGTGCTCATAATATGATCGTTATCTGGGTATTTTTCTTGATGCCTTTGATATATTTTGATCATAGTGATCATGTTATAATTCTTAGATTGAAATAAAACTGATAAAGAGATCTACAACCACCAGTTCTTTGGTTGCCCCTTGACAAACCGCATCCTGAATCCCTCCTAGCACAGCGAACAGCTTGAATCCCCATTCACACCTCCTACACTTGGCACATCCTAACCTGATAAAATATCTAATCTAGTGCGCTGTAGGTGGACATGGCCCTTACATCACCGATCCTGATCTCAATCTTCTAGTAAACCATCCCTAAACTTGCCAGTTCCTCACATAGTTCTCTCAAAAATTGGTTCTCAAACCAATCAACTCAGCAAAATGTCATCACCAAAAAACAATGCCAGAAAAAACACAAAAAACGCTGGGATCATCCCCTTCCCAAAAAATCCATAAACATCATTCAACATCATCAAAAAGTAGGCTGGTTGGTGGTTTCAACCCCTCTGAAAAATATGAGTTCGTCAGTTGGGATGATGACATTCCCAATATATGGAAACATCAAAGTCATGTTCCAAACCACCAATCAGTTAAGGATAGGTTCCCAAGTTAAAATCACTGGCACCCCAATTGACCAACCAGTCATCAAAAAGTGGGGAACATCTCTCCATCCTCCCGGCCTTGCCCTGGTGTCCCTTGCGGGGCCGGGGGCACGGCGCTGCCGGCCGGCGCCGGCGCGCCGTTCGCCACGGGCCGCGCCATGCTGTTGGGCGGCCGCGGGGTGGGCGTCGGCGTCGTCGTCGACTGCAACGGCACCGGCACGGGACCCGCCACGGTGCGCGACTGCATGGCGATGTAGGGATCCACCTTGGAGGTCTGATGGTTAAGCCATGTAGAAGCCATATCTCACATGTATATATATATATCATATTCATGTAATATAAACATATAAAATCTAAATAAATAAATATATAATATAATATTATATATATATAAATAAATAAAAAAATATATCTTAAATTATATATATATGTTCAATAGAAAAGGGGATGAAGTAATTGGTCCATATATAGGGGGTATAAGCTATTTACTAAGTGGGATAAATCCCTAAGTAGAATGGGGCTAAAAAATTGAAATCCACATAGGGGGGTGCTATAGCTAAGAAAGGTTTGAGATAGTGCAATCAATGGAACTCAAGACTTCTCACTTGGAGAATGATCTTGTGTCAGGTGGAAGTGTCAAATTCGTGGATCAAACTGTTCTTATCTTAGGGTTTCACCGGCAAACGATGGACATGGAGATATTACCCAACGAATAAAGCGGTAAGGTCCACCTTGATGGAGCAAAACTAAGGAGCTGAGCAGCAAAATGGGGATTTTTACTCTCAATATCTCTTAATAAACGAGAGTTTGACCCATGACCAAAAATTCTGGTTGGTGGTTGACCACAACCCCTCTGAAAAATATGAGTGGGTAACGGTTGGGATGATGACATTCCCAATATATGGAAAATCACCATTTTTCATAGGTAAACCATCTATAAATGGGCCATTTCCCATGGCCATCTTAAATAACCAGAGGGTAATAAACGAGAGTTTGAAACCACCAACCAGAATTTCTTTAATCCCAAAACTTGATCGAGAAACTTGGACCTAACCCACCGTAAGGAGGATTGAATACATGAAAAACGGCCGGTTCGAACACTTCACCTATGCGACCGCGACCAGGTGAAAACATATCTGCAATAGGAACATGACTAATACAAAATGGATCCTATCAATACAGCAAGCATGTCAAAGATAGAAAACTGGCTACCTTCAGCTTGGCTAAGGTTGCCCTAGAAAATCTGAAGTCTCTTTTTTTCACCCCATTAAACCCATTATCACAATTGTTCCCCAAGGCAGCTGCACTCTTTTCCCGCTCAACTTCAGAGAAGCCATGACGAGTATATACCGTCTGGCGGCACTTGCGACCGCTTGGTGTTTAGAAATTTTGGAGGCAGCCTGTGTGGCCACCGACTTTTCCAGATTCTGGGGGAGCCGTTGCCCTCAGCATAAAGATCTATGGTTCAAAAATGTGTAAACGGCTCAAGAGGATCAGAAACTGGGCACAAAAGAACCGCAAATCTTCAAATCTTCAGTTTAGATTCATGACTTTCCATTTGATGCTACTTTACTGCAGTTCACTAGGGATACTTAGAATTGTGACTAAATCGCTGTCCCAGTGTCATGCCACATAACCACCAAAGAATCATCATTGACCGGCATGTAAACTGACGTTTATCCTGCCCGCGGCAACGGCCCACACGGCCCGGCTCACGACATGGGCCGCGGCTCCAGCTGTGCACGGAGACATCTTGACCGAGCGGGGCAAAAGTTGGCGAAGTTCCGCAGGGATTGCCAAGGAGACGTTGGGTCTGCATGACAGCATGCATCCACGGCATATTTAGCAACCCAAAACAAGTAGAAAAAGTCAAAAATGTGTTTATTTAAAATTGAGACTTACTTCTAAATCTTTTTGGGGGTTGCGAAATACATATCAAAACTCCACATCCATATTTACATACATATCATATGATGGTTGTCATCTTTAAACGTGTAACCGACAAAGATATGTCCAGCTCTCCCCCCCCTCTCTCTCTCTCTCTCTCTCACTCTCTCTCTCTCTCTCTCCATCTCTACATCCATGCACTGGCACTGCACAAGGTTGGCGAGGCAAGAATTGTGAACACCCTCCCCAAAAGAACAGCTATGTTGCTGGCTCACTATGTTGGTTCCAAATGTACAGATGCCTAATGATGTAGCAGCAAGTCTCCACCATCCCAAGAGATTGCACCCCTGAGCGACGTGCGGTGAACAGAGGGCGATGGAAAATTTGGCACTGCTGGGCACCAAAGGAACCATTCAACGATCGGCTGGTGAGCCAAACCCCAAACAATGGGGCCGACATGTTTCGACATGCTTCAAGACAGCGTGAGCATATCAATCAATTGCACTTACCAATTGCGGTTCAAATCATACCAGGCCTGATGGAAAAACGAAACGCTGACAACAGTCCATCATCGACGTACATGTACCTGAAGAGCTAAAACAGAAAAACAAATCAATCACCAACATATACCAAGGCAGCTGAATCGGAGGAGTCCCATTGGATTTCCGTCTCTTATTAACCGATTAACCATGGATCATACGGTCGATCCAAGCTGTTTCAACTTGTAGACTCCACCAGCCGGATCGTCTCATCTCATTCGCTCACTTCTTCCTTGGTTGTCCGATTTCAGAATATACATGACCTATTGCAGGTCCACATCTTTAAGCCAATGGATGTGACAAATCTCTTCGCAGCCTGGGGGGTGTTCAGAAAAATCTGAGCTTTATGGAAGTACGCCCAAAACTAGATCACTTTCTGGCACTGGGAGTGATAGATGTGGCCAAATGTCTTCTTGGGAATGTCCCAATCCCCTTCAAGAAACACCCTTCATCCTGGGTCATCTACTCATGATGGTGAAAATCCGCTTGTCTACAGGTAATTACTTACCATGGAATGGATGGAAACGACCTTCTGGGAATAGGGATCTTGAAAACAAAACATGTTTTGACATGCTTGCCTCAGATCATCCTGAATTCTTCTTTGCAGGTTTTTCCCATGTACCCTCTGGTAAACTAACATAACTATGGAAAATCACCATTTTTAATGGGTAAATCGACTATAAATGATAATTTTCAATAGCTATGTTTGTATATATAGGAGTAAAACGCGCAAGCAAACAACCAAGGAACCCTACAAATAGATGGGCGCATGTCATGCTTACATGGCTTTGTCCCGAAACAGGGCAATTACCCCATGCCATCCACTGCTTCCCAAATATCACATTCCTATTCATTCCTGGTCAAGATCTTCGGTTAATTCCATCGCATTTTGAGATCTTATCATGTTATGTTATATCTATCCCCCTGGTCAACTAACATAACTATGGAAAATCACCATTTTCATGGGTAAATCAACTATAAATCACCATTTTCAATATCTATCCCTTAGTACCCCCGTTATATCGTTGTATCATATGGTGGCAATGGTTGGTGCCAAGCATCGCCTTAAGCTCATCCAACCTGGAGTCTACCGCAGGACAGTGGAAGGTGTACATGATATTTTCTAGTTGTATACTATAAAAACGGATACGTATATATATATATATACACACTATAGCTATAACATATCTATAACTACAACATATAACATCACATAACTCCTAAATCAAAAAACATGTTCTTCTGATTGATTTTACGACTGCATCGGGGGTCACCCCAGATGTGGGATGATCAGTTACGTGACTGCGGGCAAGAAATCTTGGACCCCACGAAGAGCTGTCAGTTACCTCTGGGATGGTCGTCGGGGTTTCGAAAAAAATTAGGGAATCCCCACAACCATACTTGGTGGCTCATCCCACGGCCCGCGGCTCGTAAGTGGGTTATAACCCCAGTTATAAGTGGATGAACCCTACTTATCCCATCTATAACTGGGGTTATAACCCACTTACTAAGTGGGATGAGCCACCAAGTAGGTTTCAAATGGTTTCAATACTAAAACCGCCTCTAGTGACTCGGAGGTGACTAGGGGATATTTGGGGGTACCCCCATGACTTAGGAAACCTCCACGTGTGTTTATATATATATATGTATATATTTACATATTATCCCATGATATATGAAGATATTCCATCAGATGTCCCACCATATCCCAAGAACATTCCGGGTTCAAAACTCAAAATTCGCCCAGCAACTCTTTCTTCAGCGTGGCGATCTCCTGGTTTTGTTCGTCGATCTTCCGCTCGTCCTACAGACGGGAAACCAGAAAAACCAGTAGGGATAGGATGATTATCATTATCATTTTTTTAAGGGCTATATGCTTGTTCCATGAACAATGGAAATTACCCATGGCAGTTGCAAAAGAATATTTGTTCTGGGTCATTTTGCTATCAATTTAAACGAGTTTTTCTGGTTGGTGGTTTCAACCCCTTTGAAAAATATGAAAGTCAGTTGGGATGATTATATATTCCCAACCGAATGGAAAGTCATGAAAGGCATGTTCCAAAACCACCAATCAATGTTTGTTGGGCATTGGTCCAAAACCATACGTTCATGTACTGCAGCATCGCCCACCTGCTGCTGCTGATTCTGCAGCATTTGATCAGTGGAAGATGGTCCTGCAGCTGCTTCCCCAGTTGCCAGTGACCCGTAAAAGAGGGCTTAAGGATACCCCTCAAGTAAACTAACATAGCTATTGAAAATGGCCATTTATGGTGGATTTATCCATTAAGAATAGTGATTTTCCATAGTTATGTTAGTTTACCAGAGGATAGGTTCCCAACTTAAATCACTGGCACCCCCAATTAACATCAATTAACCAACAAACATGGTGGGGCTAATATGGACTAATAGTTGAATCAGTTATAGCTAAGTTGGTGTATCAGTAGGCGACCCATGGTTTCTGGTAGTTCATGGGGTTTATAAAACACAAACATAAGTGAAGGGCACCACCTTTTCCAACGTTGCAAACCCAGCCATGAGGTGGGATTCTCGAAACTGCGTGCTCCATTTTTATCAAATCTATTCAGCAAGAAACTTAACATTCCCGTGTTTTTTCATCTTTTTCCCAACGTCCCAAGTAAAACAAGCGTTGTGGCTCGTATCAGTCTCTATCACTTGCACCGCATGAAATGAAACAGAAAAGACCCACACACATACGACTGAAGTTCAACCTCAGCAAACCCAAGAACAAAACCATATCTCTAAATCTTCACAAGATATCCGCCTAAAATCCTCAGGGTTCACTAGCCACCACTCAACCATCCGGTTTGCCACACGACATCCCAAGGGAAAAATCACCGGCGCCGAGGCACCCGAGGGAACCGGCACCGGCAGACCGAAGCCGAAGGGGCTGAAGCCGAAGCCGCCGAAGGGGCCAAAGGGGCTGAAGCCGAAGGGCGAGATCACCTGGGCGACGGCCGTTTTTCTCCGTTTTTTTTCGTGTCCCAAAACAGCTGGGGAGAATTCACCATGACTCAACAAAAGGGGATGAAAGGAATTACAATGGAGAAAAAGGGAGATAGAATTGATAAGATGTGGTTGAGGCCCGCTAAATATATTTTTGAAGCAGCGACTTTAGGTATAGGAGGGTGGTGCATACCAATGAGGATCATGGAAAGTCATCGTATACGTATGGGTTCCTAAAATAGGGGTACCTAACCCCAAATCCTCCAACATTAGACCATGTTAGCCTTAAAACCCATGGTTTTAGGGATTCCCCATTTTAACCCATCTCAGGAAACCACCATAATTGGGATTAGTCCAATATCATCACCTGATAGCGGATTTTTGGGCCTTTTAAAAAGGCATTTCAAAATGTACCGCATATTTCCTGGAGATAGTTGAAGTAACCTCGATGAAAACAAAAAAACCTGCAGCTATGTCGCTCCGAAAGTATTCTTGGAGAGATGGTTTTTTCGAGAGTTTGGGGACTATAACTGGTTGGTGGTTTCACCCCCTCTGAAAAATACTAGTCAGTTGGGATGATTATTCCCAGCATATGGAAAAATAAAAAATGTTCCAAACCACCAACCAGATAACGTTGTTTGAACCATCCAAATCAAAAAACAAATTGGGATGAAGCAGCATGAGAAAACAAATTTGTGGATGATTGAGGTGGGATTGAACCATCAAAGAAGGAACTCAACACTAAACCACCGAAAATAACACATAAACATTCCTCAATATCCATCAATTGCATGGGGAGTCAACATGATTCAGCCATGAAATAAACATGGGACTGCACCCTGAGAGAAGTGAATGGAAATTGCTTGTGGCCTTGGCCCCAAAAATACAGCACTGAACATGCGCTGGCATCACCGCACTTGGACATAGCTGGGTGGTAAAAGCTACTTGGATTCTACCTCGTGCCGTGCCTTTTTTTTGCACCTTCACCAACACAATGGTGATATTCAACTGGTTGGTGGTTTGCAACATGAATTTTATTTGCCCATATATTGGGAATAATAATCCCAACTGACTTTCAAATTTTTCAGAGGGAAACCACCAACCAGAATGGGGATACAACCATCAATGATTGGATGGGAGTGACCTTCAACATCTGATTAGGAATCCTGATGGAGCAATCGTCGGTAGATTTGTTTACATGTTGTCGGCCACGACCAAATCATGGTCCAAAAGCCGCTGAAAATCACATTTTTTCTGGCTAAAACATGTTCATCAATCCTGATATTGAACGATCAAAATCGTCATTTTTCAATCATTGAAGCGTCAGATCCTCATTATCTTTGACGCTAATTCCAAGTGTAATATATTAGATTACAGTAATCGTATTTCAGCTGATTTGTTGATACCCGTGTTACAGTAATCGTATACAGCAATCGCATTACAGTACAAACCATTCACCTGATTTGATGATAAGAAACCATTGAAATACCATTTTGTTACTGTAGTACGATTGCTTCAATAGTTGCTACTGTAATTATATTGAAGTAATGTGCTGTACAGTTGTAATAGTACCAGCTACTGTAGGGTTTCTATAAAATTACCATAGCATTTTACATTTTGGTGCTGTAAAATGCTGTTGTACAAGGTGGTGCCCACCAAGTTATAAGTTGGTTTATAATCCCATTAACTGCAGATATATCACCAACAAAACCCATAGTTATTGGAGTTATAAACCTTGTAAATATAGAAACCACAGCTGGAATCCCAAGATTTCCGTGGTGCGGCTTCCTTCGCCACCAAGGCGCCGGTGACCCGAAGCCCACCGAGATGTTGGGACCACTGACCGAGGCGGCGCTGGCACTCCTGCCAGCCCATTGGTGAATCCTCACTATCCCCATGGAAAATGTGATTTTTGGGTCTGATTTCCAGGATTGTGGTTTCGAAAATCATCATTCATCTTAAAAAATCGCCAACTTCTCTCAAATTCGTCAACCTTTAACTTTCAAACACACCCAATTTAAGGGTATATTTTGTTGTTATATCCCATATCCCTAAGAATATGAGATATGAATCCCCATGTTTCACGACCCCTCCCCACCTGGTGGTGCTGCTGGCCTTGGGCTGCGCCCTAGGCTGCGGCCTGGGTGCCCTGGCCGCGCGGCTGCTGCCGCCCATGCGGCCGCCGCAGTGCGCCGCCTCGGCGGCGTCCGTCGGCAGCAGCGCCAGCAGCAGGGCCAAGGCGCAGGCGGAAACGGCGGAGGCACGGAACGGGAAGTCCCAGGCCTGGTAAGAAATTGAAGAGAAAAACCATGGCAGACCAAAAATAGAGGAAAATATGCGAAAATGATGCTTTAGCCAGAAAATATGGGAATTTTGGAGGAAACATAGGGATTTTGAAAAGAAAAATGATGTTGTAAGCAATTAATGTTAATGTGGATGTCAATGAATGGATGTAATGGATTGAAATAATGGGGTACTACCGAAACTGAGGATGTTAATGAAATAAGGACTTTAACCAGCTCATGCCGTAAATCGACTGAGCTGGGATGGAGATGCTGGATGTGAATGGTCAAAGTTGGTAAATGGCTTTCCGAAAACTGGAGGTTTGAAGATAAGGGCACCCAAGAAAAAAAACTAATGGGGAAACATGCCAAACTCCAATTCATGCTGGTTCCAAACTCAATTTTTCCATTTTTTGCACACCCTTACACAAATATCCCCATGGCAACAGCTCCCAAGTGGCACCTGCCCTTGTTCCTCCTTCGTCACCTCCCCAAAGGCTTGGAAACGGTCGCCCTTCGCACGCAGCTGGGCGCGTGGTGGGCTGCGGCTGGAGCTTCCACCGGGGGAGACAAAGAGAGGGGCAGCTACCTGGCAGGTGTTTCCAGCGATCCAAAAAACAATGAAAATATTCAAAAAAGCATAGAACTCCCCGGGCAAATCACCAGGAATATGGGGCAACATGCGAACTTGGAATTTCCAAGACTACCAGATGAAGGGAACATCTGTAAGAAACCCTGGCTTTGACTTGGTTTCGATGGTTTGAATATGAAGAGGGGCTCTGAGATGAATCTATTCAGCGCTGGGTGGGGTTTACATGTGCAAAATGTTCCTTGATCCAGGATTTGCCCAGCAAAAACTGACGTGAGGACGTAGAGAAAACATATGCCCTCAATCTCAGGTTAGATTGAAAGGAGGTTTTGCATGCAGGAACCTCACGGAACTTCCAATATTGGGAGGCAACAACCACGGTTTCCTGTAATTGTTCCCGTAATACATTCCACGATGGGAAAGGTAGGATGATATGATGGTAAGTTCATTACAGGACGATCGATGATCTGAGATCAGAAGGACCTTGGATCATCTTGGATCCGGGATATCATCTGACCACAACCCCTCTGAAAAATATGAGTTCGTCAATGGGGTTGGGATGAGATCCCACATATGAAATGGAAAATAAAAGCCATGTTTGAAACCACCAACCAGTCACTATATGATATGTGAAATTCATGAACCACAGTGGTATAGCTTTGAACCATAGCATTCCCATCCATGAAGAAGACAGTCACCGGCAACGCCAAGTTGCCATGAGGGTCAAGCCCACAACCACGATGCACCGCATAGCACGTGCCATGTCTGGGTCGAAACTGTGGAAACAATACGCGAAACCTGGAGGAGCTTGATGCCAAAAAATTGCTGCGACAGTTCCAAAGGACTAGGATTCCAGGATGCAAACGGAGATGGAGTATCCATGAAACATTCAGATCTCTCAAAATTCTGATGAGAAAAAGTTCCACCAAAATGACATATGGAACTTGGCCACCAAGTCACAACAATCGAGTTTGACCACAAGATGCATGTTTTTTTTGGGGTTTCAAAGGTGGAACCTGGTAGCTGTCACCCCAGCTTGACATGGCATCATCCACCTCCTTGTGACGCATTTCTTCGCTGCTGTACCTTGTCCATTTCATGTTTTGGTACTTTTTAGGTGGTTGTCCTGTTTTCTTCCAAGCTTTGCGCCCCCCAAACCTAAAAATTAAACCTGAAAAATTGGGTTGCCAAACTGTTCTTGTCACTACATTTTTCTATGGCCCAACTGATAGTTTCCATGCAACATCGTTGTGTCCCTTGGCCAATCCACCCCAAGGATCTTCCGGCCCAAAACCACCAAGTCTCCCGACCATGACTGGGGCGCCCGGGAGATCAAAAGAAAGGGCTGAAGTCGAATCAAAAATTGCTTTAGAGTAGGTTGGAATCGTCATGGCTAAGCAAAAATCGGCACAAAAACCATTGATTTTTGGCTGGTAAAATTATGCATTACACAAAGTACACATATTCCATCAAAGACATGTTCAAATACTAACATGTTGAACTACCCAGGAGCTCAACCTCAGGTCTGGCAGTCGTGGTGCCTTTGGCATCGATGCATAGCCGTGTCCAATCCGACACCACTGCATGGACCCATGGTCTGATGTGATTGCTGTAATTCACCATCATTATTAACTATTCACCATCAATAATAACCCATGGTTACTGATGTTGAATAGTGATGGTGAATAGCAACCAAAATCATTGTTAGTGATTGGTCATCAGTAACTATCAATTAACCCTTTATTCACCATCGTGCTTCAAGCCCACTGCGGAGAGTGAAAGGGATCGGACTCTGCGACTTATGCGGGGTGTCTGCGCCAGGGTTGACAGGGTGTCCTCTGTAACCATCCCCTTCTGTAGGTTGATCGCCACTGAAAAAACCACCAGAAAGTGATGTTCCACCCCCTGCATGCAATTATTGGGAAATTTAGGAACCCTGTAAGATGAATACCAACCACATGGGCTTGGAAAATTGCAACTTTTGGAAGGTTCATGACCCTAATGGAGCTTGCAGTGATTGCATCAACGAAAGTGCCAAAAGCAAGAGAACAATTTTCAAGGTCTTGAGTTTTTGCTGTTTTTTTTTGGTAGTTTGATGGCTCCAACTCACCGTAAATGATGGTTAAATCGCCATTGAACCCCCAAACAAATCATCAAGCAACAGGGGGGGTGCAGCCGCTGGCTCCAATAAACCTGGCCATGGCACATGTTCGATTTTGCCAGAGTCTACCCATTGGTTGCGTGACTAAAAAAACATGTGTTCTGCCAAATGTCCAATTGATCTTTGCTTCCATCCCATTCAGTTATAGCCCTCACACAGTTATAACTGGCTTATTTCATGATATATATAGTCTTAGTTACAGGAGTTATATCGCCCCATTCATACTTAAAGGTTCCAGCATATCTGCAGCCCTTTTGCGACAAAGGCCTCGGAAAGGCAACCTTCACACATCGCTCTGTCCAGCAACCCTGCAGTGGAAATCTTGTAACAACCGTTGTGATTGAGCCATGTTGAGCCACCCATCAATGAAAGTCAGTTGGTATTATCAGATTGTTATCATCCAAGGTAAGATGGGGAAATGATACAGCACCTGCCATTTCCGAGATTATTAATGACCAGCTTTCTTGGTTCTATACTTCTTAAAAACATATGTCTTGCGTCATTAATAGGCAATTTTTTGCTGGCGACATGTTACCAAACCAACCAATCGCGTTTGATTATCCCCCTTCTGACAATCAAAGGTGTCAATGAAGCTCTCCATGTTTGATTCCCAGAAGGCACAGCGTGTGCATACGTATGTGCATCCCCGACGATATATGTATGTATATATATATAAATATAACATTGGTAATAAGAATGATAATAATAAAATATGTATATGTAATTAAATAAATATATATATATATATGCATAAGTGTGTTACAAACGTGTAAACACTATATAATGTTAGGAATGCAAAAGTAAACGGTCCCAAAATTTTTGCCATACATGGCTGGTATATGTTAATACAAACCGGCCAAACATGGGTGGTACTACTGCTTTACCAACAGTACATACGTAGTGATGCGCTTCTCAAACATTGTCACGCTGCTGGAGCAAGTGGTGTGCCGCAAGGATATGCCCTGCGATCCTTTCAGTGACACGAATCCCGACGGTCCAACGTGACAGGTCTGTTCCGACGTCGACGTTTTTTGGAATCTCCAAAACAATACTGTTCAGAGACTTCCAGACCGTATGGATTCATTCCAACATGTGTTGCTCCTGCAGACTTCCAATGACACACGCTTCTCAGACCATATTCCTCTTCCAAACTCCTAACCCCAGAAAGATGAGGGTTCTATAAATTCATCATCTCAAGTGGACAAACACAAAAGGTGAAGGAAAAACAGTGGTAGCCCAACGGTACACTGAAAAGAACCCTGGCCCCAAAACAGCAAGAAACGAGTTAGGCATGGAGTTTCACCAGGCTTCATACAAGGTGGTGCCCCCCAAGTTATAAGTTGGTTTATAATCCCATTAACTATAGATATATCACCTATAAACCATAGTTATTGGAGTTATAAACCAACTTAGCTATCTAGGGGGCACCACATTGTACCTATTAGCAACTACCCCTGGTTTCTTTTTTGGGATCGGTCACTCCTCTGTTTTCACGTGAAAACTCTTTGAAGATTCCATTTCCTACACCATGACGTCTGCTCGCGTCTTCCCAGCCGCCAACTTGCGCGGAGCCAAGTTGTAAGATTGATCTAGTGATATCTAGTGTCAATGGTTCAGGTTTGGATGGTTTGGTAAGCACATGGCCATGATTTTCACATTGGCTATTCAATGGAGGTGACCCCTCTATGATTTGACCAAGCAGTGAGCATCGAATTGATCCACAACATGTCTCTGCAATGTATCCACATGGATTTGTACGAAAATGGTGGATGTACACAACAGTAAAGCCATAACACACACACACCTACACGTGCAACCTGAAGAATCAGGAATTTACGAATCAGCCTTGTCAACTGCATGATTACTCAGTGGGATGATTCTACAAGCAGGTGAAAGACAAAATGCCATCAACAATTGTCCAAACAAACAGCTAACCTAACATAACCTTACACACCTTTTTATGACATGTTGTGTAGACAACTGCCCCGAAGTTCAAGGAACAAAACGCTATCTGAATCCCCAACCCATGTAGAAGGGAAAATTCTCCCCACTTTAAAGTTATTAAAAAAAACTCCCCACCAAGGCTCTCCCCCCGAAACAGGTGGTTTGTGATCAAAAAGTGGTAGCATCCGTGGATTTGCTCCTTTTCAACTTTGACACCCACGGCTCTGGTAAGCTGGCCAAAACAGACGTGCTTTTTAAAACAGAATTATGGGATTCATTATCTAAAACTGGAAAAAAAGTCATGGACCTACCAAACCAAACCCTACCTAGCGATTCCTGTTCGTTCCAAAAAACGGAATGACATATCGTTATAAGAGTCAGTGTATATCTATGCCCCAGTGTATATCTATATCCAACCAAGCCGGTGTTGCAGAAAGGCTTGCCCACTAACCATATATTTGAACACCACGTTTACGAGAACACGCGATCAACGTTTGCGCCATGGTTCTTCCCTTAGATCATTGCGCGAAGAGACTCACCTGCAGCTGAACAGCAGTGGGCCAGCAACGGGGCCCTTAAAATGAATAGATCTAACACTAAATCAAGGTTTGCAGGGTGGTATCTAATTTTAATCATGCCAATAAATCCATGTGGGAAATGTAGGGCGTATCTACATTTTGGATGGCCTTTAGTAGATGTTGGCTCACAAAACACACCTGGATGGTTGGGTATAAACCGTATAGACTTGAGCCTAAGTTCGATGCACAACACTGGCATCTTAGGGCATCAATTTCTTCCTGTTTTCTGCGCTTCGAAACTCCACAAAAAAAATCAAAATAAAAAACATGTGATTCGCCTTTCAGGCCTCTATGTCGGGTACGGGTCAACCATGGATAAGCCCCCCCAATGAAAAAGTGGTTCCCAAACATCAGCGTTTTAAAAGCCATGGTTTCGGCGTCTCCGATTCCTTCTCCAATGCCCTCTGCCAATGTCACATAGCTATGGCAAATTGAAGAGGCAAATCATCGAACTAAATGTGTCATTTAAAATTTCCTTTTTGGCAAAATGGCGAATATGGTGAATCCTCATGATGCCTGTTTCCGAATCCTTTTCCAGCCATTGATGGGGACATCTGTAGTTGATGATTGGTCAAAGGTCCTGCGACTCAGCCCTGGCCCCAATGATGGCAACGATTTGAGGGCGTCTTACTGTTATTATCATGTAAGATGTCTATGGTTACTAACTCTCCCAGTTGTCATGACTCTCAATGATCATCATGGTTGGTAGATATTGGTAGCAATGATTGTTAACAATCATTTTCTCCACGCAATTTCACCAAATCATTTTCTCTGTGCTTCTTATTATCCCCGTGATTAGCATTCAATCACTGTTGTTTTCACTATGGCCAAACCTCCCCAAGCATGTCATCGAAGCGCTCTTTCACCGCACCTATTGGAGTGGAGGCTCCAAGGACAAATCCTCCTGGTGGATTGGAAGATAATCCAGGGCCCGATCGATCCACAACTAAAGTTGGATGAATAAAGAGGAATCTATATATATATAGCATATATATATATATCTATATATATATATTTCATTCTGGGTAACAAACAAGGGAATATATTATTTATACTAGGATATACTAGAGGAGAAAATTATCTGTGTAAACATTTTGAATAGATTCGAAGCATATTAAGATCCAAGTCAATAAAGTCTAAATACGGAATTCAAGGGGGGTACATATTAAATATTGAGGGGAAGGGATTCATGGTGAAACGTTAGCAAACTGAAAGGCATTCTTGGAGTCTTCTTGGCACGTGCAGCCCTGATGATCTCTCACCGGATTCAGAGAAGTGAGATGGCCAGCAGAAAATCTATGATTCTTGATAATCCTAATGCACCATAAACTAACCGCTTTTGAAAGGGCGTTGTTCTCAATACCACACCATTTCTGATAAGCCAGTACGGACATGGGATATGATTGGACAATGGCCATGTGCTTGTATCAAATGGTTATCTTCAACGGAACTTGGAGGGAATTTCTGGCCAAAACTGATTCATGACCATCAAGCTGATGCTGCCTCCTTAACAGCAACCCATCAGCATAGGGCTTTGGAGTGCGCCAATGGCCTCTTACCTCTGAGTTTTTGGGGCAGCTCATGTGCAACATTAAGCTGGGTATATTGAGTGTTCCCCAGTTTATGGCAAAATCTCAGCCGGTTGATCTGTCATTGACGGGGATCGATCCTTCTTGTGCAAGTCCCGCGCTTTTGTGAAATACTTCCTTGGGCTCGGGGGCCGGGAACTTGGTTTACAAGTAGGTCAGCGATGGTTCATGCATTCATGGCATATCTGTTTCAATGGGGTGTGAAAACCATGTCCATATATTGCTGGCTTAATCTTCACGTTTGCTGATTAAAATCAAACGGTGCGCTTGATGTGCTTACGAAAATTCAGCTTGACACCCAGTCAGACTGACAGGATGGACGGCTACATCTATAATATATAACCAGGATGGCATTGGGTCAATCACCCATTTGGGAGCCAGTTGAAATACCAACCATCGATTCTGTCTCCTATATGTTGGTGGTAAAAACATTTAAAACATGCTTACCCTCTGGAAAGTTAACATAGAATAGACCCTGCCAAATAGGGTTTGGAAGATTAATTTCCACTAAAATCACCATTGTCAGATTCTATGATAGTTTACTGGAAGGTAAATCCCCAAAGTATCACAAATCAACAGGTATTTTGGTCGCCAAGGCGATCAAATCAAGGCTCTTGTCGATGACTCCATTGATGCCAGGGCTTAAGATCACCTGGTTGGCGCCTCAGCGGAACCGATGCAACGTCGGGAACACCAGGTACACCTTGCAACCCTGCAGTCATGGAGGGCTTTTGCCAGCATAACCACCTAGACATGTACATATTATAGATCCAACATATTCCCAAGAAAGCAAACAAACAACGTGCCTTTGATAGTTTCAATCGAATCCGTTGAAGAAAATGGTAATGATTGCTTAATATCATGGTCTTGAATAAGTTTCCAGTTTGTTAACTTGGATCTGCTGGAATTACATATGTGTCCAAATATCGTGTTTTTTTGCAGCCATGTAGTCCTGTAGTTTCGTATGGACCAGTATTTACAAACAACATGTGTCAAATTTACATATATTTACTGAATCCAATAGAATATAAAGCTGACACCAAAATACCCGCATGACTTGAGCATAATTTGTTGTGCCCCATTCCAATCCACCAAATCACTTTTCTCTGGGCTTATGCGAAACTTGCTATCTAGTGGTATTTCTCATTTTGGGACAGGCCCATATCCACCTCCCACTGCCTCCCATTTCAGTTGCCCAAGGCGCTCATGTAGAAAGGCACCTCGTCTTCAATGGCTTTCTTCAAGTCGATCCAGATGGCGACTTCGCAGTCATAGCCTTAGAACGCGCCACAAATTAGGGATCGGAGCTTACAAATTTTCATGTATTCACATAGAGCAGAAACACGTACCAATATATAAATATACATGTATGTAGACAACGTCTATATATATATATTTGTATGTTATACATGTCTCTCTTTCTCTATAGAATTATATTGGCGTATGTTTTTGACATGGTGTATAGGTAATTTCTGGGATCTCACTGGGTTGTTCAACCACATTGAACAGGTAGCACCAGGATCAAATCAGGTCTGTGGTCGTGGTCCCCAACAAAAACCGCTGTGCACTCCTAAAATTTTCCAAGCCACCCGCCAAACCGCAGCCACCTACCACCTATTTACCAAAATCTTCAGACGAAAAAAAGCAGTGGCAAAAGTTCTCCGGGTCAAAAAGTTGCACACACTGCTCCAAGGTTGTGGGAAGTTCACCACCTTTCGACTGGAATGGGAGGAATGTACAGTACTAGCCTGGTTGAACGGCCCAAACCACCCAAGAACAACAGGGTAGCCAATTCCATCCCGTGGGTTAGAAAATCGTCCCATTAACCACCACATCAATTGGAGAAGATCCCACTGCTGGACAAACCGCTGTAGCTTAATTGGTAAGTATCACACCAGCGCTATATCAATAAAACATGATTTGTTTCTCTACCGCATCTGTCCGCATCTGTTATTTCTTGTGTCAACTAACCGCTAAAGTCTACAGGTTTGGGCCCATATTTCTTGGATTTGCAACAAAAAATATTCTCTGTAGATTCCCTAAGGAATGGTTTTCCCATGGGAAGCAGAATCATTGCCAGCAAACCAAAGATTTTTGTTGGTCAAAACATTTTCTTTTCCCGGGTAAGCAACACCCAAGGTTGAGGATCACATCAGCCAAGCCACGCATTCCAGAGATCACCTGAAAGTGTTGCGCCACGCAACAAACGCGGCTTCTGTTATCCGGTGGATGGACTGGGTTTTCCAGCCACTCGGGGGTATCTCCTAGTTTGTGGATGGAAAATGATGACCCACCATCAAACTTGAATGGTATGCAATATTTCCTGACAGATTCATAGTCAGTGAAATCTCTCTGGTTGTATTTGCGCGGAACAGTTGACTAAGGAAATAGTGAGAGAGAGGGCCACCAAATCCTAGGTGGTACTGTGATATTCTTGCACTCTTCTCACCAAGAAGATTGGGGATAAATGTGCTTTCAGTTGCGGGGAGACTAGCTTACCAGATTAACAGGCGGAACATTTCCATGTCCAGCACGAAATGGGTTTTGGCATCAGCAGCATTGGAGCATGAGTATTTATTTATTTATTCGAATTATTTATTTCTTTGATCATTGTAACATTTTGACTCGGAATTTGCCCAACCATAGGAAATTGCAACCAAAACAAGAGGCATACCGAGGCAAATGTGAACTTCAAAAAAATGGCGTGCTCATCCTTGGATGTGGCACGTCTTGGTGCTTTGTTTCAGAGCCTGGGCATCCAACATTTTTGGGGTTGGCAACTGTTTGGCAAAACGCATCAAACTTGCCAAGGTGATACCCGGCCTTTTGATTTTGGATACTTTCTGTTGTTGAAATCTCCAAGAGCTTAAAAGTGGCGGTCGCATTTAGCAGAACATCAACGCTTCGTTCCAAGGCGTTTAGCTGATGACGGTGACGCAAATATGTGTAAGTCCCCTACTAAACTATGGTTTCTCAACAAGGGGGGAAGGGAATGGAAGGGATTATTTTGGGGAAATGCTTATAATTCCCTACTTGCTATCTCACATGGTTCGAGCTCCCATCTAATTACCCTACTTGTTGATGTCCGGATCCATAATTTCCCTCTGAGCAGGCAAAGTCATCCATACAAAGATCGACCCACTAGGTGCTAAATCCACACAGTTTTTGGAAGAGTCATCAACTTCCAAAACTCAACCCAACCTTTTTGAAGTCGAACGCGCACAAATCCGAAACTGTCAGCTTCACCAATTCAAACTGTCAAGAAACACGTTTGTCACCAGGGGCGAAGGCAGAGAAGTGCACGTGGTTGCGAAATCCCTGGCCTGTTCAGCTGGCAACGGGAATTCTTCCATTTTCAAGCCATTATTTCTCAGGAAAAGCATCAGGATTTCCTATGGCGATGTTTGATTGCCAGGGGATGTCTTCGGAAAAACGATGTTTTTCGTTTGGTTAAAACATGTTGCCAACGCGCGACAGCATGGGGTAAACAAACGTTTTAAACAACAATGAAAGCGGGAAACTAGCGAGCTACTGCAACTCGGGCTCGAGCACCGGAAATTTTAAGGATGTCCACTTTTTTGTCTCTATGGTTTTCTCATTGTATGTATGGCACGTCGGATGAGATGCCAGATGGCAACACTTGCAGCATCCGGAGCCTTGACCGCCACCAGCCAATAGACCGTTTTGTTTGATGCTCTCGAAATGCTTCCGGTACGTCCCGTGCCTCATGTGACATGGCACATCGGTGTCCACAACTGGAGTTTTGGAGCCCCCAAGAATTTCCCTTTTTTTGTTGCTTTCAATTTCACAAAAAAAGTTGGACGCCATGGACATTTTCTACTGTACATTTAATTTTAATTTCGAAATCTTTTTGCAGCCCTGTCCTCTGCTGCAGCCTTAGCCTTGGCAGACCCACCTCGCCACCCATATGCCAATGACTTTTTCTTCCAATCCCATCTTCAAGAAACTTCAGGTGGTTTAATTGGTGCCAACTTGGCGCACTCCGCAAATCCTTTCCCCACCCTGCCAGAATCCAAGAAACACGCAGAGCTCAGGCAAGTTGGTCAAATCCAACTTCTTAAGCAATTGATCATCATCGATGACCTATACAAGGCCGTTCGCAACGTCACGACCCGGTAGGTTTCACAGTCACCTGCTTCCTGACCATCCCGGTGTGGGCTAGCAACCCCAAACCGGTTTTAGCAACGGTGGCAAGGGGCTAGGGGCTAGACTTGGGTAGTTGAAGAGCTTCAATGCTGGATGTCAGAATTTCATGAATGTTTCTCCGGTTTCTGAATTTTGCAATTTTGAAGGGTTGCTTGGGTTTCCCGCGGCAACACATTTATTGGAGGGGTTGCTTAACCACCATCTCAATCCATCCTTCATCCGCTCAAAAGCTGCGACAACCCGCGGTGATCCACAGCCGCGGCTAACCACCAAACACATTTCAGGCGTTTGTCGCCTTGATTGAATGCCCTTGCACCGCACGAATCATCACCTCTCCATCCTCCTCTTTCCTTGGCGCGATTTTCACTTGGGCCCTTTCTCAATCTATCATGAACCTACCTGCCTGTTTATCTTTCCAAATGCTTACTAACGGTTACTAACGTTTGGATAGAGTAAGACTCCTATGCATAAATGCATGTGGTGTGTTCAGCAAGTCTGCAAAAACATATTCAACTCACTTTCATCTCACAAAGACACTAACACCACGTCGTTGAACCACGTGCAGAATCCCCTACGTATGTCAAACAAAATCTTAGTAAGCAAATGCAACATAGAGATTTACAACATCAATTGTTCATCCATATAGTCACCCACATGGATCCAAATGGAATCACCCAACTGCCAGTGTCCAAGTGTCAATTCGAAGCGTTTCTTGTCACTTCTTTTGACCTGGGTCTGTGCACCGGCACCCTCTTGCTGGAAGCGGTGTTTGGCGAATATCCTTGGGTGACATTCCCAACATGTTTAAATATTACGAACACTTTTGGGGCACGATATACACACACATTACCTTACATTTCATTGCGCTGCTGTGCGTTGCATTGCAGTACTTTTACATCTGTTTGAATCAGCAAAACAATACATGTGCAGTATTGAGCAATTAGTGAGCTTTTAAGCTCCAGATGCTGGGTTTTGACGACACCATTGCTCCCTAGCTCGGCACTTGGGACGGGCCACCGCCTATCTTCGCCGTCATCCTCAAGAATCTGTTGGTTTGTTAATGGGGCTTGCAGTTTTGGTTGATTCGTGTAAAATTGGTTTTATTAAAAAACAATGGCTAGGAAATTTTGCTAGTAGCTTTGCCTCTTTCGTTGCTTAGATCCCAATATGGTTGTTTCGAAATTTCCAAGGTGCTGCTTGCTGAAACCATTTCTTGGTCAATTCCTCATATTTAATCTTCGTTTCGCTTGTAAGTTCCAATTCCTTGAAAGCTATATCCACACTCTTGTTGGTCTGATAAAAGGGGACCGCATTCCATCCACTGGTTAATAATCCGTTTCCGTATGAAAATAGCAATGTATCGGGGCTAATTCGGCAACTTCCAGACGGAGAAAAATATATGTTATGTCTTGTTTTTTTCGACTATCCCCATATTGGCATTCACCTTGCCCTGCACGGGGATTCCCCAAAGAAAATGGTTCACCCGAAGAACGCAGGGCTTCCCTGCCACCTGTTCCACATCGCTCTGTTTCACATCCAGCTCGGATAGCCTGAGGTCACTGACAGTGGTGAAATTTCTCGCATTTTTCGGGCTGAGAGTCACCATACTTCCTTGGTTAAGTGGAGATTCTGGTCATTTTGCATGGTAGTACCTTTGATGATCATCATCTCCACTTGACAAGATCCAAGGTTAATATGGTCCTATACCCCATAGACGTTTTTCACAGGGGCCACCTGGTTTGAAGGGAACTCTGCAGGTCTTAACATGCTCTGGTCTTGCAGTGGCAAAACTGTAATGTTTAGATTTTACTGCTATGGCCGTTTGTGATGGTTGGGCAAGTCACGCCAAGGAACAGCACCATAATTTGAACAGCAAGCTGATTAGCAAGTACGTGATTTAACCACGGCAGAAAAAGGCTGGGAAGTACCAACTCCATGATAAAAACTAACCGTGCAAAAACTTTGGGGACCACCTCCTGCTTCAAAGGGATGCCTCAAGGCATTCCACGCATCCGTTTTTCGCAGGATGAACCCATCGAACCTCCCTTCTGAACCCCCTAAGAAACCTTCTGGCCTACTTGGAAGATAGTTGATGCGAAGATCCATGGGCAATCACTGGGGTCATTACATCTGGTGAAATATCCGGAATGTAAAGACCAACAAAACTCAAAAAACAATGACAACCAAATCAGTTGGATTGCTCAAGCATGTTTGTTCGGTTTGGCCTGCACTATTTTCTGGTGGGTTCAACCTCCGCTGTTCGCTGTAAATTCAACCCATGTAAAAGTTATACGCAACCAAGTTTTGTTTCGTGAAATCAACACCAATTTTGGTGAAACAAAGCGAGTCTCAGCTGCATCCGCGGATAGGCCCACAGTTTCACTCGCCGAGGGTCCAAGAACATTCTAAAACCTTGCGAAGTGGGCCTTGGATTACGGCGAGGGCTGCCTGCCAGTGATTGAGGAACATGTCGCTCAAGAAACAAAAAACGTATTTGTCTAAGTTTGGGTGTGTCACCGATGAACACGGAGATAATCTAAAGCGTTCAGCAACAAACATGGGATACAAACAGTCAATTCTAATGGCCTCTGTGTGAAACCACAAAATGAAGAAAAATTGCAACTTGATACCTGGATTGCTTCTATGAAGAGGGTAGGGGTTGTCATGCCATGCATCTTTGCAGCTTCAGTGGTCATGAAACCGTGGCCAGCATTTTTTGGAATTGACCTGTGATGCATTGTTGACGATGCTGTGGATGATGATGGTATGTTCCAGCCAGACGTGACGAAACATTCTCGCAACATAGTAACATGAAATCCGGTTGACGCATCAACATGCAAAAAGGTAAGTTCCAGGTGGGAAGGTCCAACTGCAATCCCAGGATGTCTTGTTCCATTCTCAACCACAAACCTTGCATCTAATCTTTAGCTTCTATTCACTTCCTAGGTTTTCCTTGAAGATATACCTGCCATTTTCCCACTTTCATGGAAGCAGATGTCCCCCTGGATCAACGCAGCCCACCAAGGCACAGAATCCATCTGGCCGGATGCCAACCTCCAACCTGAGGCGGCCGGATCGAGCCGGTCACCTTTTTTTGATACGGAAAAGACGGGAGGTTGGTCAATTTCCACCAAATATATCATAACTATATGATGATCATTATCATTATGGTGGTAAAACAACAAGTCTGAAAAATATGAGTTCGTCAGTTGGGATGATGACTATTCCCAATATATGGAAAAATAAAAATGTTCCAAACCACCAACCAGTTTTTTGCATTTCAGGGAATACTTGAACTCGGAATTTACGCATGAACAATTGGTCTCATTGGGGTTCAATCGGATTGGGATAATGATATAAAGCGAGGATTGAGGTATATATTAACAACAATGGTGGTATAGTGGGAATAGAAAGGGTTTAACATTTCATCACTTTTCACATACCTACAACCATGAAACTAAAGGTTATAAAGACTTGATGGAATTAACGGTGCGCAGAAAGAACACAAATACCCATGAAGAACTTAACATGGCCATGGAAAACGCAAATCTTCAAAACTTCAAAAGGTATTTAAAACCGGCTAATCCCCTAGAATTTCTTCATGTTTCTTGGCTATGTTGAACTACAAAAATCTCGAAAAATTGTGATGCCACAAACTAGTGATGGGAATTAAGACATCAATATGATGTGATTTTTTTTTCGAACCGAATCAACAAAAATGTAACCAACAAGAACCAAGAACATTTTCTTACCGAACTACTAACTGAAGATTAACCCTCTTGGAAACCGACGGTGCCAAACTGCCGACACTCTCCCCAGACCACAGAGACGAATTAAACGCTAAGGAGAAGCTCCACGGCTTTGTGACGGAGGATTTGCGTCAAAGTCTTCGAAATCCTCACCTGCGGTCCCGTTGGGGAAACCACAAGGATGATGTCAAGATATGTAAAGGGTTTGCCATGCCCAAGAAACCATGGTCAAGAAACTCCATCCTGTAAACTGGAGCACTTCGGGGGTGGGAAAAACCTTTTCTGCTTCACACAAATGTTGAAATCTGTCAACCCAACTCACACCCTGATTTAGACTTAGGCTGGCTGGCTGTGCGCAAACTGTTTGCAGGCAAAAAACAAAATATCCTCTCAGTTGCATCTCTCGCTTGACAGGGGTCATATGCAAATGTTTCCGCAAGCCCGGCAATGGGCCCGGCAATGGGGATTGCACATGTCTCATGTTACCATGATCTGAACATAGGACGTTCTATCTCTGAAATCTGTGTTTGTTGGTTCAAACTCATTTGCAAGTTCATGGTTTTTAAACCGCCAGCCAAGACTATTATTACTGTATTGTTATATATATATATATGTATGTATGTAGATAAAAATATACATAAATAAATATATATATATATGGCACCCAAAAAATTGATGGTTCCAACGTTTTCAACCCTAAAATTTCGATCGCAAACATCCCCTAGCCCAAAGCCCCTCCCTTGCCTCCCGGGTGAGGCCGTCGCCCCATCCTCGAAGTTTCCAATGATGGGGAAACAGTTTCAATGATGTAAGAACCCAAAAAACTGCGTGTGTAAGCGGCCAGGAATACAAGTAAAACATCAAACATGGGGGTTTAACAGCCATGGTTGGTTTATTCAACCCAGAAAATTATTCAATGGATTTCCTCAGGTGAACTTAATCACATCCATGAGGAGTAGGTCAAACCAACATCACTGTATACTGTGCAACTCACAAAGGGTTTGAATTCAACCAACAATATTCAATGGATTTCTTAGATACTGCTTGCTCCATCCAATCCACGAGCACGTATGCAACCAAAACGGGCACTGCAAATAACACTACAAAAGATGGCTGGTAAATGATTTGGGCCGGGTACATGTGGGATTTGCTTGTGATTTGAACTGCGGAAACTTGAAAATCTATAGTTCAAGTGAAACTAGTGCACCGGAAAATTCAGCGGCCACGATCGATCCACACAGCGTTTGCGTTGGAAGAAGGCCTGCTTTCTTCCCAGGACGCAGCTTTGCTGTGACCAAGCCATCCACTTTGACACCATCCCGAAAGGATTTGGGCCATAACCTCTTTACGCTGTAATCTACTCCTTTTCTGAATTTCGGAATCTTGCTTCCTGCCACCCAAACTTGTCGAGGCCTCAATCCGTCGTAATGGCCATTGAACGTGTCGGGTGGAACATTGGAAGTTGCTGTCAAGGATCTAGGCACTGGATCTCCATCAGCACGATACAACATCATCATCTACATGGTGGTAAATGCTTTTCTATGATGCTGTTCATTTAATTGGCTATTTCATATTTTGATTTGCTTTGCGGCTGCGCCCTCCGCCCAAGTAGCATTAATTGGGGATCACCATCCTAAATCAAGGTAGGAAACTATTTGACACCACCAGCCAATAAGATCCACCCAATTGAATCAATATTCACGCTGGCCCTGGTGAGGAAGATGTTTGTATGATCGTTTGATCCCAACATATTTCCATAAGCTTCCTATGGGCCCACTCCGCTACATGCTCCCTCATGATCAATCGTCCTCCACTCTTCTCCTTGGCTTTGGGTTTCTCAGCACCTTCGCCAGTCTCCTGGCAGCACCAAAACTCAGACCAAAAACTACCTTCGCAAAAATGGGCAGTTTGAGCCAGCTGCACCTATTCTCGAATCAGTTTGTGGACATTTCAATCCCAGCGCTATTGATAGTAGAACATGTTTAAGCCAGTGCTTTGACGCCGTTTTGTTGCTGGTTTGACGCTATTTTGTATTTGAAATGCCCAACTGTGCAAGCAACCGGCGAGCTATTTCTACAGGAGATGTCCAAATATCAAAAGCAATCCACGATTCAATCCCGATTTAAATAATTAAAAACCATGGGCTGATGAGATTTGATCGCGTATGATTTTAAAAACTGCTTCAAAGTTCTTGAGGGATGGGGTTTGGATCAATTCACCCAGATATAGTGGTGTTAAGGCCAAAAGCAGCCCGGTAGTTCTAGATATTCATACTGCCATCAGCCAATGCCCAAAAGGGCTATCCATCAAAAAGGCAATGGCCTGAACTTCCAAGTGTTGAAAACCATGGTAACCATAGAAAACAACATTTCCCTTTGAACGGGAATATGACATCCAAGTAATTCCAAGTACTTCCTTGGAGTTTGCACTGCTCACCAACAAAGAGGTGGGTTCAGTTTCTCTGGCTCTGCTGCGCTTGAAGGCAGCGTGCTCATCACTGAGTTTCGCAATGAATGCTTCTAGGTCACACAATCGGCCTTGGTCATATGCCCATCTTTTTGCTGATATACGTCAAGTATTTTGCAAGAAAACATCCCGGTTGCTTACTAGCTGGTGGTTTCAGGAACTCCTCAAATACTAACCAAATCGAACAACTATCCCAAGTACGGTTCAAACCAAACTGTATGGAAGACCTCCAATGGCTAGCATCGATGTCCACAATTTTCTCTCCTTCTCCTTCTCCGCCTTCTGCTTGTTTTCCACCCTTTTACTCCTCCAAGCCCTGCGAATTCTCTGCATGGAACGGTGGGTTTTGTTGGAACACACCCTAATAGTGGAGGATATCGAGAGCAAACGAACTAACAAAAGGATGATTCTTCACTTGAACATTTATGGGGGCGGTAAACATCGGCATGCCCACTCACAGTCCCTGGTTTCCGGTGTTCAGGGCGAATCTTCGCTGCAATGGAGTTATCCAGGCATCTGAAACATGGCCGTTTCTTAATACCTTCAATGAGGTTGGGAAATCTATCGTACCGGCCGAGAACTGGAAATAACCAACCCCACCAACAATACAAACGCGAACAGATGTGGAGGAACCTGGCCCAACAAAGTTTGGCACCTCTGATTTATGATGTTTCTACGCATGGCCTTAGGTCAAATTTGTCAACTCAAAAGAGCATGTGCAAAACAAAAATGACACAGTTTTGGTGCTCATAGGTACTCTTTGCCTTGGCTCATGCCCACAACAAGCGGCGACAGATTTCACATGTTAAACGCACCTGTTGGTCTTTTCTGGAGTTTCCTCGGCCACGATGCTTTCCGTGGTCCTTGGCAAGGAAACCAGAGGTCAGGACATAAATCTGAACCAGCACAAGGCTGGATATTACCGCCCAAACAAGGTTTGAATTTTGGACAGGATGTACGTGACTGAGCTGGGAAAAACTATAAACAGAACCAGGACCATTTGAATTTTAGATAAGTTCATCTTCGCTTCGCTTTTGAGAAATTGTTTCTTTGAAAAAAACAAGCGCTCAAACCCAGATCTTCAAACCAAACCGACCCAGCACTTTCTGCAGTACCCCGAGGCTGGCCAGGTATACAGCACGCTTCATTTCAAGCATATGTCATTTGGGTGGTCGTGTTGCAAACACAAAACCATCAATACTTTTCAGATTTTTTTCAGCCATGAGGTCCACATTGTCTTATCCTCGAAGCGCGCAGGCATACTCTTCCTGAAATAGGGACGATTTGGGGGTTGTTATTTGTTGATGTTTTGATGGTTGATCATATATGAAATAGCGACACCTGATTAGAAGCCGCTTTGCGAGTGAAGGGTTGGTAACGGTTAACGGTTGGTGCCATGTCGTGGCTGCCCTGCATGGCATCATTGTGGGCCCCTCGTGCAATGCGTGCAGTACACGGGGAAGTTGGAAAGAACATTGCCGTCTTCCAGCCACACCCGCCGACTGACATTCTCTCTGGCGTTTATTCTAACATTCTGCCTGCAACAAACATGTTACCTAACAGAAGTGCAAACTTTATACGCTGGGTTTGCCCCAAAAAAATGTTCGAATATAGTCTGGTGGTAAAACTGGGTCTGGTTCGCGGGGGGAAACCAACCGCAATGTGACATCATCAGTAAAATGTGGACCTGCCGTGGGTGAAAAAAATATTGGACGTGCATCCCAATCAACGTGTTTTTTCCAATAGTTCATACTAGAACTTCCTTTTCAGTTTGTCTATACAGATCCTCATCCCCCAGGATGTTTGGCAAGTTACTGATTCATACATAAATTTGGATAAAACCTCATTTACCATCATATACCGCCTTGGGATCCATGACATGCGAGTGACGATAGATAATACCCTACAGCTCCAAACACTTTCTGAGATTGTATTTGGAGTGTTTTTTTTGGGTCTAAACACCTTCTCAGAGAGTATTTGGAGCACCAGGGATATATCATAATATATCCTGCTAAACCTGGATCGAATTTCATGCCCCAGGTTACCGCCGAATCTTGTACCCAAGCTGCGCCACAAGGTCGCTCTCAGCACGACCGCCGGAGCCATGCGTGTCCTTGCTCGCTTGCCCCACCAATTTCACAGTCATTCCTCAACATAGACCATGTGCGTGTTATAATATACTTAAAGCTAAACCGGGTGATGTATTTAAGCAGTTTGAGTTTGAAGGAATGTTTTCCAGCATGCAAAGTGTTTTGATGGATCTTGGCGGGCATACCTGGCGGTGATGTTCTATTTCCATGAAAGGTTACCAAGGGGAAAGCGAAGGTCTTGCAGATAAATGAAACCCGCGCATGCGCAGTTGCAGTCAAAACCGCATTATTGCAACGCATGCGTTCGGTTCCTACTGAAATTGTGGTCCTTGGGTATCTTGTGTCAACCAGCACCCACCGTAACAACCACAACATCCCAAAGTGCACCAAAGGCAACCACCCAGCTCACTTCAAAACAAGTACGCGTATGTCAGCATCAGGTTTGTAAAGTTTGCCACTGTGAAACATGAAGGTGCTCAAGATTCCTAAATGGTACTTGCCAGCTCCTCACGTATCGATGGGCCAGCTCCTGATGTATCGATGGTGAACCATGCCACTGAAATCAAATGCTGATGACGACCATGCACCTTGCCAAGTTTCGCTCTTTTTGCCTTTCGGCTTTTCATAAAACGATTGCTGCTTCGGAGAACCTGCAGCATGTGCAGGTCCAGCTGCTGTTGTCTCCTCTTCGGCTCCTTTGCTACCTGCAACCGCAGGTGCCAGTTCAAATTGCCAATGATCATTTTCACCCGCGGATGCGCCCATTGCAATGCCGTTGTTTGATGAAAATTTGAATGTGGTTGTGACACTGGGCCGGCATGCTTGCAACTGGGAACTTTTGGGACGCATGAATGCCCCTAAAAATATCCTATGTCCGCCTTTCCTCACCACGCGTTGGCTTTTATGCCAACAGTTTGTGCGGTTCAGTTAGCCGCCTATTGTTCGAAATCTTGGCGCCGAAAAATTTTGTGCTCACGGGCCAAAACCACACGTATCATATTTCAACATTTCGACAGTGAAATGCTGCAAATGCCCATCCACTGGCCGAAATACATTGTACATATAAACAGTATGCTCCCACTTAGAACCTTTTATTAAAAAATGCAAATTGAATGTAATACTTGAAGGCTGCGAAAAAAAAAGGTTTAGAACCAAAAACCAGTACTTTAGAACCCCATGGGTTGTTTGCACTTAGAACCTCCTCGTACGCATGTTACATCTACTTATTATGCTATAAAAATTGCTGATTACATCTGAATACTACATGATACTACATGTCTTGCTGGATGGGTGGGGAGGGCTGCATTTAGAACCTCCTAAATAACAATCTACACTGATGGAAGCTTCCCAGAATGGAATTCCTAGATTGTTGATATTTTTTTTGGCATGAATCAGCTTAGGTATGTTGCCTACGCGCACGGGATGGCAAGGAACTAAGAAAATAGGTTCAGTCTTCGCACTTGGAACCTCCTAAATAGCAACCTGCACATAGAACCTTCCCACATTGGAGTGCCAACATGTTTCTTGATAAAGGCTTTATTGATCAGATTAGGTATGTTGCCTATGCGCACAGGATGGCAGGGAACCAAGCAGGTAGGTCGGGGTTTTCGCACTTAGAACCTCTTAAATAATAACCAGTGGTAGAGATGGCAAGGAACCAGGCAAATAGGCGAGATTTTCGAATGTAAAACCTGGTTTTAAAAAAACCATCTACACCGGTAGAAACTTCCCAGATTGGAGTGGTGCCAACATATTTCTTGATGAGGGTTTCATGTGGGGACTTTCGCACTTAGAACTTCCGAAATAACAATTTGCACTGGTAGAATCTTTCCAACATGTTTGCAGATAAGTGTTTGGTAGATCAGATGAAATATGTTGCCCATGCGCGCGGGATGGCAGGGACCAGGCAAATAGATGAAAACATCGCATGTAAACCCCTCTTACATCACAAATTACACTGGTAGAACCTTTCCAGATTGGAGTGCCAACATGATAATTGACAAATCAGCTGAAGTATGTAGCCTATGTGCAGGTGATGGCCGGGCACCACGCAATACCGGTATGATCCGGTATGAAAGAATCTAAAACGCAACCGTTGGAAAACACAGTTTTCGGAGGTAATGAAAAAATCAAAAACAATGCGCACAGCTAACATTTTGGCAGCATGTTCGGGGTTGCTGAAGTGTCCGGCTGGTGTCTGGGCCTCTCCATTTTCCTTTCTTGTCACGACCCTTTTTCGCCTCACGAGCGGCCAACGCTGGCGGAACCAACTGGGAGGTCTTGTCCCCAATGCATAAACACAAATCATTACAAATCCGGAAAATGCCAGAGGCGGCTAGCCAATAGAAAATGAATATACAACCGTGACAAAACATCACCCCCCCAAAAAAAAGTATACCGATTTTTGCGAACAAATCCGTCCATCCAAATGTCTGTCCACAGCGTGTCTCTGTGTCAACGGCTGCAAGTTGGATTGGCCGTCCAATGCCGTCCACTGCAACAAAACGCCCCAAAATAGGTTGCCAATCTGTTGGCATGTCTGCCCGACTATACTATACTTGCATGGGACGAACATTTGGGTTTGTGTGTTCCTGTGGGGGTAGGCTGAACCTTGCCCCGGGCGAATGTGCAATCTTACCCTGAAATAATGTGGCGGTGGAAACCGCGCACAACAAGTTCCAGCCCAAACACATGGCTAACGACACACAACAACAAAAACAGGTAAACAACATTGGCACTGACCTGGTTTGTGCACTGCAGACATCCTGGACACACCCGGCCTTGGGGTTGTCCCAATTGCCATTCTGCCCGGTCCTTGCGTGCTGCATTCACGATGGCAAGGGAAACAGCTGCAAACGTATTTGCTATTTGCCGGAAAATGTTTTGCCAGCAAACCTCGCAGATACGGACGCCACTTTTGATTAGCCTTCACAATGTTGTGTGAACATATTTGAACCACATCATCGCCTAGTTGGGAAGTCGAAAGTTTTGGGACCCGTGAATTTGCAGGTGAAAACCGAGAAACACGCGAAGCCCTTGTGGTTTGACAAGTATTGTGGCCCGCAGGCTCATGAGCATAGGCTGTGTTTTTGCAATTTCGGGGGTCGATCTGGAAAGCCGTCGGCAAAAAAATCGCACGAGACTGTAGGGAGAGGTCGGTTTCAAACGTCAGTTTCATATTAAAGAAAAAGAAACACCGGGATTTGTGCACCAACTGCTTTTAATCTGAAGTGGTATCAATTCGATCGTGCGTTCGTGTCATGCGGGGGTGCTGGTGCCTGGTGAAAAATTGCATTGGCACGTCTGCACGCAAGAAAGCGTTTGCAATGGTGAGTCCTTCCTGCTTTGTGAGCTTGCAGCTGGAATTGGTTAAACGCAATGTCACAGCTCGCTGCGAACGAAAAGGTCTTCTGAACATGGTGCCACGTTCGCCTTTTTGGGGCGCAGCTAGGGTGGGAAAACGCATTGTACGGGCCGAACAAAGACAACGACAGAGATGCAGGTAGCTGAGAAAAACGGCGGACAGCTGAGAACAGAAGCGGGCCAAAGAAACAACAACCCAGATAAGAAATTGTTAAAAGAAAAACCGGCTGAGAACCACACCTCGGCCAAGAGGGGGTTCACTGAAGAAGTAATTCAACAAAGACGCCTCCAAGATCCTCCAAGTTTTCCTTCTGTTCATCGATCCGTTCATTTATTTTCCGCTTCATTGGTTGGTTGTTTTCGCCAAATCATTGCTTCACTCATGGACATGGGATCATTGATTGCCTTCTTCCTTCCCTATTTGATTCATTGGTTCAAAACGTTGGTTGATTCATTGCTTGACGAAATGAAATTGAATCCATCATGGGTGTTTCAAGTGATATATTGGTTGATCGATCCATTCAATCTTCATTCATTCACTCACGCTTTCGTTAGCGCATTCGCATCGCGAATGTTGCTATAAACTGTACGCTTCTTATAACCATTGTTCTTTAGCGAGGCAACCGGGTCCTGTCTGGAAATGGTTATGAGCTGATTACGCGTGTCATCGCGTGTCCCCGAAATTTTCTGCCTCGATTCCGACCAAGTTTCTGTTCCCAATGCCCATGGCCATCGTAGGTATAGTTTTCATGTTCCCAGGCTTTGGCCCCGCGGCCACGGCCTCGCCCTTTGGAACCGGAGGCTCGGCCAGAAGCGTTGGCGCCCCGCCAAGTAGTGTTGCCTTCACCATACCATTCCGTGTCGCCGTGCGGGTCTTCTGGCCACACCTCTTGGGAGTCCTAGGTGGGAAATGTAGGAATTGGACCGCAGCATTCCGTTCAGGGTTATTTACGAGTGAAATATTTATATGTGGCTAAGCAATGTCGAACACACAAACAACTTCATAAGTTATTTGTTTTCATGTGAGCTGTGTTTTAAATGTCCTGCATGGCGGCACCAAAGAAGGAAAAACTTACGTTGCTGCGTACGTTTTGCTTACGCGCGTGCAAGTTTTACTTACGCATGTTATAGTACCTTACGCAAACCTTGCGCTTACAACTTTTAGCACGTCACCACAGTTTTGGCTTACGCGGAGCAACTTTTACATGCAAGAATCGAAGTAGTGATTGGCAAAATCAAGCAGTGGACGATGAAAACGTGGAAGAAGAGGAAGAAAATGATGAAGAAGTACCACCAGCAGAAACTCGCAGAGCGCGAAGCTGACGACGTTTTTTGACGAAGTTTTTTTGACAGTACCCAGCTGAGAGCGCGGGCATAGCTGGAAAATTTCTCTTCCAGGGATCGTTTGGGCAAAGGCATGCTGGAACTCTTGTGTGCCTTTTGGCTTGCAAACTTTCTGGTAAGTTCAGTCCCATTTCCGGCTTGAGGGCCCACGGATTCCCATGCACGAGGCTAGGACGTGGAAAGTCCGCCACACTGACTGATGGTGATGTGACTCTGGAGAATTTGAAGGCTTCAGCCACGGAAGCGCGCAGGTCACCAAAAGAAGAGACAAACTGACCACACTTACCACTAATACCGGACAGGCCAGGCAAGACAGACTGACATCTGGAGAAAACCTTGTTCAACAAGAGGTGGGCTTCATCAAGAGAAAGACTAGACAGTGCGACTAGACAGTGCTGTTCGAGAATGTCGGACACGGTCTTTATCAAAATTCGTTGGCGCTCAATGACCAAGATCGGAGAAGGGTTTGGATTTGGGCGGCATGGGCAACTACTGGCAAAAGCACCTTTAGCTTACACGATCCCTACCGTTTTGGCAGGGGGGGAACACCCCAAAATGTAACTTACATTTCGTGAAAAACCCAAACAATCAGCACCTTCAAACATGTAAGCTACATTTAGGGTAGGTCCCTCTGAAATTTGGAGAGGCCCCAAAACGCAACATTACATTTTTGAGGTAAAACCTTCCTAAATGTAACTTACATTTTTTAAGGTGTTTTTCTTCTGTGGAGGCCTCCATTTCTCAAAAAATATAAGTTAAGTTTTGGGACGTCACAAAACATTGGGGCCTCATGGGGGAAAAACAGAAGCAAAGGTAACAGTTATAACCTGTTCAAACAAGGTTGGTGCAAGGATTAACGTAACTTATATTGTTGAAGGTGTGATTTCTGTGACAGCCTCCATGTCTCAAAAAATGTAAGTTACTTCTTGGGACGTCACTAAACATTGGGGCCTCATGGGAAAAAACAGAAGCAAAGGTAACAGTTCTAGCATGTTAAAGAAACATACTACAGTACCCCCTTGGACATGTTACCCCGAGCTCCCAAGAAGTCAGCCGCAGCTTCTGCCCAGAGTGCTCTGGCCAATTTATATACAAAGCGGGCCCCCGAAACAATCCTTTCAACACTATGCACTTTTAAAATATTCTTTATAGTTCAAGCTTTTCTGACAGTGGTATCGGGCACTTTGACCTTGGAAAATATAAGTTGATGATATTGAGGTCGAGGCCTTACAATAGGGATCTTACATATTTGGCCCCTGGGACCCCCTGGGAATGATAGTATTTTATGTGACATATGTGTTTTGATGTTCTTTTTGTGTGGATTGCACCTTCTTTTGTACATTCTGTCTAGCAATGCCTTTGCGCATTTTGGTCTTGTAAAATGTATGTTAGTGATATTGAGGTCCAGGTTCCACTGCAAAGAATGAAGGTTTTGGAAGCCAAACGATAGGGATCTTACATTTTTGGCCCTTAGGATTCCTGGGAAATCTGATGTGGAAAATGTAAGTTGGTGATCGTGAGGTGCAGGTTCACTGCAAATAATGCAGGTTTTGAAGACCTCGCAATAGGGATCTTACATTTGTGGCCCTTAGGATTCCTGGGAATTCTGGCCTTGGAAAATGTGAGTTGATGATCTTGAGGTGCAGGTTCCACTGCAAATACTGCAGGTTTTGGAGACCTTACAATAGGGATCTTACATTTTTGGCCCCTGGGACCCCCTGGGAATTGTAGCATTTTATGTGACATATGTGTTTTGATGTTCTTTTTGTGTGGATTGCACCTTCTTTTGTACATTCTGTCTAGCAATGCCTTTGCGCATTTTGGTCTTGCAAAATGTATGTTAGTGATATTGAGGTCCAGGTTCCACTGCAAAGAATGAAGGTTTTGGAGACCTTACAATAGGGATCTAACATTTTGGGTCCTTAGGATTCCTGGGAAGTCTGGTATTGGAAAATGTAAGTTGATGATCTCGAGGTGCAGGTTCCACTGCAAATAATGCAGGTTTTGGAAGCCTTACAATAGGGATCTTACATTTTTGGCCCTTAGGATTCCTGGGAAGTCTGGTGTTGGAAAATGTAAGTTGGTGATCGTGAGGTGCAGGTTCACTGCAAATAATGCAGGTTTTGAAGACCTCGCAATAGGGATCTTACATTTTTGGCCCTTAGGATTCCTGGGAATTCTGGCCTTGGAAAATGTAAGTTGACGATCTTGAGGTGCAGGTTCCACTGCAAATACTGCAGGTTTTGGAGACCTTACAAAAGGGATCTTACATTTTTGGCCCCTGGGATCCCCTGGGAATGATAGTATTATATGTGTTTTGATTTTTTTTTTGTGGATTGCACCTTCTTTTGTACATTCTGTCTAGCAATGCCTTTGCGCATTTTGGTCTTGCAAAATGTATGTTAGTGATATTGAGGTCCAGGTTCCACTGCAAAGAATGAAGGTTTTGGAAGCCTTACAATAGGGATCTTACATTTTGGGTCCTTAGGATTCCTGGGAAGTCTGGTATTGGAAAATGTAAGTTGATGATCTCGAGGTGCAGGTTCCACTGCAAATAATACAGGTTTTGGAAGCCTTACAATAGGGATCTTACATTTTTGGCCCTTAGGATTCCTGGGAAGTCTGGTGTTGGAAAATGTAAGTTGGTGATCGCGAGGTGCAGGTTCACTGCAAATAATGCAGGTTTTGAAGACCTCGCAATAGGATCTTACATTTTTGGCCCTTAGGATTCCTGGGAAGTCTGGCCTTGGAAAATGTAAGTTGATGATCTTGAGGTGCAGGTTCCACTGCAAATACTGCAGGTTTTGGAGACCTTACAATAGGGATCTTACATTTTTGGCCCCTGGGACCCCATGGGAATGATAGTATTATATGTGTTTTGAAATTCTTATTTTGTGGATTGCACCTTCTTTTGTACATTCTGTCTAGCATGCCTTGGTGCATTTTGGTCTTGTAACATGTAAGTTGGTGATATTGAGGTCCAGGTTCCACTGCAAATAATGAAGGTTTTGGAAGCCTTACAATAGGGATCTTACATTTTTGGCCCTTAGGATTCCTGGGAAGTCTGGTATTGGAAAATGTAAGTTGATGATCTCGAGGTGCAGGTTCCACTGCAAATAATGCAGGTTTTGGAGACCTTGCAAAAGGGATCTTACATTTTTGGCCCCTGGGATCCCCTGGGAATGATAGTATTATATGTGTTTAGATTTTTTTTTTTGTGGATTGCACCTTCTTTTGTACATTCTGTCTAGCAATGCCTTTGCGCATTTTGGTCTTGTAAAATGTATGTTAGTGATATTGAGGTCCAGGTTCCACTGCAAAGAATGAACGTTTTGGAAGCCAAACGATAGGGATCTTACATTTTTGGCCCTTAGGATTCCTGGGAAGTCTGATGTGGAAAATGTAAGTTGGTGATCGTGAGGTGCAGGTTCACTGCAAATAATGCAGGTTTTGAAGACCTTGCAATACGGATCTTACATTTGTGGCCCTTAGGATTTCTGGGAATTCTGGCCTTGGAAAATGTGAGTTGATGATCTTGAGGTGCAGGTTCCACTGCAAATACTGCAGGTTTTGGAGGCCTTACAATAGGGATCTTACATTTTTGGCCCCTGGGACCCCCTGGGAATTGTAGCATTTTATGTGACATATGTGTTTTGATGTTCTTTTTGTGTGGATTGCACCTTCTTTTGTACATTCTGTCTAGCAATGCCTTTGCGCATTTTGGTCTTGCAAAATGTATGTTAGTGATATTGAGGTCCAGGTTCCACTGCAAAGAATGAAGGTTTTGGAGACCTTACAATAGGGATCTAACATTTTGGGTCCTTAGGATTCCTGGGAAGTCTGGTATTGGAAAATGTAAGTTGATGATCTCGAGGTGCAGGTTCCACTGCAAATAATGCAGGTTTTGGAAGCCTTACAATAGGGATCTTACATTTTTGGCCCTTAGGATTCCTGGGAAGTCTGGTGTTGGAAAATGTAAGTTGGTGATCGTGAGGTGCAGGTTCACTGCAAATAATGCAGGTTTTGAAGACCTCGCAATAGGGATCTTACATTTTTGGCCCTTAGGATTCCTGGGAATTCTGGCCTTGGAAAATGTAAGTTGACGATCTTGAGGTGCAGGTTCCACTGCAAATACTGCAGGTTTTGGAGGCCTTACAAAAGGGATCTTACATTTTTGGCCCCTGGGACCCCCTGGGAATGATAGTATTATATGTGTTTTGAAATTCTTATTTTGTGGATTGCACCTTCTTTTGTACATTCTGTCTAGCAATGCCTTTGCGCATTTTGGTCTTGTAAAATGTATGTTAGTGATATTGAGGTCCAGGTTCCACTGCAAAAAATGAAGGTTTTGGAGACCTTACAATAGGGATCTTACATTTTGGGTCCTTAGGATTCCTGGGAAGTCTGGTATTGGAAAATGTAAGTTGATGATCTCGAGGTGCAGGTTCCACTGCAAATAATACAGGTTTTGGAAGCCTTACAATAGGGATCTTACATTTTTGGCCCTTAGGATTCCTGGGAAGTCTGGTGTTGGAAAATGTAAGTTGGTGATCGTGAGGTGCAGGTTCACTGCAAATAATGCAGGTTTTGAAGACCTCGCAATAGGATCTTACATTTTTGGCCCTTAGGATTCCTGGGAAGTCTGGCCTTGGAAAATGTAAGTTGATGATCTTGAGGTGCAGGTTCCACTGTAAATACTGCAGGTTTTGGAGACCTTACAATAGGGATCTTACATTTTTGGCCCCTGGGACCCCATGGGAATGATAGTATTATATGTGTTTTGAAATTCTTATTTTGTGGATTGCACCTTCTTTTGTACATTCTGTCTAGCATGCCTTGGTGCATTTTGGTCTTGTAACATGTAAGTTGGTGATATTGAGGTCCAGGTTCCACTGCAAATAATGAAGGTTTTGGAAGCCTTACAATAGGGATCTTACATTTTTGGCCCTTAGGATTCCTGGGAAGTCTGGTATTGGAAAATGTAAGTTGATGATCTCGAGGTGCAGGTTCCACTGCAAATAATGCAGGTTTTGGAAGCCTTACAATAGGGATCTTACATTTTTGGCCCTTAGGATTCCTGGGAAGTCTGGTGTTGGAAAATGTAAGTTGATGATCTTGAGGTGCAGGTTCCACTGCAAATACTGCAGGTTTTGGAAACCTTACAATAGGGATCTTACATTTTTGGCCCCTGGGATCCCCTGGGAATGATAGTATTATATGTGTTTTGAAATTCTAATTTTGTGGATTGCACCTTCTTTTGTACATTCTGTCTAGCATGCCTTGGTGCATTTTGGTCTTGTAACATGTAAGTTGGTGATATTGAGGTCCAGGTTCCACTGCAAAAAATGCAGGTTTTGGAGGCCTTACAAAAGGGATCTAACATTTTTGGTCCTTAATGTTTGATGTTTCCTGGCGTCGTGGCGTCGTGGCGTCGAATTAAATCATACAGATAAAGTGGTACCCCAAAAAAGGAGAAGGGGGAAAAATGTAAGTTACATTTCCTCCCCCCATTTCCATAGTCACTACGTGCGTGGTGTATTCCTGGGAATACCTTGATTTTACTTTGACTAGGGCCATACCTAGGGGGGTCTTAACTTACATTTTTCACCCTTCCAAACGTCATTTTTTGGTACCTTAGAGATTTTAATTTACAATTAACCACCACCCTAAAAACAACCCGAAAAATGTAGGTTACATTTTGTCAGGTCCCTCCTCGAAAACCTAGGTTAAGTGGGTAGGGATCTTACACGCAGCTTACAGATTACGCGACGCTTACGCGGATGTCAGGAAACAATTACGCAAAACACCCCCTGAAGATAATCAATATTCTAAAAAAAAACATTCCAATGCATAGGTTTGCCTGTCAATCTCTGCATCTGCCCCTTTCTGATATGCTGAATTCTTAAGTGCATGTGGGTCCCTGTAAACCTTGAACAGCGAATCTTTTCATATGTTTATGAATGGTTCATATCGATAGAAATGGGGAAAACCATCCATATTCCATAAAGTGATGTAAAATGTTGATGAAGTGTCCATGCATGTGATTGAAACAATAGACATCAATACACATTCTCAACCAAACCTTTGGGAACATAACCGTCCGTCACCGCGTCATTGTAAAAACGGCAACCTGAAATTGATACCAATCCCATGCCGGTGTGTTGAATTGAAAGTCAGGAGCGCTACCGTGGCCCCAGGAAAATCAAAAACCCGTCCGGTCATGTCAGGTTAGGATGCATCATACAGACCACTACTTAAAAACTCATCTTAAAACCGTTGAAAATGAGCTTAGGCCATCCTTACGACAGCAATATTGGTAAAAATGCTTACGCCGGCTTATGCCCACCAGTGTTTTTCTCAAACTTCACAACGCACCTTTTGTGTCACTTTCGAGCCACTATGCAGCATCATGTTCATACTTGTTGTTTCATGTCATGCCGTGCCGTGTCATCCTTGCGCAGGGCCATATTTGTACCTGGCCTATGGCGCAGGGTCATGCTAATCTTTGACACCCCGCCTCAGGAATCTTCGTATTAGAGGATTCCTGCCACTTTTTTACATTCACAGCACTGACATCTTTGGCTATGTATATTTCATGGCTATTCCTATGTATCACTTTCATAGTCAAATCCCTCGGCTTGAGTAGGACTTGGTCTCGCTACCACCATTGGTACTTCTTCAGCAGCTTCTCCACTTCCATCATCATGTTCTTCTTCGGCATCATTCGTTTCTAACCATTCTCGATCTTCAGCAAAATGGATATTAATCCACTCTTCAGGATCGGCATCATCATTGCCATGTCCTTCAGGAGAATCGCCAGCTTCGGTCTGTGCATCCCAAAAATAGAGGTTGTGTCCATTTTCACAGATGTGTCTGTATTCTCGAGCTGCTTGTGCGTATAGCTCAGGATCTCCACTCTGCAGACCAACCAGCAAATCTTTTAGATGTCGTAGTAGACGATATCCAGTTTGTCGCTCTCGAATGAGTTTGTTTCTGGTCCTTGTCCCGCATTGATTGCTTCAAAGCGGTAATCTTCCAACATGTTTGGGTCACGTGGAACTGGACCCATTTAATAGAACTTCATATCCAATCGCGTGTGCTCGTAGAACACGTCATCATTCTGCGCAGCAACTTGCGCAGCCATCATGTTTGCAATCAAATCGCTCACATGCATTGCTTGGTTCCTTGCAACCGCTTTTGCTAGGGGTTTCGGCATCGATTTCGGTACAGGTACTTCAGCATCTGTACTGCCCCTTGCTGTCGAACTTCTTGGAAATCTCGATCTCGTTCCGTCGCCCAAAAAGATCAGCTCGTCGATGTCCATCACCTTCATCATCATCTGGAGGATTGTTTGCTGCACCATGACACGCTCCCAGTGCAATTCGTCTCAATGGTAGTTGTGGTGCTTCTGCATCTTGTATTTCCACATTTGCTGTCTCACTTTCAGTTTCACCTCCTTCATGTCGTTCTCCATCACTTTCACCATTGTTGACAAAAGGATCAGCACGAGGTTGAAGGTTCATTGTCTTTCTGATTTTTTCTTGTGCTTGGTCAACTCCTTGGAAAACTTGTTCACCTTCAGCACCAAGTAGGTAAGCACCACGAAGAGGAGAGAAATCAAAAGGGGGATGATAGAAGTCATAGGAAATGAAATAGTTCCAAACCATGTCCACATTGAAGTCCATGTAGTAACCACCAGATCGCGTCCTTGGTCACATCCTTGTAGATTGGTCATCATCACGGCCATCACTGCACGAACTACGTTCTGCACCATCCTCGCCTGGCCATAGGGCTCCTCATGGTTGTTGGGGTCCTGCCAGAGCGGAAACAGAAACCCGATTTTTTTCATGAGATAGTTTCGGCGTTCAGCACTCAGAATCTTTGTGTTGAGATCTGCCACGTTTTCTTTTGTTGCAATTCTCGAAATTTCAAACCATCCTTTTCTCATCGCTTGCTGTGACCACAAAAGTCGAGTGGCCATGTGCTTGGCCCTTCCAGCACCAAGTCTTGAGAAAAAGGCTTGTGCGGAGGCTGAATTGAGGTACAACTTGGTCTCAATGCTCTTGTTGCAATTCAAACAAAGTGAATCACCAACTAAAAATTGCAAGATCTGCTTCAGGTACATGCCCTCAATCAACATGCCAGTTGCCGCAAGGATATCTGACTCCATGCTTGACAGGGCTATGGAAACTTGAGCACGGGAATGGCTGTAGATACAGCAGCCGTTCAGAAACGCAATTCCACTTGAAGTTGAACGTCTCGTTGTTTTGCAACTTGCCCAATCTGCATCGCTGAAAAATACAAGTTGATACGGTTTCCTGCCAACCACCTTGTCATTGTCTTTCCAATTGGTGAAAGCATTCCGGTGCAACTCCACCTTTGGGTAATGAATCTTCATCTCTTTGATGTAGTTGAGATAGGAGGCAAGTTTCTTGAGACCGGCCATTGCTGATCTTGTTGGCTTGGCCGTGTAGCTTGCAAGTACACGAACACTGGGTGGGATGTCTGAACAATCTTGAGAAATGTAAATGCAAACTCCTAAGCCAGATCTGAAAATCTTTGCATCCTTGGTGTTGAGAAACTCACTCTCACTGATTGTTTCTGAGTCGTAGACTTGTAGTCCATGATGTCCAGGAACAGACTTGCCCCGCCTCTCTGTGACATGCAACATCTCGACAAATTTTGGAATGCACTTTGCATTGCAGGACAGGTCGATTCCGTTCTCCGACAATTCCAACTGTCTCTTCAAATAGTAGAGAACACCATCTCGTCCGCATCCAAGAGGTCCATCCAGCTTAGCCTTCATCTTCTTGCTGATCTTTCTCTATGAAAGGAAATGCAAAATTCTTCACTAGCCACCAGGATGATGTCATCCACATGAATTGACAAATAAGTTTCGCCAGAACGATGTCGGTAAATGGTACCACCTTGGAAATTCTCGAAACCATGTTCTGCACAAATTGCTCCAAAATGTTCTGCCCAGCGTTGAGCAGCATTTCTCTGACCCGGTAAACGCCGTCCAAGTTGCCAGTACTCCGGAATCACATCTTGTTGGCCTTTGCGAGCTTCATGAACCCATTCAGGCACTTGAATACGAACAAATTCACGTTGACAGACTTGAAGAAATGTATCAGAGATATCCATCACACACACCATCAGGTTATGCAGGAGAGAGAGGACAATCAGCATCTTGATCGCAGACAAAGGAGAGGTTGGTGAAAAGGTTGAAACGTTGCTTGCATCACCAGACCTAAACTCACGAGCCACCAATCGCGCTCGTCTTTTCCATCCCTCATCTCTGAACCGCCAATCAAAAACTAAACGCGTATCCAGGTAAGTCGTTTCTTGCTCTGGTTCACCACCAGGATAGAAGTCTTCAATGACTTCCAGTTCCCGAAATCTTCCAAGTTCTGCCAACATAGCTTCTCTGTCCAAATACGCAAGTTCTTCACTGGAAACATTCGGAGGTCCATTGCTCACATCATGAAAACCACGCAAACATTTTTCCTCAACACTGATTGCAATGCCTTCTTGTTGAACTCCTTCTACATTATTATAACTGCATTCACCTTCCCAAGTTTCTTCGCCAAAATCGAAGCCTTGTTCGTCTTCATCGCATAGCTCTATGTCCTCAATGATACGTCTCACATTCCCAGAGCCACTGCTTGGACGGGAGGAAAGGTTCCCAGCAAATGTAGGACTATACATTTCTGTTCTTGGTTGTTTCGGTGAGGGTTCTTGGGCTGGTAGTTCGGGATCAAATCGAACCAACTTCGCAACACTTTCATGTCCCTCTTCTTGAGGTCGCTTTGTTGCTTCTGTTTTTTAAATTCTTTGTTTCACTGAAACCGGCAAACGCAATGAACTGGTTGATTTCCTCTTCTCAGACTCCTTTCTGTCACGTTCTTAGTGTTCAATCAAATCATCATCAAAAACTGAATCCACAACAACTCCATCATGTTGTGCTGCCCCGCCTGCCTTTGATGCTCCAGCTGCATCAAACTGTTCACCTTCATCAAGGTCTTCTAATGGGTTCTCTTTGGCATACTTGATCACATCGGCAGCATCAACATCAAATTCTGGTTCAACTTGACCAGGAAGTACAACAACTCTTGGAACAGGTTGGGGAAGAGGAAATTCAGGTTGAACTGGGGTATGAATTCCACGTTTCATATGTTTCATATCCCATGGTCCTACCTGCATTGCTAGAATCAACTCAAGATCCCAACGCTCATCTGTTTTTCGGACTGCTTTGCTTCAAACCAACTCATGACTACCAATGCAAGCCATATTGTGGTAGACTTCATCTTTTGTCAGCCAAACACCACGTCGCCACTGACTTTGGTATCGAGTTTGTAGAGGATCTAGGGCATAAACTTCACATGCAAAGTTATAGATTTTGCCATTGTAAGGACGTCCGCGAAGTGCCATGTGTGATGTCACTCCCGTCACATAACTGACATGAAAACGATTCAAAATCCAGGACGCATGAATCATTGCCCATGCATGTAGGGGATGTCTTTCAGGAAGTTTTGCAGCTACCTTGTACTCCACGTAGGCACTGAAGGTTTTGCCCTGTCCACGCACGGTTTGGATTGTGCGCTCAGCCAGTGAAGTTCTTGATTTGCTGTACATGAGTCCAGGTTGAATGATTGTTTCTAAACCATGATTTGCTCGGATGTTCGGCGCCGTTTTCATTCCAGCAGCTAAAACTGGTGCATTGTCAACCGCTAGCTCAACCGTTTGGAAACAACCCATCGTTGCAAGAAATCGTGCAACCACTTGACCCACAACACCTTGATTCTTGTTGCGCAACTGTTCTGCCATCACATTCTTTGTCCAGCAGTCAATGAGGATCAACACACTGAGGTATCCAACCAGGGTGTAGGAATCTGCCTGAACCGTTGGATGTTCACCTTGAGCAACTTCAGGTAGGCTGGTAGCATGCTTGCTATTGTTCTTGGACTTACCCATCACGCAAAATGAACACCAGTTCTTGAAAAGAACATGGGTGACTTCATGCAACTTACGCTCATGCTCCGAGGGTTGAGCAGGTGCATCATCAAAACGAGGTTTTGGGTTGAGAGTTTGGCATTCTTGCCTTGCAGCTTGAAGTCAGGCAAAACGGGGTGATTTTATGTGCTCATTCCTGATGCGCCTAAAGATTTTGGTTTTGCTGTCAAAAGCTGAAACTTTCAAATACTTTGCTGCCTCTCTCAAAGTCACGACTGAAGTGTTAGGAGTGACCACAAGGTCACCAACAGTCACTTGATTTTCATCTGCAATATCCTCACGTAAAGCTGGTGCAACCTGCTGAAACTCTGGAATGTCTCTTCCAACTATTTCTTCACGTTGCTCTTCTGCATCCACCTCGGCTGCTGCAAATTCAGCTGCCACTCGATCATCCACAGGCGTTCCAGGTTCATAGTCTAGTTCAACTTGCACCCCACCATCACCTAGCAGACCACCAAAACTTTCATGGTTGTCACTCCGTTCAGAGAAAATTGTGAGGGTTACGCAAGATTCTTCTTGAACATCAACTTCAGGAATGCGGCCAAATGCATCATCTAGCTCCAAGTAGTTTCGAGAAACATCAGCCACTATCCAACCATGGTGGTTTTCTTCTGCTTTTTGAAACTTGCTGGACGAAAGTAGTGCGGTATTTGAAATTAACGTCGAGGATCCACAAAATGTGTTCCCGCAGTTCTTATGTATGGATTGCCATCAGAAACTGACCAAACATTGTTTTGAGGTTGCTCAAGACGAAACCGGTCCTCCAATTCCACAACTGCTCGTACTTCATCTGCTTCAACCTTTTGTTCAAATTCTTCAACTCTGCACACTGTCGCATTGATCGCCAAGGAATTGCGCTGGTAAAAGACAGGGATCTGGAGTGTGCCATCTGAACTTTCAAGCGCAGGATTGCCTTCACCATTTCGTACATGCCAACAACTCTGGCACAACTGCTCCAGTGATAAAATGATATAAAATGCACGACTTGACATCACCAATCAAAAAACAATGTTCAATTTCTGCTTCACTTCCATCTCTGTCATTCACCAACAAGGAAACGTTTCTGTATCCATTCACCTGTAGCTTTTGCCCTTGACAATCACGCAAGTGCACAATGCTAGCATCTACACCTGAATCTGACTTGCCACCATAGTTCAAAGGTAAAAGAGAAACATCAGATCCACTATCCAGGATTACAATGTCCTGTTGTTTTTCACATTCACCTTCACGAACCATGCGCACAGAAGATCAGGAAGATGAAATCAAAGTAGGAATACCCATTGGGATGTTATAGATTCTGCGCACGGTAGAGGGTGAGGTAGAAGAGTTAGACAGGGTTGTTCTCATGGTAGAGGTTGGAGAAGGTTGCAGCGGCATTTGTTGTTGACTCTGTCGTGGAACTTGCTCAACTTGGTTGACTCTGTTGGGACATTCACGTGCCCAATGACCATATTCGTGACAAATTCGACATTGTTGGGCATCAATTTTTCCTTTCTGCTTTCCTTTCGACTGCTTTCCACCATTCTTTGATTTGCCCTTGTTTTTGCCTTTGCTCTTTCCTTTTCCTTTGCCACGTCCACGTCCTTTGAAATTGTTGCCACGTCCACGGCCATAGTTCAAAAAACTACTAACAAAACTCGGCCAACCTTTGCCGTACTTGCCTTTGCCCTTGCTTTTGTTCTTGCCCTTTGCCTCAATGCGGTCCACCTCCATTGGTCGCGGTCCACCATCATCATGACCGGCCGTATTCTGAACGGATTTGAGACCAGCTTCATCAATCCATGATTTGGAGGCTTTCCCATAGTTCAATACCACTTCTCGCAGCTGTGCATATGTTGTTGTATCTTGAATGGTGGGTTGAAGATGTTCACGAAGTTTTGCGTCTGAGCACTTGTCTTTCAATTCACTAGGATAGCTGGTCCCACTGAGCTCTTCAAACTGGGAGGCCAATTGCTCATAGGCTAAGACGCTCTCAAGCACTGACTTGTCTTTGGGACATGCTGGATAGCTTGCAAGTGTCTATGCAGTTGCAAGAAACCTTTGGCGTGTTGAAGGTTCAAACTCTTTGTGCAACTCTCTCCAAAAGTTGAAATCCATCATGGCTCTTTGACAAAGATTTCACCAACCTCAAACATCTTCCTTTGAGGTAGCTGGTGAGGATCGCAAACAATTTGGTTGAAAGTTCACGTTCTTCTTGATTGTATGGTTTCATCTCATCATTTGGATTCATCTTCTCAATCTCTGTGAATGCTGCTTGATATCGAGAATCACCGAAGGTAAGCTATGAAACAAATGAAAACTTCCACGGAGAAAAAACATGCGTATCTTCCCCACTGAATCGGTCAGGATTCCTCAGAATTTTGCTGGCCGCAGACAAACCAGTTTGCAGTGCTCCACCAGAACTGCTGGAACTAGAGCTTCCCATCGTATTCAAGGCTCGCTCTGCTGCACTTGCTGCATTGGTTGCAGCTTCAGCTAGGATTGTCATGCGTTGAAGGATAGCATGTTCTCCCTGTTCTCCACCGGCTTCCATTCCATGACAGTGCATTGCCCAGCTAGCAAAAAGGCTTTCTTTCAGTTGAAATTGACATTGAATTCTTTGCCGTCTCACCATCCTTTTCTGTGTACGATTTTTGGGTGACAACAAAGCACAGCCCAAGTGGCTCAACATCCATACCAACACCAAACTCAGCGCCCAGCAACACCATAGACTATTGACCGACATGAGGTCACCATGCCCCATGCAGTCCTTCGTCGGCGCAGCCAAAGCCATCGCCACGTACAAGTACTGCTGATAGTGCTTCGCCAGGAAGTTGTAGATGTTCTGAATCCGGTGGATGACATAGATCATCACGTAGTGCAACCATTCGAAGATCTTGAAGACGAAGTTCACCAAACTCAAATGCAAATGCTTGTTCGGCTCGTGGGTGTCATTCTTCATCACCTATTTTTTCACATACTCAAGGTTGTGGTCATCCATGTTCCGCAATGCCACAGATGACAAACCAAAGTCATCGCCACCGAAACACACCACAAATTGCCCAGCTGGTCCAGCTGGTCCATCTTGAGCACCAATCTCCTTAGGAGACTCATCACAGGAGAAGCATTGGCCATCATGGGCTTCACCTGCACATTCCATTTCATATGCATTGATTGCACATCCCAGGCCTCGGGCCTTATCACATGCGCTGATTGCCGCAGTCACCACGTTGCTGCGTTCCAGCTCACCACCTCTAACTCCAACCAACTCATCTCCATGCATGACAGTTCGGTTGCCTGCCATTCCAGCTCCCTCAGCATGTTCAGGTTGAAGGTTCAAATTGCCCTTCACAACTGAATTTTCACCTCTGGAACCCACACGCTTCTGCTTTGAGTTGTGCTCCATGCTGTAGGGGTCATTGGCATGATCTTCCATATAGTGCTCCTTCTTCGCCAAGCCATGCGCACCATTCACCAAAGGCGTCAGCAGCACCAACGCCATCGCCATGGTTATGAGGTGCACTTCTCGATTTGTGCGTGTCACCTTCGGTAGCATCATTGCCCCTGGCCGGGGCTCCGCTACCATCTCACACTTCACAACGCACCTGTTGTGTCACTTTCGAGCCATTATGCAGCATCAAGTTGATGCTTGTTGTTTCATGTCATGCCGTGCTGTGTCATCCTTGCGCAGGGTCATATTTGTACCTGGCCTATGGCGCAGGGTCATGCTAATCTTTGACAGTTTTTTTTGCTTACGCCACAGATCCTTACAAGGATCCCAATACTAAACACAAACACGGAGGTTTAAAAACGTGGCTCATGTGTTACAAAACTTCATTGTTGGAACGATGCTGCTGACGGCGACGGTACTGCCAAAAATTGTTCTCCCCAGCCGGAAAATGCCAAACATGGAAAAGTCCAAGCAAAAGAGGCTCGCGGAAGCATTGCGTCTGCTCCAATTACGCCGGCAAGAGGCCACAAACAGTGTGGGGGGTAGGAAGTCCATGTACCAGATACAAGCAACAGCAGCTATGGAACAGGCAATAAAATAGATCTACATAGAGGAACTCACAAAATTTTCAGACAAGATCCTTCCATGAACATCGCAGAAACACTTCCACATTAGCACCACTGAAGAAAATTTCCAATGCTGGATACTGGAAATTTCAACGCAAGGACGTTTTGAGGAGGACACACCTTCCCACAAAGATGTGTGCAAGATCATGCAAGCACATTTGCAAGATCACGCAAAAATTTCCTAGCGATGACTGCCCCAGGATCTCTGCAAGATCTCACGGGGACATGCGCAAGATCACGCATGGATCTCGTAGAGGGGACTGCACCAGAATTTTCCGAAGATTTCGTCATAGATCAAACAAGGACTTTTTAGCGAAAATGTCACCAGGATCCCGACAAGAGCTTCGCACAGGGAACTGTAGAGGATCATGCAAGGACCCCGCAGGGGGGACTTCACGAGGATCCGCACAAGATCCGTGCAGAAGGATCTGTGCAGTGATCACGCAAGGACCTTTTAGAGGATTTCCGTGGATTTTTAAAATATTTTTTCATATAAAGATAGGCGCCGGAGGATGACAGCCGGAACGGCACAAGATCTTGCCATCTGCACAAGATCTTGCCACAAGGACATGTATGAGAAAGGACGTGACAATCATCTCCACAAATCGATTGGAGGATGTCATCAGGATCGCGTTGTGCGAGATTGCGTCATCGAAATGCACTGGGACATCGCACAAGAGCAATGTTACGAGAGAATTTACAAGGAAAATGCCGCGCCCAACAACCATGACAACCGTCTTTTGTAAGCCCGCGCCGTCGAAATGCACGTGGACATCTCACAAGAACAATTTTGCGTGAAAATTTGCAGGGAAAATGCCACGCCCCAAGGCCACGACAACTTTTTTTTCGTGCGAGCACGCGCATTCGAAATAAACTTTGACATCGCACCAAAACGATTGTATGCGAGAATGCTGACGGAAAATGCCACGCCCCAGGAGCAAACAAAACTCGCGGGGGCAGATTTTGTGCGAGCCTGCGCAGTCGAAATGCACATGGCCATGTCACAAGAACCCGTTTCATGCAGAAATTTACAGGGCAAAATGCCGGAAACCAGATGGACACAATGCTTAGGGAAAAAAACAAGGCATGCAATGTAGAACAAAACCGAATGGACGAACTAACATGGGAATCACAATAAAATCATGTAAAATCAATACGCTCACCTGCCGCACCTTGTGGAAAATAACTTTTGCCAGCAAAAAATAGATGCATGATATGGTGTGATTATGTATGCATTTTCACTGCGAAAATCCACAGGTGCATACCAAGTAATTAACGCTGTGATGGGCAGTGTAATGCAATGATTCTCCAACATCGGCATTAATGGAACATCATCCTGTTGTTTATCCCTGAGATACTGGGTACCTTTGTCACGCCCAACATTTGAACTGCAACCGCGGCACTGCGGCATAACTTTGCATCGCCCGCTGTTCGAACATAAAGTGCTGCGCCTGCTGCGCCGGCTGCACCTGTTGCGCCTGCTGCGCGTAAAGGTCGCTATAGATCACCTGGGGGCCGTAACCAGCTGCAGCCAACTGCGCCTGGTGGTGTGACCAAAAAAGTTCCTCTGGTGTGAACATTTGCGGCTGCTGCTGCATGGCGGAGGCAGGAAGGACACCACCGACTTCAGTGTTGCAAATCATTTCCGCCATGTGTGATGGTGCATATGTCCATCATTCAATTCCATGAGGCTATTCATGTCTAAATTTGCCAGATGCTCATCTTTTGGCGACTCGTAACAGAGTAGAAACGCAAAACATTGTGCGACCGCACTGCGTTTGCTCAACTCATGTCTCGCTACTGGTGAAATCTTTTAAGCCAAATGATATGCATTACACCCACCACTCCCGAAGGTTTAATTTGCCATGATGTTAATGGGAGTAAGACGGGTCCAACCACACAATTTTGTCAAGGCAATTGAAATTGAACACGATGTTGTTGAATGTCTTTCTTGGCCCGTTCATCGCCAGCGCGAATGTCGAGCAAATCGTTTGGTTCAAATTTTGGAAGCGATATATAAACCATATATAACAGTGTGAGAACACGGGCCAAGAAGCGCCAGTCATGCCAATCGAAAGTTTGGGAACGTGGCGCCAACGGTGTGCTTAAACGCTCGACACGTTGCGAGGGCTTCCAGCAAGCTGACCAACCTGGCCATCAGGCCGAACGCGTTAATTTTCGAGTTTGTGCCTTGTGTTGTGCCATAACAAGGCCCTAACAAGGCCGCGTATACGGGCCTACAGGCAGTCAGCTACTCCGAAAATATTCGAAAATAGATCCAGGAATCCAGGCCAGAAAAATGGTGTAATTGTTCACATGCTTTTGATGGAACCCAAAGCAACTGATCGCTTCAGAGGGAGAAATCATGGCATCACACCCCAAAATGGCCGGAACTGGAACATCATTGCCACTGCGATTGACCAAGGGCATACCAAGGGCCACAAAACGTGCCATAATCGCCATGTTTTACGTGGAAATCAGTGCTAGCGCTGTTGGGTTTTGCAGCTGCTTCCAGCTGGATTGTTGTGTTTCTTGCCGGTGTGGCTGTGCGCTGGGCTGTTGTGAATATGTTTCCATCGTAAGTGTCCCTGCGTTCCTTTGTGTGGTTGCGATTATGCCGCATGCCTTGATATCTGCCTGAAACCTTCGCCGTTCGGAGTGCTGTTCTATATGAGTGGTTGTCGTGGTTGTCGTGGTTGTCCTGGTTGTCGTGGTTGTCGTGGTTGTCGTGGTTGTCGTGGTTGTCCTGGTTGTCGTAGTTGTCGTGGTTGTCGTGGTTGTCGTGGTTGTTGTTGCCGTAGTTGTTGCCGTAGTTGTTGTGGTATTGTTGTGGTTATTGTGGGTGTTGTGGTTGTTGTGGTCGTCGTCGTCGTCGTTGTTGTTGTGGTGGTGGTGGTGTTTGGTTGTGTTTGCAGTGATTACTGCCAATCGTTGTAGTTGTTTTCCATGTTGCTGTTGCTGTCACGTAGTTGACGTGGCAACGACGACAAGTCCCGCATTTGTTCGGCGCTAACGCTTCATCATCTTCACTTGCGTAGACCGTATATACCAGTTGAAAAGAAACAATTTGTAGGCACTTGAATCATCATCCTAAATTAGGAACAAATGAACGACAACAAAAAATTAAAGGACCGGATAACCCCACAAGTCAGCTTCTCCCAATAATGAGCTTCAATGGTTTTCGCGGGGACAGGGAAGGAAGGAAAGACAAAGGAGGTGGTGAAAGATCGAGAAGGTAAAACGGTAGGTAGGTAGGTAGGTAGGTAGGTATAGGTAGGTAGGTAGGTAGGTAGGTAGGTAGGTAGGTAGGTAGGTAGGTAGGTATGTATGTAGTTGTATATGTGTGACAAAGTTGCGTGTGAAAGATGCTGCGTGTGAAAGATGATGTGTGCGCGCGACAGTGCAGACCATTTTTTTCGCCAGCGCTGCAATGTCAGCTGCTCTGCATGCGGCAGCACTGCGGACCTGGAATGGGCTGAATGAGGTGTTCCATGATCTTCTGTGCTCCATGCGGTGCAACGAGATGTGCTACGTGACGGCCGCGCCTGTCCTACAGCCACGAATCCGGCGATGATGACATAGAGGAAAGGTACCTGGCCGCAAAAGTGTAGAACACGAATGTAGCTGGTTGTCAATGCAACTAAGGAAGACAAGTACAGAGCGCATGCCTGTCAAGGCACGACACAGTCACAGTGGCAAGCACCATGGTTATGACGCTAACTGTGCAGGTTTTTCCAAAGATGTCAAGCAACCACAAAGTTCAGAAACACACAGGAGTCGCGAACATTCACATAGGTGTCGGTTTGCCAGGCATCTGCACACGCTTCTTCCCACATTGGGTCAAAGCTCTGGCTCCCGAGGACATAGACTCCTTGACTCATTGTCGGGCCGTGCGACACGCGCCTGTCCTCCAAGCGCGCCACCCAGTGCCATCTCTGCCACGCCTGCCAGGCAAAACGACGGTAGATGTGAGTTTGTGCCACGCCTGCCACACAAAACGACGGTAGATGTGAGTTTGCGCCGCGCCTGCCACGCAAAGTGCCGCGGCGTCACGCGCGACTAAACCGGGCCCAAGCGCGCCACCCAATGCCATAAGTGCCACGCCTGCCACGCAAAACGACCGTGGATGTCAGATTGTGCCACGCCTGCCACCTGAAACGAACGTGGATGTCACCAAGTGCCACGCCTGCCACGCAACGTGCCGCGGCGTCACGCGCGACTAAACCGGGCCCAAGGGCACCACCCAGTGCCATGAGTGCCACGCCTGCCACCTGAAACGAACGTGGATGTCACCAAGTGCCACGCCTGCCACGCAACGTGCCGCGGCGTCACGCGCGACTAAACCGGGCCCAAGGGCGCCACCCAGTGCCATGAGTGCCACGCCTGCCACGCAAAACGACCGTGGATGTCAGACTGCGCCACGCCTGCCACGTGAAACGAAGGTGGATGTCACCAAGTGCCACGCCTGCCACCCAAAGTGCCGCGGCGTCACGCGCGACTAAACCGGGCCCAAGCGCGCCACCCAATGCCATAAGTGCCACGCCTGCCACGCAAAACGACTGTGGATGTCAGATTGTGCCACGCCTGCCACCTGAAACGAACGTGGATGTCACCAAGTGCCATGCCTGCCACGCAAAACGACCGTGGATGTGAGATTGCGCCACGCCTGCCACGTGAAACGGAGGTGGATGTCACCAAGTGCCACGCCTGCCACGCAAAGTGCCGCGGCGTCACGCGCGACTAAACCGGGCCCAAGCGCGCCACCCAATGCCATGAGTGCCACGCCTGCCACGCAAAACGACCGTGGATGTCAGATTGCGCCACGCCTGCCACGTGAAACGAAGGTGAATGTCACCAAGTGCCACGCCTGCCACGCAAAGTGCCGCGGCGTCACGCGCGACTAAACCGGGCCCAAGCGGTTCATAAGTGCCACGCCTGCCACGCAAAACGACCGTGGATGTCAGATTGTGCCACGCCTGCCACGTGAAACGAAGGTGGATGCCACCAAGTGCCACGCCTGCCGCGCAAAGTGCCGCGGCGTCACGCGCGACTAAACCGGGCTCAAGAGCGCCACCGAGTGCCATGAGTGCCACGCCTGCCACGCAAAACGACCGTGGATGTCAGATTGTGCCACGCCTGCCTCGCAAAACGACGGTAGATGTGAGTTAGTGCCACGCCTGCCACGAGAAATGAAGGTGGATGTCACCAAGTGCCACGCAGTTGTGTGTGTGTGTGTGAGTGTGTGTGAAATTATTGTATGCTAATAAGTTTGTGTGTGTGAAGTTATTGTATGTGAGAGATGGTATGTGACAAAGTTGTGTGTGTGTATGTGAGTGTGTGTGAAGTTATTGTATGTTAAGTTTGTGTGTGTGAAAGTATTGTATGTTAAGTTTGTGTGTGTGAAGTGATGGTATGTTAAATTTATGTGTGTGAAGTTATGGTATGTGACTGTGTGAAGTTATTGTATGTTAAGTTTGCGTGTGTGAAAGTATTGTATGTTAAATTTATGTGTGTGAAGTTATGGTATGTGACAGTGTGAAAGGGAGGCGGCGGGAGGAGGAGAAGGAGAAGGAGCCCGGGATACAGAATCAAAAACAAGAACCCCACACAAAGTTGTGGGGAATGAAACATCTTTAAACCTGGAGCCATATATATCAGTTAGGTCGGCAAAGGCTTTCTCTTTTCTGTTATATATCTGCCTTAAACGTTCGCCGTTTGGAGTGCTGTTCTATATGCGCAAGTAGTTGTCGTGGTTGTTGTTGCGGTAGTTGTTGTGGTTGCTGTGGTTGTTGTGGCTATTGTTGTTGTTGTTGTTGTTGTTGTTGTTGTGGTCGTTATGGTTCTTGTTGTTGTGGTTGTTATTGTTGTAGTTGCTGTGATTGCTGTGATTGTTTTTAATCGTTGTGGTTGCTTTCCCTGTTGCTGTTGCTGTCCTCGTAGTTGACGTGGCAACGACGACAAGTCCCGCATTTGTTCGGCGCTAACGCTTCATCATCTTCACTTGCGTAGACCGTATATACCAGTTGAAAAGAAACAATTTGTAGGCATTTGAATTTCATCCTAATTTCGGAACAAATGAACGACAATAAAAAATGAAACATTTTTCAAACCTGGAGCCATATATATCAGTTAGGTCGGCAAAGGCTTTCTCTTTTCTGTTATATATCTGCCTTAAACGTTCGCCGTTCGGAGTGCTGTTCTATATGCGCAAGTAGTTGTCGTGGTTGTTGTTGCGGTAGTTGTTGTGGTTGCTGTGGTTGTTGTGGCTATTGTTGTTGTTGTTGTTGTGGTCGTTATGGTTCTTGTTGTTGTGGTTGTTATTGTTGTAGTTGCTGTGATTGCTGTGATTGTTTCCAATCGTTGTGGTTGCTTTCCCTGTTGCTGTTGCTGTCCTCGTAGTTGACGTGGCAACGACAACAAGTCCCGCATTTGTTCGGCGCCACCGCTTCATCATCTTCACTTGCGTAGACCGTATATACCAGTTGAAAAGAAACAATTTGTAGGCACTTGAATCATGATGATAAATTAGGAACAAATGAACGACATCAACAAGTTGAAACATCTTTAAACCTGGAGCCATATATCACTTAGGTTGGCAAAGGCTTTCTCTTTCCTGCTATATATCTGTTTTAAACGTTCGTCCATCGTCCTTTGTGTGGTTGCGATTACTTATGCCGCATGCCTACATATCTGCCTTAAACGTTCGCCGATCGGAGTGCTGCGCAAGTGGTTGTCGTGGTTGTCGTGGTTGTCGTGGTTGTCCTGGTTGTCCTGGTTGTCGTAGTTGTCGTGGTTGTCGTGGTTGTCGTGGTTGTCGTGGTTGTCGTGGTTGTCGTGGTTGTCGTGGTTGTCCTGGTTGTCCTGGTTGTCGTAGTTGTCGTGGTTGTCGTGGTTGTCGTGGTTGTCGTGGTTGTCGTGGTTGTCGTGGTTGTCGTGGTTGTCCTGGTTGTCGTAGTTGTCGTGGTTGTCGTGGTTGTCGTGGTTGTCGTGGTTGTCGTGGTTGTCCTGGTTGTCCTGGTTGTCGTAGTTGTCGTGGTTGTCGTGGTTGTCGTGGTTGTCGTGGTTGTCCTGGTTGTCGGTTGTCGTGGTTGTCGTGGTTGTCCTGGTTGTCGTAGTTGTCGTGGTTGTCGTGGTTGTCGTGGTTGTCCTGGTTGTCGTAGTTGTCGTGGTTGTCGTGGTTGTTGTTGCCGTAGTTGTTGCCGTAGTTGTTGTGGTATTGTTGTGGTTATTGTGGGTGTTGTGGTCGTTGTTGTTGTTGTGGTGGTGGTGGTGGTGTTTGGTATTGTTGTGTTTGCAGTGATTGCTGCCAATCGTTGTGGTTGTTTTCCATGTTGCTGTTGCTGTCCTCGTAGTTGACGTGGCAACGACGACAAGTCTCGCAATTGTTCGGCGCCATCATCTTCACCTGCGTAGACCGCGTATACCTGGTGAAAAGAAACAGTAGTCAGTTGAAATCATCATCCTAAAGTTGGAACAGATTAAAAACACATGAAACATCCTGAACCTGGAGCCGCATCACTTTCTTTGGCACAGGCCTCCTCTTTTCCATTTTGACGCTGCTGAAACCAGCAAAATCCTGTGCATCAATTTGCCTTTCCGCCCGACTTGCCCTCGGAAATTGTCTACGAATCCTTTGCGCTGTTGTGCACGTGGGCGAACGCAACTGCCAGCTACATCTCATACTTATACAAATTGTTTGTACGGTATGGCTTTCCGGATCCTTTTCCATGTCAATGATCCAAACATGTCCTCGCACATCGCAGCAGCCACGTCAGATTTCCATGGTGTTTTCCCCCGTTTCGCCTTTCTATGGGTGATTTTCGCCATGGATCACTGGTACCCAGTCCCAAAACCCATGGTGGCGCTGGCACACACATTTTCAAGCCATTGGGAGTTTTCCCGTCGGATGTGGATGTCTTTCATCCAACACCGTGGGAGCACGGAAGTTCCGGAGTTCTCTCGGATGTATGGTGAACACCATGGTTGCTCTAAACTTCGGCCAGGACTCGCGGTGCTGTATATGATTATAAATGAAGAGAATCAAACATGAAAGGCTGGGTTATTTCTTGTTTTGGTCTTCAGGTCTTACTTTACCTTCCAAATATTACTACGTACGCCTTGTACACTTTGTGGCTACATGTTTAGACATCTTCAAAGCTGCATACTTTTGTCTGGGCAAATCCAAAACAAAGTGTGCCCAAGCTAATCATCCTCTGACATGAAACAGGTGATACTAAAATCACAGGCAACAAACAACTCAAACACTTAGTAACTTGAGCCACTGGCATTTCATCTTAGATTTAATCAATTTAATCATGATACTGTGGATGGTTGCGAAATCCCAGTTGATAGGTGGTTTATCCCATTATTAGGGTTTCAACCATCCTTTTGGTGGTGCAGGATTTCGCTGGCCCATCCACAGTATCACCCTAAAATCACATGGAATTCATTTCCATCGGAGCTGAGCCCAAGGTTTTCGGGAACTTCCCGCCGAGCCCCGGAGCTTGGTGAACATCAATGGGCCCCAGAATCTGACAGTTGCCATAGATTGGTTTTGCGGGGAAAATCTGCAGGAATCTATAATTTTTCTTGGCCAAAGATGGGGGAGATGCTGAAAAATCCAATTATTGGACCAACAAATTGAGCATCACATCATCAAGTTAATTATTAAAATCCTATTAAAACCATATGAAACAACATACAAATGTTTAGTTCTTTCTCACTATGTTTCATTTCGTCTCTGAATCGACGCTTTCAAGATTTTAAGCCTCCGCCCGTTACAAAAAAAAACATCTGTAACCACGCACATGTGAATGACGCATGGTTCATCGGTTCATCCGTTTAACAGCCAAGCCTTAAACATACCATCCAATTGTACATGATTTTGCCAAGATTAAGCAAAAAGTTTCGTTCTCCAAATCAATGTTACTGTTACTTATAGTTATTTCAACCATGGATTCATAATGATCCCTCTTGAACAGGTGAGCAGAACCCAAATATTAAGAATAAACCACTGGTCCACAAGGAATATCCCCATCCCGTCCCATTGGAACCTGTTAATACTTATCCCCTTGGTTATCCCTATGGGTCGTAAGAATCCAGAACCCAGGTACTTTTTCACCTCCAGTAATCAATCAACAGGGCTACCTGGCCTGGTAAACGTTTACAAAAAACGAACTGGAAAGATCCACCATGCTTTTCTCATGGGTAAATCCACGATTTCTATCACCATTTTCAATAGCTTTTTCTATGTTTACCAGATGGTTTATCTGTGTGCCTCCGCCAAGTTCTACCAGAATCTACCATGACCCTGGAATCCATCCACCCCATGGTGAGATTCACCCACAACAATTGGGGATGTACCCTCTGGTTCTTTAACATAGCCATGGAAAATCCCCATTTTTAATAGGTAAACCCAGGTAAACCATCTATTTCTATGGGCCATGGCTTAACCATGTCTATGTTAAATAGCCAGAGGGTAATGATATACCCGGAAATTTTCACATAGACCTATCACATGATAATCTGATATCACATCATATCACTACATATTGATGCTGAGTAAATTAAATGATCACATCACTACATCACTACCTGGTTGGTGGTTGACCACAACCCCTCTGAAAAATGATGGAGCTCGTCAGTTGGGCTGATGACATTCCCAATATATGGAAAAATAAAATTCATGTTCCAACCACCCACCAGATCACCATCATATTCCCATGGTTGTTGGTTTATAGCCTATTAACCACTATTAACCATCACTATTAACCAATATATCATCCCACTATCACATCACATCATATCACTACATCACTACATATCACTTGGAAGATTAGTTTCCATTAAAACTAGGCCATTTTCAGGTCCAACTGTTAATTTACCAGAGGCTAAATCATGATATTCCCATTGTTGTTGGTTTATAGCCTATGAAAACCACTATTAACCATCACTATTAACCACTACATATCACTACATATCACTACATATCACTCCATTCATCTTGGCTCATGGCCACCATCCGCACCGCTGTACCGATCAGTGGCGTCCCCCCTCAGTAGGATCGCCGCCGGTTCGACGAGAAGAGATTCGTCAGCGACCAGGAGGACGTCTCGAGCACCTCGGCCTGCGCGTCATGGATTGATGAACCATTGGGATATTTGTTTTTTTGGGTATTAAAAGCTAAACATTCTACATACCCTCTGGTAATTTAATATAGCTATGGAAAATGGACCATAGAAATAGATGTTTTACCTCTTAAAATGCTGGATCTTTCCAGTTCGCTTTTTGTATGTTTACCAGGCCGGGTAGATGTTTCATGATGAAAGCAACCGTCCGTCACAACGGTTTCACTGGATTGGTGAGCAAAACGCCCTCTGGTAAACACACATATATCGCTTTTGAAAATGGCCCATTGAAAAAGCGGATTTAGCTATAAAGAATGGTGATTTTCCATAATAGTTGTGTAAACGTTTACCAGAGGGTAGTTTTCTTTGTATAAGTTACTAGCATTTTACAAGCCAATGCAGTGATGTCTTTCTTGATCCTCGCGTTTTGTTGGGATATGATCAACATAGGCGCCTCCCAAGAAATATATGTGTTATAGCGTACGGCATATGGGTCTGGACCCATATCTTCCCGGCTTTCCGACTTGATTAGCCACATGAACTCCCGATGTTTATGAGTTTAATTCCAACGTTCAAACCTAAAAAAATCCCAATGGATTGATTACTGCATTCTTTTTTTGGTGAATTCCCCATTCCGGTGAGTTCAATTCGATGATGTTTCACTGGTGAAAAATCCCAGTTTGCAGCTTTGAGATGCTTTGATTCCATCTGGAATCGAAAAAAAAACCTGGTGAAAATCAATGTTCATCCTGTTCATCTCACTTTTTCCCTACGTTTTTCCCAAAGTTTCCATGGCAAGTCCTCCAAAATCCCACCGCCCAAGCCCAAGCCCCAAGCGGCCAAGCGGCCGTTGAGGAGTCACGCCGTGGAATCGGTGAGGAGACTTCATGAACCACCTCAGATCCCATCATTTTCTGGATTTCAAGGATTTTCACCTGGGATTTCAGGGATTTTCATGTGGAAAATCCATGATGTTCATAGGGATGTTTCATATGATTTCATAGGGATTTTTCCGTTGTTGAGCTTTCACATGGGATTTCCGAGAGGAAATCAAGGGATCTTCTTGAGCTTCCTGTAGAAAAACACATTGCAACATGATTTTGCCAAACATATCCCAATGAAATCATGTCTTCAATAAGCATTTTTTCTGGGAAACTGGTGGATTTACCTTGCAAAATGGTGATTTCACTGTCAGATAAAATTGCGATTTCAGCATGCAACAATGTGGGGATCTGAACGTCTGATAAACTAACAATTTGCTGTGAAAAAATAGCATTTTAATAGGTACCATCTGGTTATTTAACATAGCTATGGAAAATTCTTATGAATGGAGGTTTTAGTGGGAAAATCATCTGTAAATGGGCAATTTTCCATAGCTATGTTAAATAACCAGAGGGTAAATCAACTATTTCTATGGGCAATTTTAAATAGCAAACTCTGAATCGAGAAAAATGATGGGGTCACCAACTGAATCATCTCATCGACGTATTTTGGATTGGTGATAACCGGGGGTTGATGATACCAATTTCAGAAATGACAGATACAAGTACAATATCATGCCGTGATCAGGGATCATTCATTGGAACATCAACATCCACTGGATAATTAATGGTCACATGTTTTCCCTAAAATTGCTACTTACCATTAAAATCCAATGATCAATGTCTACATTTCCACGTTCCCTCACGAAGCTAACACAGATTTGGGTACATGCGATTTTTTCCGGACAGTTTCCGTGCTTCAACAACTGGATTCAACCAATCTACTTATCTACCTCTAGATGTCAAAAGACTAGATACTGAATCTATAGCTCAAAGACCAACAAAAAAAAACACATTCTTAAACAATGATTCAATACCTAAAAACAAAAAATGCCATGAATCAGTCAATCCCCTCTGGTAATCCAACATGGTTAGCTGGAAAATCCACCATTTTGTTCCATGATTTTCCCATTGCATTGCCAATTTTGTGGAGTTCCAGACTCATGTTTGACACTGGATGGTACCCCAGATTAATATCCCAATATGTCACTAACCATCAACATCTATCTATGGATTTGTCTGACAATCGACCACCCCATTCCATCTGCTGGTGAATCATGGTTTTCCGTATTTACAGCCATAAAAAATGGGGGTATACCATATTTTCGCAGCCATATATACTGGTTGGTGGTTTTAACCATCTTGAAAAATATGACAGTCAATGGGAAGGATTATCCCATATATGAAATGGAAAAAAATGTTTGAAACCACCAACCAGTATATATTGGCTCAAACAAGAACCACCACCTATGGCATCGATGGCGCTCCGTTGCAACCTCGCCACGTGAAGTGAGGGTCGACCCAAGTAGTCGAAAGTGATGGACTCATTCGCCAACTCCTAGTTTTGGTCAATTTTAAAGCCGTTTTTGGAGATTTCAGGGTGATTTTTGACGTCACTTAACCTTGGAAAATGGGATGTAAATGGGATGTAAATGGGATGTAAATGGGATATAGTAGGGATTGAAGCAGCACTACATCGACATGGAAATTCAATGGGGATATAAGCACGGAAATACGGGATGTCATATCTTTGGTCGATATCAATTGGTTTGGTGGTGTTGGAGGTATGATTTGGCTGGATGTTTCTAATATACCCATTCCATGAGGGATGCCTTAAGGGGATACCCCCCTTTTCAACATAATTACCTCAGAATAATAAGTCGTATTCTTCCGGCATAACTTGAGTTCATATTATGATACCCTGGATTTGTGTTGAAAGGAATGGGTCATCCCATTCCAATGATGAGGCTTTTCAGTTGGTTGACATGTGTGTGTTCTATTGGAATCCGATAGCTTATACCTAACCAGCATGGGAGCCCCTAAGATGAGTCCGAAACTCGGTGTCAACGGCAAAAAACATGGCTACGGTATTCGCAATCCTTCGCCCATTTTTTGCAAATAGACTCATAGACATTGCCTGAATCCCCTTCTCTTCACCCCGAAACAGGGACCGGGATTTGATGGGATTATTTGTGGCTTTTCAGTCCACAAAATATATGATAATTCTACTAATGTGGGTAAAACAACAATAAACCACCCATGACTGGGAATGGTTTTTGCCACCTCTAAAAATGGTGATTTGGGGTATGGTTTATTATTAAATAGGTGGCAAAAACCAAATGATTTATTATTTATTAACCAATGCCCCAAAACATTTTTCTGCCACCTATTTATTGTTTATTGTTGTTTTACCTACATTACAGGTTTTGATCATGGCACCAGCTGAAACCACCTGTCGACCCTGGACCAAGGCATAGTGCCCCAAAATCTCTGGCAAACTCGCCATCCTGCCCAGGAAGCCACAAACTCACCGCCCAATCTTGCCAGCTACGTCCTAAAATGACCGTAATTTTACCAAGTTTCAGTCATAAAATCATCATGTTCACCCCCATCAACATCATCATCATCATCAACCATCACCAACCATCATCAATGCATCATCGTTCTGTTCAACCATGTTCAACCATCGTTCAATGCTCCCACTGCCATTCCCCGGCTCCCAGAAGGTCTCGTGCGGCGGGTTGTGCCCCACTGAAGCCCACAGGACCTGCGGTCACCGTCCCGTCGAAATGGGGATTTCCGGAGCCCAAAATGGTGGATTTCACCGAGCAAAATGGTGAAAATGATGGATTTAAGGATGGATTTAAGCAAAAAATTGGGGATTGAACCGGCAAACATTATTATTATTTAACCAACACACACAGAAGATGATTAAACCGATTAAAAAGCCAACTAAAATGAAATTATCAAAGCATATTTAACTGACAGAAATGGGGATCTAAGATAATTTAACCACCATCCAATAGATATACAACCCACCAAACACTGGTTGGTATACGTCGAACTCTGAATTTCCAAAATGGTTGGTATCAGACCTGTGTTGGGCCCCCTCTGTCGACCCATACATGATGAATCATGATGAATCATGATGAATCATGATGAATCATGATGAATCATGAATCATGATGAATCATGGTGAATCATGGTGAATCATGAATCATGATGAATCATGGTGAATCACGGTGAATCACGGTGAATCATGAATCATGATGAATCATGAATCATGATGAATCATGGTGAATCATGGTGAATCATGAATCATGATGAATCATGGTGAATCATGGTGAATCATGGTGAATCATGAATCATGATGAATCATGATGAATCATGGTGAATCATGGTGAATCATGATGGATTGTTGAACCTTTACATGTTACATTTGGGGCTATTAGAACTCAGGTGCGCCCAATTTTGCGCAGCCAAAATTGGGGTCAAAAGCCCCAAGGGAAACTGTCCAGCCCAGTGGGATTCCATGGGATTCCTGTCCACATTCCTTTCATTGAGTGGGATACGGGATACTAATAGTATACTATAGTATCCCACACTACTACGCCTACATATAGTACAATATAATATAATAAAATATATTATAATATAATATAATATAATAAAATATAATATAATATAATATATATATATATATTTATAATCCCACAAATACATACAAATATTATATACTATGAGTGGGACACTATACTAATTGCTACTATACATGGCCAGGCTAGGCGATTGGTCCCACCCTGGCCAACTGAAACCACCATTGGGTCATCTCTTAATCTCAACTCGGAAAATCATCATTGAATTCGGCCATATGGGTGATGAAAAGTCATGAAAACCCCTATGAAAACCTGGAGATTTACAGTATTTCAAATCAAAGATTTTTCTGAGATCAAACATTTATAAGACCGAACTGATCTTTCCATTGTTCTTGGCCGTTTCAATCAAACTCCCCCACATAATTAGCCCTTGGTGGAAAATTGATCCTTGGGAAAAATCACAGATCGAGCTTGAGCTTGCCCTTACCAAACCCATGCCCACACACATGTACAAACGTGAAGCTTCGCGCCAGGTTCTTTCACTGCCGCGCCAGGACAGACTCGTAGCATCCGCGTGCTTTCTCCGTCCTCGACCGGGTCATCTTGCCAATGAAGTCTTCGCCAGCTGGGCTGGGCATATCCTTCGGTCTATGACCACCTGATCTCCCATCTCTTTATTGTTGAAGCGACAAGGTGAACGTGACACAGTGACAGACGTACAGTATCTTGAGGGTCTGTACGGTAACCCCAAGTGTCATATTTATCATCATGTTACCCAAGTAGATGTGATATGATGTGATAAATTCAAATTGTACCTCATTTTATGACATTTAATTGGGTAAGACCCATATTTTTCAAATATGTGTCAGACACATTGCTATGAATATTGCCCATTCCTGGTCGCACCTGAGGGGCGTTCACCAGCCAAATTGACCTCATGTGCCGTTGGAAAATCGCCTACCCTCTGGTAAACATACAAAAATCTATGGAAAATCACACCATTTTCTAGCTGGGTAAATCAGCTATTTCAATGGCCAGTTTCAATAGCTTTTTGTTTGTTTACCAGAGGGTAACATGAATGGCGAAGAATGCTGGATAAACCGTCTATAAATGGTTAATCTATGGTTAATATATGGATAATCTATGGTTAATGGCTATTAGTGACCAAAGGGTAACATGACTTTTTTTCGCAGGCGAAGAATGGCGAATGCTACACTCTGGATGCACAGGATAATCACCGGAAACCAGGGAATTTTTACCATCGAAGATTGGGAGAGTTTCCTGTATATTTCCCTGAAACCAACCCAATGAAGGAAGGCTACAACTAATAACATGTAAAAAAATGAAACTAAGTGATAGAAAGGATCATGATTGATCAATAGCTAACATCAACTTGACCATTGACCGAACGATATAATTAATTGAAATTCGTGATATGACCGAGAAAAACCTGGTGAACCAGCCAATCGTTGGGATACACCAACAAAAGTGGCTTGCCATAAGATACACAAGTGGGGATGCCTTCCCGTCCTCAATCAACCATGGCAATGGAAACGCCCCGATCTAGTAGATTATTGTAGAATGACTTGAGTATTAACACCTCTGTTGAACAGTTGGTAGGATATTTTCCATTGTCATGTGTTTGACTAGCGAAGGGTGTGACCAACTAAATGGCGGATCTGAAATAAGCACAATGAGATGTAGACATCTCATTCCGGAATCTATGACATCAATGAATAAACACCAACAAATCATGGGTATGTTGATCAATATCGAATTGGCATTTGCCCAATTTAACAACATATATTAAACCTTACTGTGCCACTGGACATGTGAAATTCATCAGATTTACGGTATGGTGTGTTGGCGCCAACAATGCCATGACGATGACAAAAAGCTACTGACCTACAGCACTGAACTTGGATTGTTGCATGTTTTTCCGTTGTTTTCCTAGACTTGAGGTGGTTTAATGGTGGTTTAATGGTGGTTTAATGGGGTTTAACCAACAAAAATGGTGATTTTAATGGGATTTACCCTCTGGTAATTTAACATATAGCTATTGAAAATGACCATTTCTAGTGGATTTACCCATTGAAAATGGTGTGATTTTCCATAGTTTTCTGTAGGTTTACCAGAGGGTACCTCCAGATGCTCCAGATTGTCCATTTCAATCAGACTCCATTAGAAACCATCCATTCATTGGTCCCTTCTGGCCACCCGACGCAGGTTTACCACCGCTACCACTGTCATCCCAGAGTTGCATGGGCGCCTATGGGGATGCGCTAGGACATATGATGCTCATTCTCATGGGATTTCATGAGGTTTAATGGGGTTCACTCGGCTTCAATCTTTAATATCTTGAATGGAGTTTAATGGAATTCAAGGGAAAGTAGTGGAACTATTGTGTCTGGAAATCGGGTATTACCACCCAATTTATGGCATTTTCAGAGAGAACATGATTGAACATGATGATACACCACCAGATTTAGGGGCACCTTATTTTCAGACAAACCTATTATGATGATCTGACCCTTGGTGATGTTGTTCTTTTCAAATTTCACCTATTCAAAAAGACCAAAATCGTTTCTGTTACTTGGAATATGCCCCTGCCCATAAATGTACATCCCTCCCTGTAGGTGGAAGAATTCCTGGAAATCAGCCAAATGATTCGTATGTGTGATTGGTTTATGTATCACACCAATTGTATATATAAATCCTAGGTTCCATAACCGCTGCTTATAAACTCGCAAATGTCTTGAAATGCAGCCCCACACGAGGCAAAAACAACGACAACTGTAATATGTGTCAAAGGGACCACATATTTACCATTGGAGACCCAGTGTTAGGACATACAATCATCACTTCAAAACCTTAAATTGAATGCTCCATTCTTGTTGCTGGAGTCCCTGGATGTTTGTTGGTCAAATCTCAAGTCGTTCAACTCACCTAGTTCCGGTGAACTTCACCTTTTTCATACCCAACATTCAGGGGGGAGCCTTGAGCTTAGTCTTTAAAAGGATGACCCGTTCATTTCTAATTCCATGGTTACCCTCTGGTAAACGTTTACAAAAAACTGTGGAAAGATCCACCATTTTCTAGCTGGGTAAATCACCTATTTCAATGGTCCATTTTCAATAGCGATATATGTATGTTTACCATAGGGTAACTCTTCACCATCAACCATAGATTATCCATAGATTAACCATTTATAGATGGTTTACCCAGCCATAAACCCACTATAAATGGTCCATTTTCCATGTCGCTTTTTGTATGTTTACCAGGCCGGGTAATTCCCTAGAATCAACCAACCGGGATCTTGAAGCCGGGTGAAGCCTGGCAGATATATCCCATGGTGAATGGCAGATATATCCCATAGCATATAGCAATTAAAACCCAGCTATAGTAGATAACTCATGATCATTCCAAAAGATATTCCAATTTTTTCAAAACCCAATCTGCTGTAATTCAATTCCATTACATATTCCTTATACTTATATATTACCCTCTGGTAAACTAACGTAACTATGGAAAATCACCATGTTTAATGGGTAAATACACTATTTCAATGGCCATTTTCCATGTCGCTTTTTGTTAACGTTTACCAGAGGGTACCATATCCCAACCCATGTTCAACATCTCCCCATCGCTGGAGGCTGCTCCGGCGCCTCTGCGCTGGGTCGGCAGAAGCTCTTGCAGACGCAGCGCGCCGCGCTCAACGGCGGCGGCTCGGGACTCACGGTGGCCACCTGGGCAGCTTCGGAGCGGCCGGCTCCCCAAGGGGCGACTTGTTTTTTCGCCGGGATCCCCCAAAAAATGGTTGATTTACCCTCTAGTAATTTAACATAGCTATGGAAAATGGACAATTTATAGATGTTGTACCTATTAAAAATTGTGATTTTCAATAGCTATGTGGATTTTACATGGTTTTACCCAGAACAAATGAGGAGTTCACCCGAAAATAGTGGTGATTTCAGCCAGCAAAAGGATGATTTTGATGGATTTTATCACACAAATTGGGGAGTTAAGCAGCAAACATGGTAATTTATAGTTGATTGATTGCTCAGTTGGTTGATCTGAACACCCGATTAACTAGTTCGATAAATCTACCATAAACAATAGTGAGTTATTTTTGTTGGTTTATGACCAAAGGAAGATATGTCTACCATAAAACCCATTGTGTACCAAGTTATTTCTATCAACTTAGCTATTGTTTGGGGGCCGCAATTTGTATAGTTAGAAGGAGGGACCATCCCAAATGTGACTTCTTTGCTCTTTTTTGTACTTCTATGAGGTTTGTGAATGAAATACTCTTCCCAAAGTATTATTGGTATTAATGTGGTAAAGCCAACAAAAAGCAATCCCGAATAAGAATTCATGAAATTGGGTATTTCTTTGTAGTTACGATGATGTAGAATGACCACCAACTTGTTTGTTACTGGGGATGGATTACCACATGACCCCCCCATGGTGAATAACATCATTTGACCACTGACCACCATGAAATGGTGATAAACCCCACCAAACACTTTGGTTAGATAAAGAAGGTCCGCGAAAAGGGGAACCCATGCTGTTCAGCATCTAGCTATGGGATGGTATGGGTCAAAAGCCATGGAATCCCCTTTGATTAATTCAGATCAGTTCATAACTTTTGGAATCTTCATCTGCCCAGTCATATGGTAACTCATACCCTCTGGTTATTAAACATAGCCATGGAAAATAACCCATTTATAGATGGTTTACCTATTATTAAAAATGGTAATTTTCCATGGCTATGTTAAATAACCAGAGGGTAGGTTTTGATTCATCCCGTGCGCATGTGGTCCCATGTGTCACGGTCCCTGAAATTCTGACCCATTTCCATTGGGATGGAAGCATTGAGAATTGGGATTCAGCCGGATCTAGCGTTGGTGTCAAAAAAAGGAATCCATTCACAACATGGTGGATTCTGCAACTTTCATCAGGGTGTGTCTGAACATGGGGGAAAAACTCCCAATGGCTATAGGGCAAATGATGATTCACAAATGGATTCTGGGGTTTTCCGCATGTTTTCTCCGATTTTTTTTTAAGAACTTGGGATTGTACTTAGTATTTTCCCATGTTTTCCCATGTTTTCCCTTGTTTTCCCAATTGTTTCCCCTTTTTTGGCGCGGGCCCGTCCCCACCGGGCCCGTCACGGCCACGGCACCATGCCCAACGCCACGAAGCCCTCGGAAGGCGGCACGGGACGCCACAGAAAGAGCGGCGTGCCGCGGTTCTGGCTCCACACCTGGCGGAAGGCGCCGCAGCGATGGGCGAGATCAAGCTGCCCGAAATTTGGGACCGAACAAATATCGCCAGAAAAGGTGGGATAGATATTTATATATATATGGGAAAAAGAACACATAGGAAATACATCGAATTTTAAATCATGGTTTTTTGTCAAATGGGAAATTGAAGAATAAAGATGGATTCACCTGGAATAACTCTCTTTGGTCGGCGGAAAAAAACAACCCTTGCAATTTGTATTTCACCAGCTAAAATGGTGAGGTCACCACCCAAAATCGTTATAGACAAACAAGACTTAACTTGACTTAATCATGAAACATCTGGGTCGATTATGGGGATACCAACCAACTGTAATATGGGGTTCTAATGGGATCTTTAGCCAAATATTGCTCTCAGTGATGAAGAAAGTCGGACGATGGACTCGGACTTTGGGGGATGTTGGTGTTAGCAGTCATGGGATTCAAAAATGGATACATGGGATTTAACCAATAACAAATAGGATTTAACCAACAAATAGGATTTAACCAACAACAAATAGGATTTAACCAACAAATAGGATTTAACCAACAACAAATAGGATTTAACCAACAAATAGGATTTAACCAACAAATAGGATTTAACCAACAAATAGGATTTAACCAACAAATAGGATTTAACCAACAAATAGGATTTAACCAACAAATAGGATTTAACCAACAACAAATAGGATTTAACCAACAACAAATAGGATTTAACCAACAACAAATAGGATTTAACCAACAACAAATAGGATTTAACCAAAAACAAATAGGATTTAACCAACAACAAATAGGATTTAACCAACAACAAATAGGATTTAATATGATTTAACTAATCGCAGTCATGGGTTTTCAGCATGGATGGGATTTCAGCACACCAAGCTTCAGCTCGGTGGACTGCGTGCCGAAAAAGAACCACATCGATTGAACATATGATATATATATATATGCTAAACATAAGCACATATATAAAGAACAACACACACACACAAGTCATCATAAGTCTAGAGACTATGTGAATCTATATGATGTTATAAAAGAGTAATATGGATAGGAATATGGAGATACAACAGAACACGAACATTTTGAAAACTAGGAGCCCTCGCGTACACCTCAACCAGCCATAGCACTTCCTCTTGGTACTTGCACATGTCCCACTCAAAACAACCATCACTTACAGTATCTTACAGTGATGTCGCAGTCAAGTCGTTATAATTCACCCAGTTTGTTGGCTGAGCCAATCACTCACCAGAACGGGTGAGTTTTGGAATAGTTCATGAATCATGAACTGGTCTCCGGGTGAATTATTACTTTGAGTGAATTACAACCCTGAAAAATAAGTCACCAGTCAAAAGAGCTCGTCAAACAATAATGTGGGTAAAACAATGTCATAAACCACCCCCCAGTCATCAGCATTTTTAAAGGTGGTATAAACTTACCGTTCCCAGTCATGGCTGGTTTATGGCATTGTTTTACCCACATGACCTCCAGTTTGATAACAAACGTTGACCCAGAGTAAGAATTTTAACAGAAATTCTGGAGGTACAAATTACAATAGTCAAAACACTATGGTCAAACATAGTCAACCATTCGTAACATTTTGTAAGCATAGTGTTTGACTGGTCAAAAAATCTTACTCTTGACCAATCGTAAGAATTCTGACCAAAAAGTGTTGGTTAAATCTCCGGAAGATCATCCTTAGGAACGTGAATGGCCATGGTAAATCACCCAAAACCAGTGTTTTTTTTTGGCATTTATCAATGGAACAACTAGGAAATCTCCTAAATAATCCTATGAAATCCCATGTATAGTGGATTTACCCATTGAACATGGTGATTTTCCATAGGTTTTTGTAGGTATAGCGGTGGATTATACCATAAATGGGTGAAGCTTGCGCCCAGCTAACCACCGAAACACGATCATCCCAGGATGATCCTCCAGGCCCCGGTGCATCCCACTGGTAAACTGACAAAACTATGGAACCTGAGCATTTTTAGTAGATACAAATATATATATATATACATACATATATATATATATATCGTATATATATAAATATCTATAACGTTTTAAAATCATTGGGTTTGTGGGCACCACAGTTTTAGGGCAACCCGTATAGCTATATTTATCTATATATATTTACTAAAAATAGATTAGATAAATCATATTTTTATCATGTATACATAGGCCATGTTAATCCATTTTCCACTTCGCTAGGTGGAGCTTTCCGAAAAACATGAGGGTACCCCCATGACCGGCCCACCTGACGCCACCGCACAGGTGCGGGACAGTAGTGATCCGCCACCATCTGAAGGTACCTAGGACAGAGTTCGAAACGCGGCGATGTCACGGCATTCCAGGGATGTTGGTGGTGACTAAGGGGCAAAAAAATGTGGGATGGTGACTTGGGATTCAACTGTTCATGATTCTGCTGGCTAGTATTCCAATTGAGTTGTTTCCAAATCGGGTCTGATGTGGTGATATGAAGCAATTCGCAGTTTGAAACATAATTTCTGGTGTCAACCACATCAGATGAACCAATTATCAACTGCGAATTGAGTCAAAGCATGTCAAAGCCAATTACCTTGTGTCTCTTAAACATTCTTAAACAAAGAAAATCAACCAACAAATAATTTGATCCAAGCAATGACGTCTTCAGGCTCAACCAGCGCCAGATGTGTCCAACCCTCCAACACCAGTCTGTGATCGTAGCTCAACCCCCCCGTGAAATAAAAAAAGGTCCATAAAACCATGTTCCACGGATAAACATGTCATGGGCAAGTTCCTATTTCTTGATGAAAATTCCACATATTTCGTGGTAAGATTCCGTTGATTGATGATAATACTCCCATACTTTGCCTGATTTTGTTTCCACCCTATCTGAAAACCAGTGTCGCTGGGAATCATCATCCCAAAATTGAGTGAACATGTTGAAAGTTGAAGCCACAAACCAATTGCGGATACAAAATTGGTAAGTGGAATTTTTGTGATATCTTGGCTTGACAAAAACCATGTGTCAAGTGCAGCTCGGAGTCACTTTGGATCTCTGCATCCGAATTCCTTGGCGCCGAAAAACAGCTCTAGGTCAAACATCTGGGCCTACTGCCACAACAAGACATCCTGCGCTGCTTGCAAAAAAAGGGAAGCAGAATCGAGACAGACGAAGCTGCAGCGGAACCTCTGCAACTTTATCTGTCTCCATTCTGCTTCCTTCGGCAATTTCCAGCGAAATGTTGCGGGCACCGTGGCAGTGTGGCACCTCCAGTTTCTCCACTGGCGATCCTGCAACCTCCATGGCATCGTCTTCAGTGAGTCAATCTCCCATGTGTCACTGCTTGGTCCTTGAAATTATCCAATTCCTTGGAACTGTTGAAACTCCATGCCTTCAGGAGCCTTCAGATACTTCGCCACTTTTGATTTCGCCACTTTTCGAATTCGCCAAACTGACTGACACCGCAGAAGTGGTGGCCTGCTGTGCTGCTTTCTTGTCATCTTCCCTCGAGGCCTCGTCTGAGGATATCAAAATTATCAAAGGCAGGAAGACATCAATGATTCTTCCTGGCTAGCCGTCTGGGAAGCAGAATCGAGACAGACGAAGCTGCAGCGGAACCTCTGCAACTTTATCTGTCTCCATTCTGCTTCCTTCGGCAATTTCCAGCGCAATGTTGCGGGCACCGTGGCAGTGTGGCACCTCCAGTTTCTCCACTGGCGATCCTGCAACCTCCATGGCATCGTCTTCAGTGAGTCAATCTCCCATGTGTCACTGCTTGGTCCTTGAAATTATCCAATTCCTTGGAACTGTTGAAACTCCATGCCTTCAGGATCCTTCAGATACTTCGCCACTTTTGATTTTGCCACTTTTCGAATTCGCCAAACTGACTGACACCGCAGAAGTGGTGGCCTGCTGTGCTGCTTTCTTGTCATCTTCCCTCGAGGCCTCCTCTGAGGATATCAAAATTATCAAAGGCAGGAAGACATCAATGATTCTTCCTGGCTAGCCGTCTGGGAAGCAGAATCGAGACAGACGAAGCTGCAGCGGAACCTCTGCAACTTTATCTGTCTCCATTCTGCTTCCTTCGGCAATTTCCAGCGCAATGTTGCGGGCACCGTGGCAGTGTGGCACCTCCAGTTTCTCCACTGGCGATCCTGCAACCTCCATGGCATCGTCTTCAGTGAGTCAATCTCCCATGTGTCACTGCTTGGTCCTTGAAATTATCCAATTCCTTGGAACTGTTGAAACTCCATGCCTTCAGGATCCTTCAGATACTTCGCCACTTTTGATTTTGCCACTTTTCGAATTGGCCAAACTGACTGACACCGCAGAAGTGGTGGCCTGCTGTGCTGCTTTCTTGTCATCTTCCCTCGAGGCCTCGTCTGAGGATATCAAAATTATCAAAGGCAGGAAGACATCAATGATTCTTCCTGGCTAGCCGTCTGGGAAGCAGAATCGAGACAGACGAAGCTGCAGCGGAACCTCTGCAACTTTATCTGTCTCCATTCTGCTTCCTTCGGCAATTTCCAGCGCAATGTTGCGGGCACCGTGGCAGTGTGGCACCTCCAGTTTCTCCACTGGCGATCCTGCAACCTCCATGGCATCGTCTTCAGTGAGTCAATCTCCCATGTGTCACTGCTTGGTCCTTGAAATTATCCAATTCCTTGGAACTGTTGAAACTCCATGCCTTCAGGAGCCTTCAGATACTTCGCCACTTTTGATTTTGCCACTTTTCGAATTGGCCAAACTGACTGACACCGCAGAAGTGGTGGCCTGCTGTGCTGCTTTCTTGTCATCTTCCCTCGAGGCCTCGTCTGAGGATATCAAAATTATCAAAGGCAGGAAGACATCAATGATTTCTTCGTGGCTAGCCGTCTGAACAGCAATCACCTCATAGTCGAAATATCCATGGCGTTAGGTGGCATCAGGCGCTACTGGCTATGGATTTTGTGCGTAAGTGGCTGAAATTTAGTGAGCCAACATGGATCCACGAATCCATGTGATTTGTCCAGGGTCAAGAATTGGAAGGATCATTGGATTTTGCTGCTAGCTGAGATTCAACTTCTATGACCCACCAGAAATCTACTTATGTTTTAAGATGCCTTATGTTTCTTAGTTTTACTTCCCCTTAATTTTGTTTACGATATTGATTCTCTCCCTCCCTCTCTATCCGTATCCCGCTTTCTCCTCACTTGAGCAATGTGCAAAAGCCCTCTGTCATTGTGATTCCCACAATGGATCATGATAATCCCGAATTGTATGAAGCATATTTAGGATAAGTACTACAAACCCGAATCCCAATCCACCAACACGCATTTATCACTTATATATTTATATATATATATACATTAAATTATATACATTAAACTATCACACACACATATATATATATATCAAAATATATCCCTATCTTTTCTGATGATTGAACCATGGTTAACTCCCAACTTTTCAACTCCCGAAGAAATCCACCATCCGATGGAGTTGAAGGTTTTGGCCGCACTCGTCTGAGGAGCGGCCGAAGGTCTGTCGATCTCTCACCTCCCGTGAGACAAACCGGAAGTGGACCAAAGAAGTCATGGGAATACCCAAAAAAACAAGGGGAATAGGTGGGAATAGATGGGAATATTCCATTAATTAATTTTAGTTAATTAAGTGTGAATATGAATATTAGTTAATTACTTAATTAGTTAATTTTAGTTAATTAAGTATCAAAGCTCAACATGAATAGGAAGTGTGAAGCATATGATAAATATTCAGAGAATTGGCAAAAAAATAACTCGTCAATAATCAATGTGGAATAGTCATGATATAAAACAAAAAAATATAATTGCAATATAAAATCAAAAAACACATATGCCATATTGCAACAACGAATGAAATTGTGGTTTATTTGCAATCATTTGACCTCTCGAAAAAAAACAGCTGTTCGATTTAGATCACGTTTCCAATCATATTTGTGCAGGAGAAATATGGACAAGAACTATTTGAAGCCACTGGGGGTTTCCCATGGATTTTGCGATCAAAAAATAGGTTGCATCATCAATGGGGATGTGGTCAGCAAATCAACCGGATTTCGCTGCCTTGGCAGCGAAATCCGGTTCCTGCGGTCATTTTGACCTCCAAACCTTTGGTGATTTTTTTCACCATTTTTGTTCTCAACTCCCCCTGGCCATCCTTTTCTGATGATCATCCCTAGGTCGCGTTACAACCGTTACATTTCAGGTATATCCATGGGCTGATTCCTCCATATCTTGGCTTCAATCCTCATCCTGACGAGGATTGAAAAGTCCATTTTTTTCTTGGATCTCAACATGTCCGGAAAGCACAAACTTTTAGATGAAATGTGGGTAAAACAATGCTATAAACCACTCATGACTGGGAATGGCAAGCATACCACCTCGAAAAATGGTGATGACTGGGGGATGGTTTATTATTGTTTTATCTCAAACCAGCTTTATCTAAGTTTGCATCGTCATATTTATATACATATATACCTACTCGTTTGGGGAATTTTTTCTATAACCACATACAACATACAACACACATATATATATATATACGATAGTATAGATATAATATCAAAAAATATATATATATATATATAAATATCATATTACATAAAAGTGTACGTATCATTATCATTTAACACACTTATTGAATTATTGAATTGAACATGCAACATTCATACACTGATTTTGTTGGTGCTTCAGTGCCCTGCCTGTAGGATGGATCTCTTCCCAACACCCATGCTATCGCCACCGCGAGCATCTGAGAACCTGCGAAGAATCGACGAGTGCGACCGGGTTTTTGTGCGTCAACATGCATCAATTTTCAGCTTATGTTCAAACCAATAGAGATAGTATAGCTGATTTTTCGCATCGTCATCCCCCAAAATTATGGTATCATAGGTGTTCATCTATTCCTACCAGGCAAAACCGCAGGTATTACCTAACAATAACATCAGCATAATCAGGTTCCCAACGACGTAACATTGATATCCAGACCCTGGTTTTCATGATCTCCCAACCCTTTTTGTACCCTTCTAGCCTAACTGGTTGGTGGTATACCTACCCCTCTGAAAAATATGAGTTCGTCAGTTGGGATGATGACATTCCCAATATATCGAAAAATATAAAATGTTCCAAACCACCAACCAGCTAAAAAAACTGGTAAATGGATGGGAACAATTGCAGGTAAAGGCTTCCATTGATCCATCCCCATTCTGTTCCCATTTCTACTGGATATATCCCATTCATATATTGGATTTATTCATCTTCCACATAACATATGGGAGGTTTCCTAAAATGGGGGGTACCCCCAAATCATCCATTTTGTTGGATGTTCCAAATAACAACGAACCATAGGAAGAAGCTCTATTTATGGAACCCCCCATTAATTGTAGTCATTCAGTCCATCCCATCCACTGGCTCAACTCGCTCCCAGCTCACCCGCGGTTCGCATAGTGCCCTAAGCTCACTTTCAAGGAGACCCGGAAGAAGGATGCGACCTCAACGCAGCTCGATCTAGATGATCTAGGACTTTCATTCCCAACAAAAATGGGGGGGTTATAGTGGGAGGCTTATTGGTGATTATAGCCAATGATAAAGGGTTGACTAGAGATGATTGTTATTAGTGGTTACTGGTTATAGTCAATCATGGGCATCATGGGCTCTAGTTTCACTAAATGATAGAGGCTTTAGTGGTTATTAGACTTAAAATAGACCATTAATCATATCCCAAACTAACCATCATTGTAGCATTGTAGCCAACCGCTCATGATAGACAGACAAGTCATGAAGATGCCTTCTGTCTCGCGTATGCCAATTGGTATGTGGATAAATTTGTTACTTATTGTTACCAGTGTCCACCATTATTAATACATCATTATGAGATAATTATGTTTATGTATGTAGTTGTTTTGGTTATCATACATTTCATTTACAAACCATTCTACAATCATACAACTATCATAGTTATCTTAGTGACTTAGTGACTATACCACAGGGGTCAAGTTCTATACGACAGTGGCCTGGCACCTTGTTGCTTCAGCATCTCACTTTGCAAGTGAATAGTACACAATAGTAAACATAAAGAATAGCCACCTCACATGACATCAATGGGAATTCCAGGATCCTAACATTTGGGTTTCTGGAATGGCCATTGATCATATATCACCCTCGGATGAGACCCACGGGACCATTGGGGTACCCAATGCCCTGCGATTCGCATGGTACCATGGTGGAATATTCACCGACATTTACAGACATTTACCCCAAAAAATGGCCCAGTTTTGTAGCTATAGCTGCTATAGCTTCACCATCGGTGAACATCTGGGATGGCTCTCTCCCACCTGCCCAGGATTGTTGAATCTACGCACCATGTGGGGGGGAGACGACTTCAAAGGCAACACATAACTGGCCAAATTCCAATACTTTCCAAATCATTAAAGATAAAGAATGGTATTTGATATATTTTGATATTTGATAATCATTATCAATCATTAAAAATCATTGAAACATAAAGATATATAAAGATGGTATCATTTACGGTGACCTGCTTGTGTCACTGCAATTCTTACGATCTAAATACCGGGCTTCACCTACGAATCTTCGATCATCATCCCAGGGCCAACAAAATTGTCATTGCAGCCCACGGTTATCCCCATCATATTGGTTAACCCCCCAATGATATAATCCCTTCTCCCTGACAGTAAGTACCTTCTAAAAAGACACTTGATGTGTAATTTTTGAGGCAGTCATGGGGGTATTTAATATTGCTCGGATGGAATTGGCCATGTGTTGCACTGAGACGTAGCCGCGCGGTCATCCGCATCATCCTGGGGTTGTCTTCGCCTAGCTTGGCCTTATGTCGTTGATGGGGCAGTCTGCCCTTTTTTCTGAGCGCACACCGCTTCTTGTTGCAGAGGTGCTTCAGGTTATGGATGAGGGCATTTTTTTGCACCGCGTTTGAGTGGGTGTCTGGCACGGGCATGGTGTCTGTTGCACCTTACCCTGAGCCAGAGTGGCAGCACATCAGTTCAGTGTTCAGTGTTCAGTGTTCAGTGTTCAGTGTGTGTGTGTGTGTGTCTGTGTCTCTGTGTCTCTGTGTGTGTATGTGTCTGTGGTTTGTGTGGCTTGAGATACGAATATGGATCGAGAATGATCGAGACCTGAAATTTTGAGCTGCCGCCTATTATTATGGTAGATATAATGCCTAATACGATTCACATATCTGTATAATATATCTTCCATATGCCGATCTTTTTAGGTCCCGGCGTTTTGCTCAGGGGCCCAAATGCTCACGTGCTTCTGGCACAGCATGCCTAGAGGCGGCGAGAATTTCTCGGAAATCGTGGAGGCTGGTGATTTCTGTGATCCAAATTGACCTTTACGGGCAACACTTATAGAATCTTATAGATGTATATAGATGTATATCGGACAATGTCCATATAACTCCATATATACACATCTTAAGAACATATCATATCATATGGATACATATGGTCTAATATCAATGGCCATATTTTCTGAGGATATTCCCTGAAATTTAGGCCTCAAAAATAGGCCAAAAATATATGGTAGGTACCTCCAATTTAGGATCCTGGAATGGCCATTGACAATATGGTGTTTCAGATTCTTTCAGCATTTCTGCACCACGTTGGGTGCGGTATCCAGGTAGCGCGTTTCCGGCCTTTGGAGGTCCACAACTGGGTGTAACTCGTGTGGTTCACCACCTCAATCCTTGGCACCGTGGAAGCTCACCAAACGGCGGCTCAGCCACTGGTGGCTTTTTTGAGTGGGCTGAAGCTTGGCAGAACTTTCCGTTTAATATGTGGTCAATATACTGTTAATAATGGTTAATATCAATTGTTATTATATGGTTAATGATGAATAATAATAATCTGGTTGGTGGTAGTTGACCTACCCCTCTGAAAAATAATGGAGTTTTAGTAACAGTTGGGATGATGATATATTCCCAACTGAATGGAAAGTCATTAAAGTCATGTTCCAGTCACCACCAACCAGTTCATCTTGTTTTTTTGGGATAAAAATTGAAATCCGGAACTAGTTGGGATGGGATGGCGATAAGTCTTGGGATCTCAGGGCTTACAGACGAAGAGATGCTTTGCAAGTAGATTATGGTTGTGGTTAAAATGGTTGTGGTTAAATCATATTTTTTGTTGCTTAAATCATTACTAAATAAGCTAAGTTATGTATGGTTGATGCTGGATATGGCTACTTGGACCCTCAAATCGTAGCCATGGCAATGGGTAAAAGTCGATTTTGGGATCTCATGTATATATATATATAATATTATATAATTATGTATTATTTACAATTAGATCATACTATTTCATATTATGTCAATAGTGACCCAACTTTCCGTAGGAGGGGGGGTCTCTTTCAATATTGACATCCCCTAGGGTCAGACCTTGACGTCTCCACAGCACTGGGCAAGGGCACACCATTCTTCGCAAGACGTCCAAGGGCAAACCCTGGCGAAGATAGGTCAAGATCGAAATGAGAGCTATGGAAAATGGTCCATTTATAGATTATGATAATGATTTACATATTCAAAATTTTGACTTTTCTATGGCAAACTGTTGGATTACCGGAGAATAATGGGTATACGGTATATGGTATACAGTATACCTGCTCTGGGCTATCATAATCCCGAATAAATTTGGTAGTATAATCCCTAGAAAAACAACTCAACATGGTATTTTACATGGCTCAATTCATCAAGATCTCAGTCAAATCCTGTGAAATAACGGATATATGACTATAGTTGAGGCTATCATGGAGATATTAAATTTCTGGTTGGTGGTTTTAACCATCTTGAAAAATATTAGTCAATGGGAAGGATTATCCCATATATGAAATGGACAATAAAAAATCTTCCAAACCACCAACCAGTTAAATTTGATATAGTGGGATAGAAGCAACTTGATATGATACTTGAGATTTCTTGAGATTTGGGTTTCTGAAAGGACTGGAAGAACGTATCCCGAAACTGGCATAGCAACAACATGAATGAAGGTATATGTTTATACTCTGTGGTAATCAATCATCGTTTGCTGCAAAATCACCCAGTTGTGCATCGGAGTCTATGGCGATTTGTACACACGAAACTATGGACATCCATCAGTTTCCCAATGATCTGCAGGTGGACATGAGTCTTAGGACCAAAATTCTTTGAGTTCGGTGGTGTAATTACCATCTGGCTATTTGTTACATAGCCATGGAAAGATCCACCCATTTTTAAGAACGGTAAACCATCTATTACGATTAGGGCCATGGCTATTTTCCATGGCGAACTGTTAGTCACAACCAGATGGTATCCAATGTTTGATAGTTATCCATGGTTGTCCCATTTCTGTTGGAGATTTTGGAGGTCCCCTTTTTGTGTCGCGAAAGCGATGTTGGAGCCGCGGATTCCGTCCAGAGAGTAACCGGACGCTTGGCGATGCTCCACTACGGACGCGGCTGAACTGAGGGGTCGCCTGCATTTCGTAAAGTAAGAGTGATATCTTAAGGTGATCTCTTGCTTTATGGTGAAACACTGGTAGGATATGGAGGATGATCAGAACATTTATAACCAATCATAACGCGGATATTTTCTGGTGACATTTTCTAGTGATGTTTGAAGATAACTCTAATCCTGGACCCACCCCTTACTTTTTCTTTGTGTACTAAATATTTCATAATATTTCCATATTTCCATAATATTTCCCTATCTCTAGCAAGAGATCGACGGAATTACCAAAAACTAGCCATCCAGGGTTGACCAAACATCCAGCGGAGTGGGAATGAGTCTGATATGAGTCATAGCCATAGGTTTTTCTGTACACATTCACCAGTTTTTTCTCCAAGAAATACAGCCATGGGTCCAGGCCTGGTGGTGAGTCCCACATCTTAAAATCCCCACGATGACTGATCATTACATGACATTTATGAAAAAGCATATTAAATCCCGTTAAATCCAGAGCAAAATCCTCCCAAAAATGATTCTGGATAAACATCATTCACCGAAATGTTAGACAAAACTGACAAAACCTAACGAAAGCAGGGCTCAGAACGACTTGTCCGTCTGCTGGGCAGTGGTTGGCACAGTGTCACCGGCAATCTTCTTCAATCGAACCATTCAAGATAGCCCGTTTTCACATGAAATTCGAGTAGGTTGATATGTTTTCCTGCTATGGTCGATTCTCTGATGCCACCACTAGGTTTCCGTTCCAGCTTCCTATCGAAAGCCGAAAGCCAGCCGCTTCCCCATGGAGAATCAACAAAAATCCAAGGACTTGTGGGATAGAACGCGGGGAAAGAACACGGTCATCACAAAAATACGGCGAAAATCTATATGGATCACTATTTGATGTGGCCCATATCATTAAAAAACCATCCGGTAAAAAGTAACCTAGTTATGGAAAACACCCAAGAAATGTCGATCATTTTTCTTGGGACCCCCAATCGGTTTTCCGTGCGGCTGACACTCTGTGCCATCTGTTAAAAGCGCCCATTAAGCGCACTGCCAAGTCGAGGTCTTGGCCGTGCCTATAAATTTGGCTGCTCCTGGATACAATAGAGATCCAACATCATGCCGATTTATGGTGATTTAATGGTGATTTAGCAGGGATATTTTCTGGGAACCTATATAAATGGATTATATGGGATTTGATCTTAACTTAAGTGTTCCCACATGGATCATTTTAGAGCGTGTCATCTGATCAACGTATATAGAAATGGCATAAATGCCAAGTATGCTCCGTTTATAAAGTGCAATAACACATCATAACACGCTAAAAAATGTGTGGATACCAGAAAATGATCCGTAAATATTTTGGCGTGTTAGTCGGTTGCAATGATCAACCAAACATGTTTGTTTTTGGTATTTTTGGGTATAACCAATCCGACCACTTCAGTGTTTCATGATTTTCATGATGATTTTTTGATGTGCCTCTGAAACTGGAGCAGCCAGTAGGCATCCCTGTTGCGGGCACGCAGCCCGCGCAGGGGCAATGCCTTGCCTCGCCGTGCCAAACGTGGCAACGACGATGGCCGCGGAAATCAGCGAAGCCAACGGTGTGGGCTTCGGAGTCTGCGCCTGAAAGGGCAGAAGTCGTCACTTAAACCATCACCTCAAACAGGTGGCACCCCACCAGCGAAATGTTTATGTTGGTTTAACTGAAAGCCCCATGAGAAAACTTCTTCGATATAAACATATAACATCATATAACATCATATAACATCATATAACATCATAATGAATCTAGCCTAAACCCCACCCGTTTTTTCCAACCAACTTAGCGTCACTTAGCGTAACGTAGCTGCGGACTCCGGCCTTCAAATGAAGGGGGAAACCTTCCTGACCACACCACGGCCCTGAGACCAGTGGTACCTGGGCAGGATGGCGACCGGTTTGTCAAAACCTCCGGTAACTCGACAAATCAAGAAGTACTCAGAATGATAAATCACTATTTAATAGCTAAATCATAGAAAAATCCTAGGTAACTAGATAGGTCATAGAAAAATCCTAGCTAGAAAATTCCTGTCCTATTCGTTTAGAAGCCTTATTGTGACTCAGTTGTGACTTGATACTCATTTTTCGTAGCTCAAAGGAAGCTGGTCATTCGAATCTGGGAATCCAAGCGGCATGGCATTCCGCACGGTTCGGTGGTGCCCCCGGCCATGATAGCGTTCAGTTGGTGCGTTTATAACTCCAATAAGTATGGTTTATGTGATATATCGAACCAGTTTTCATGGATTATAAACCAACAAACATAACTTGGGGGGCACCACCTTGCAGGGTTCATTTCATGGCTAGTCTTGGGCAGACCATTTTTTGGTCTCAATTTTGGTAAAGTTCTACTGAAACATCTATCGATTCAATCAACATTTTGGTTTACATCCCGCCTCTAAACATAGCACCACCCCATAAAAAGCCTAGTTGAAAGCCCTTCAGAATCACAAAACATATTTCTTGGCCAAATCACCACTTAGAATTTTTATTGGCTGAATCCCCACTTATATCTCATTTATATTGGTTGGCGGTAAAACAACCCCTCTGAAAAATATGATTTCGTCAGTTGGGATGATGACTTTCCAAATATGATGGGAAAGTCATAATCCAGTCACGTTCCAAACCAATCAGTATATCTCCATCATATTCCCATTGTTGTTGGTTTATACCCTATGAAAACCACTATTAATTAACCATCACTATTTTCCAGTCACCACCAACCAGTATATCTCCGTATCTTGTTGCAAAACTTGGTGAAACACCACCCCTCTGTCTTCGCGCCGAGACTTCCGGGCGCACATGGTGGTATAGCCCAAATGGAAGGGGAGCCAGGCAAACTGAAGGACCTTTCCTGTCCCAAGCGAGAACCCAAGCTGTTTTTTGAAAAAAAAATCTTTTGCTTCTACCATCTTCTACCCATCTGATTCATCTAACAATCTAAGGTATTCATATGTATCCAGGATTTAAGTTAGGTCAAACATGGATCAAATTTTGATCGGGTGATGAGAAACCAACATTTCAGGGTTAGATGTTGAGTTAAATGAGTTTACATCTGTGGGATGTACATGGTTCAAACTGGGGACGCACATAATCTCAAATTCCCAATGCTACAAAAACAAACCTAATTGCATCACATCACTTTTTTTTTTGCCTGCAACAAAAGATGCAACATGACCCTCAAAAATGGTTTGCTAATGTCATTAGGTTTACCACATTACTCCCAAAATCCAACATTCCAACAAACATTTAGAACAACAACCATTGTTTTGGTTCAATTTCCCACATATCCAGCCTCAACATTTTCACCATCCCATCCATGGCTGGTGCCGCTGGCGCCTAGGATCTTGTGCGTGTCCATGGCTTGCTTGGCCAAGCGGTCGTTTCGTCGATCGTCCTGATGTGTTGGGACATGGATGTACATGGATCATCTATACCTAGTATAGAATGTCCAAGGTGGTGCCCCCGAAGTTATAAGTTTGTTTATGATCCCATTAACTGTAGATATATCACCAACAAAAACCATAGTTATTGGGGTTATTTGCACCAACTTAGCTATCTAGGGGGCACCACCTTGTAGGGAACTTGTATCCTGTATACATCTGTATACATCTGAATATGGGGAGCTTGATTTGGCAAAATATGGTTCAACCAGTCTTCCAAAATGCTGATCAGTTTTGCTGTGGCCATTTCCTCCATCCACCAAGGTTTGCCCAGCATTTGTGACTGTGCCACTAGTGTGGTCAAAATATGAAGAAACCGATCACCATACTTCAAAAGGATACTGTTTTACAGGATAGTTGGTTTTTCCCATGATTTCCACAAGTTTCCAATTCTTTGGCATCGTCGGACACATGTCCAGCCCATTTCGGGCGCCCCTTTCTGGGCCTCTGGGTTACTGGTCTTGTCAGAGCCGGGCGCCCACTTCAGGAAGTACTCGTTGGCCATTCCTGACCTTGTGCGACAGAGGGCAACATCCTCTTATCTTCAGAAAAACAAAAAAACGGCGGAAAACCAAACACTGTGACAAACAAATTTCTTGTCACATTGATTTATATTGATTTACCTTCCAAAACCTCGTTTTCTCAATGTCGAAAACATAGTATTAATGGTTAAAACAATCCCTATGGATCCACACAATGTGGGAGAAGGTGCAGCTAACCCCCTAATCATCATACCCCAGCCCCACTTCCTAAGAAGGTACGGCTGGATCCATAGGGATATACATATATATATATATACATCTACATGTTACAATAATAATACATATATATATATACAGTATATTATATATAGATAGCACTTTCCCATTTATGGTTATGAATACTAAATCCATGAAATCAATAAACAACCCCATGTTTGATGGTGAAAAAACCACCCGACTAGTCATGCTACCGACCTGTCCAGGTCCGGGCCCCGTTATTTGGCGCCCTGGCAGCGGCAGCAAGGCACCGAAGAGGTAAAACAAACGAAGGCTCTGCGTCTCGATCTCGGTTCAATCAGTGATGGCTGCCATGGTCGAAATCTGGTGATTTAGCCATGAAACATGGGGATAAATATACATAGAAATATGGGACATGTCGTTTTTGGGAATATAATTATAAGTATTTTTTTGGAACCAACATGAGAATTGGATTATATCTAATGAGATATATTCTAAATTTGATCAATAAATTCCCATGATAGTTTCCATAGTAAATATGATATTATAACCATTTATCAACTACATTCAACTACCTACCCTCTGGTAATTTGTGACATCGCTATGGAAAAATAGACACTTATAGATGATTTACCTATTAGAAAAATGCAATTTTCGATAGATATGTTAAATTACCAGAGGGTAGCGATTAAACAAGTGTTAGAACTATGGGATGTTTGGTCATGGGTGTACGATGGGTTGTTTCGAACCAACATGAAAAGTTGATGATATACAATGGTATGTTTAGAATACGGTAATAGGAGTATAATGTATTTTTCGGAACCAACATGAAAAGTGGATGATCTATGATGTGATGAGATATAGTTCTATTGGCATGATATATCCCCGGTCGTGCAAATTTGCTATAAACCCACCATAAAAGGGATCCAAAAGGAATATGTATATGATATCTTGAAAGGGAATTAATTGACCTCACCATGTTGTGGGAATACAATGGTGACATTCTGTGGGACATCTAATGGTATTTCTATGTATTTCTCATAATCAAATAATAATAATAAGAAGGCACATGTGGGCACAATACCAAAACCCATAGAATCATAGAATAAATGGTGCAGTATCATAGAAGTCCCCTATGTTGCTATGTTGATGTAAAGGCAATCAACCAAATGGGTTACCATAGTAAGGTATCATCGTTCTAAGTGACTCAAACAATTGCCCTATAGATTCCCCTAAAATGTTCGGAGACCTCCAGATTGCCACCCACCGATAGAAAAGTTGTTGATCCTGCAAGGTGGGGCCAACTGAGGGGCCCACATGGGCCCACCTTGTACTAGAATAATTGTCATAATTATGTAAACACATCTTTTTGGGGCTTACATCACCGAATTTCTGGGCCTTGTATTTTCAATGGTGATCCCCAACTTTTTTTTGCCTCAAATTCACCCACCCTTTCCCTGGAAATTAACACAACTTTCCACCGCCGGGACACCATCTGCACAATGGGGTGCCCCGGAAACCGCGGTGGAATGCCACTGCGCAACCGCAAGAAGATGCGAACGATGAGAGCCACCAGCATGGCAATGCCTGGAGTGGCGGAAATTTTGGGCAGAAACAATGAAAGTGTCACCAGTTTTCTATATTTTCCTCCGATTTCGTATGTAATTAATTATTTCACCAGTGTTCTTTATATTATACGTTCCAATGTAACTTCGGAAGTGACTAGTTTCGACATGATTTTCAAAACCGGGTGCAGGGCACAAACCGCTGCCAACCATAATCCCCATAGGAATTCCCTAGATTTACCCTGTCAGGGGTTGTAGGAACCCGTTCGCCTATGTTTTGACATCTGTGGATGCATGGTCCTCTCCAATAAGTGCCGGCAGTCGAGGTGCTGCATTCTGATTCTGTCGAAGCAAAGCAGGGCAATTGAGACAACAAGCAATGCCCCCTACCTGCTTTCGCGCCAACATCGCACGCCGTTCAAGATCCAGAACACGAGCTGGGACGTGAACCTCGCATGCGTCCAACTGCTCCAACTCGAGATGCGCTAGTCTCGCTGAGGGTTGTGAGTATGTCGTCGGTGCTCTTGGAGACGCAGCAAGAGACAGTGCTCGAAGACGGAAAAAAACAAGTTGAACAGGCTTCAACTATGACGTTCAAAGAATTCAAACTTAGCCTGGTTGAAAAAAGACAAAACAGACAGCAGCATGCGACCCCACCGCAAAAGCCTCAATAATTGTGTATGGGTTTCACGGGCTGGAACCGTTACTAACCCCAACAATGTTCCATAACTGTCCTTTAATGTTAATTCTTTAAGTTTGAAGCCCACAAATGACGATGCACATTTGGATACATTTGGTTGTTTCTCTAAATTGCCTTTGGGTAAATATCGGTCATTTATATACCTCTTAAGAAAACAAACCAGAAGATCCAGCCTTGGAGGACACAAACGAGGGGTCGGCCCGGTAACCCCCAGTAGGTATATGGTAAAATAATGAAAAATAGGGGTTTAAAAAATATGGGGGTACCCCTTAAATTGGTATAATGAAAATAATGGGTATTTTTTAAGTCCCAAAACAGAATGGGTACATAAAACCATATGAAACCATATGAAGGTTTCCTGAAATGGTGGTAACCCAATAGCTGGCTGGTTTATTTCATGAAAAACCCGAAAATAACATGGATATAAATGGATGACGATATGGGGTAACCCCATGGCTTGGAAACCTCCACATATAGAATAGAACGACATACCAGTACTATTTGTTTGTAGATAGTAGATATACCAGTAGTGTTTGTTCTATACCCTACAGCTTACATGCTTCAGTGAGTCCTGCCCTGTGGGATGCCAACTTCAAACCAACTTGGAGATCCCAAAAGTTGGCTTGAAGGACCTATCTCAAAAATGGGGTTGTTTATTATTGTTTTAACCACATTGTCTCAAAAACTAACTCCAAATCAACTTGATAGGATTTGCCTCTCAACAACAACACCTCCAACGTTGGAGAAAGCCTATTCAATTTCCATCAAGGATTCGTGGATGACCATCCCCGATGTGAAAAGAACTCGATCTGACTTTTTTTTGTGAACTTTTGCACCCGATTCCGTTAAACCGTTACCCATTCAGCTATGGATACATCAATAACTAAATGTATATATATATATATATATACGTATACCCTAAGGTAAACTAAGATAGATGTGGAAAATCACCATTCTAATAGGCAATTCATCTATAAATCGGCCATGGTTTCCACATCTATGTTAATTTACCCTAGGGTATGTATATATATAAATGATAGTAATATATATATATAATAGTAATATATATAGATACAATAGTAATATATTTACATATATATCTGTAAAATAATAATAATAATAAAAATAAAATAATAATAATAAAAATAATAATAATAATATATATATATATGTGAGCCCTTTTGCACCCACTTAAAAGAAAAGGGGAGATTCCATATATATATATGGCTTGTAAACTGATGGTTACTTAGTACGGCATGAAACGACCATCTACCTCGAACCCGCCATGCCTGTCTGCTTGTGCCACCACAGCAGCTGCTTCTTCGCCTGCCAACTTCCATGGAATCCAACGATTTTTGCAACACCACAAGAATTGATATTATCACTATAATGGCATAATCATTGAATAATAAAGGATATCTAGGGATTATCACTAGTTGATACTTATCACTAGTAACATGATATCCCGTTAACTATCCGTTAATTTCAATTATCACTATTAATGATAATGTCCATTTTTCCACCACCTCCTCCCCAGAAATCTCGGCGAGTTCTGAGCCACCCCGCCTGTCCCTCCGTGTACTGAGCCACCTGCGCCGTGCCCACCGCGCCAAAGACACCCACGGCCATCAGCAGATGCAAATGTCGCAGGGCGCGAGAGTACCTTGGACAAATGCTGCGGAAATCCAGGGGAGAAATGGGGAAATCGGAACTCACAGGAACTCACTGGAAAAAATAGTTGGATTTGATGAGTTCTGCTGGGAAAACATGAGAAACAAAATTATGTGTTTTTATTGTAGAGGTTTTTCACTAGGCTTTGACTGGATTTGAAATTGGCTATGGGATAGAGCACCAAACAAGGACGGTGAAACGTGGGTGACTCAATCGGTGGTCCCACCAGGCAACATGGGTATGACCAATGACGTATGGTAAACTCCCAGGTGTTTTGAAACTCCCACTGTTTGTCCTCTGGTAGCAGAACCCCTTATTCAGTTCCACCATTTTCCCAGGTACACACCTGGATTTCCCAGCTAGCCATGTCATTCCCGATTCATCACCCCATCTATGGTTGATTTTCCCATCATTTTCCAAGCAAAAACCTCCGTTTACATAAGAGATTTCCCATCGATACCCATTTTAAAGGGCAAAATTCCGTTGAACATAAGTTTCCCGAAAAAACCCTCCATTTTGCCCATTGGCGTGGCTCCTTATCGACCGGGGGACGTGAACTGCGAGAGAGGCTTGGTGTTGTTCACCGTCCTGAATGCCACATGGATCACCGGCCCGCCCTGGTGGGGAGATGAGAAGGGATAGGCTACTTTAACATATATACTTTAACGGTCTTTGTGGATAATACTTTAAATGATCTCTAATTGGGGATTCTTGGATGATGAATCTCAATTTTCCAGACTGCGACTAGAATAAATGGGCTTATAAGAAGGAGATCTGACGATTTTTCTACAGTTGGTTTCGTAGCCTAGCCTTTGTACACAGCTGGTTTCTCCCGCTGGATGTTCATTCAAAACCATGGCCATTTGGCTGTGTACAAAAATATGTGTTGAATATTCTGTACACAGAACATGAGCTGAATATTCTGGATATGTTGGATATCCAGGAACATCAACCGCTCAAAACCGTTGCCATTTTCACAAAAACAGGCCGCTTCTTCAACCGACCATCAACCACTGAGAATAATTTGGGCATTGCTAAAAAAATGAATGTGTTCATTGCAGCATATTGATAGTAGCAAAGTAATTAGAAGAAACATATCCATGATATTTTCAGAATTTTACTTAGAGTTTAACTTACGTTAGTTTTTTCCAATATGTTATGATTGCTATGAAAATATAGTGTTATGTTTACATATGTTCATCTGGTTGGTGGTTTCAACCCCTCTGGAAAATATTAGTCAGTTGGGATCATTATTCCCAATATATGGAAAGTCATAATCCAGTCATGTTCCAAACCACCAACCAGATATGTATATTCCCATGGTATTCCTATGATATTCCCATTAATCCCAATGATATTCCCATTCTATCCCATTTAGTCACCATTAAAATCACCATTGAAATCACCAATACATTCCATTAAACCACCATTTTCCCATATTTTCCCATATGTTTCCATATGTTCATGATATTTTCACATGTTCCCCCATAACTTTCAGTTTTTTCAACTCTTCATCCAACTTTGGGGTGCCAAAAACGACGAATGCGCCATGGCTCTTGTAGAGATACCATGCCACGGCCAGGATGGCGACATCGGTGACCTGCGGTGCGATTCAAGCGACAACTTCATGGGGGGTTACCCTCCTGCAATTCAACATGGCAATGGAAAATCCTGTATAACTGGGCATTTAAATGGGCAACACATCAATGTGGACTTTTCTTCAGCACTAATCACCACAGATCAGCTTTAGGGGGGTATTCATTACACGGAACATTCAATGTGGGCCGGATCCCGGGCACAGATCAAACGAGGATTTTATCCGGGGTCGAAGTGCGAACGGAGTATTGAAACCATCTTTGAAACTAGCCATTCAAAAACATAATTTTTTACTACTTGGATCTGCATCAAATGGTTGATAACCAACGATAACCATGCTTCCCCACGGTCTGTTTCCTCAGTTTTCAGGTTTCGGCGGTGTCGGGATGCACATCGGAGAATCCATGGCGCCATGGTTCTCATCTATGGGATCAACATCGCCTCGGGGACCAATCCATTGGAGCTACTGGGGCCCCTTACATAGAGCCCTTGAGTTTCAACGAATCCCGGCTTGACATTGTCAGTAAAGCAATGGCTGGGACCATCCCCAATTTTACCATTTTTATGGCTGGGATTTCATTAAGATGTGGGTGGTTTATATTGGTTTATGGCATAGATTTGCACAAACCACCAGGAGAGGGCCGGCCTTGTACCTGAAATATCGCCCCAGCTCTGAGCTTGTACTTTCGCCTCAGATCGGGATGTTCTTTCAGCAATGAGCACTGAAATTATCCAGCTGCAAAGTGGTCAAAAAACGAAGCAACAGAGATGAGGACGTACTTTTTCCGTACGAAATCTTGAATTTAAGGTCATAAATGTAATCAAGCATATATACATAGAACATCATAGAACATGACTCAACCAACAGCAAACCAATTTCAATGCTACAACATCCAGAACTTGGAAGTGCACTGGGGTTGAGTGAAATCCAACAGTACATTGGTGATGTAACCTGGAAAATATAGTCAAAACAAGGCGATATCCAACGGAAGAACGGGAAAGAAAAGGAGGATATCTGATGCTACTTGGGGCCATACTCTTGGTAACAAACCTGAAAGTGGAACATCTGCATGGTGTAGATCTTTCTTCCAGTTCAGAACCTTCAACAGTGAACCTCCAGCAGAATTGAATCCAGGAATGTGGGCCGCGAAGTCCCAATTTTCACATGTTACTGGTGCCTCAAACCACTTGGTACATACCCATTTCTATCACAGATTTTAGTGTTGAACCCCCCTTCCTCTCCTGCTGATTTCTTCATTTCCATTAGAAAATAGCCATATCTTGGTACTGTAAATCCACATCAAGAGGACAACCCCCAATACATTTCCCATTACATCCCTATAAGATGGTTGGTTTTACACCTCCATATCACGTGTATCGATTCCTTAAACCCATATTTTTCATTGGTACATACTATGTGGTGTCCTACCCAGTTATGTTTGCTGATTTTTAAACCCTATATGAACTACAAATATCCCTGCGATGAACCGAATCCTTGCCCAAACTATTTCTACCAACTTAGCTATCGTAAACCAACTAGAAATCCCCAATATTTCCATATTTTGTTGGTTAAAACCCACTAAAATACTGGTACCATCCACATAAATCACACTTCTTCTTGCTTACCCCCTGGTATATTAACATAACTATAGAAAATCACCATTTTGAATAGGTAAATCAACAATACATGGGGTATTTTCAATGGCAAACTGTTAAATTACCACAGGGTAGATCCAGCATTTTCCGATTGTTTGCCCTTGCCCACCTTGGAACCGACTGCGCCCAGTGACCTACGACCTGCGCCACTTTGGTTTCAGCTGCCCAGTCGGTGGTCCTCAGGTCTGGTCTGAAAACGTCTGCGCAACACCCAAAATGTTGTTTTAAAAAAACACCATTGAAACAGTGGTGAATTATATATGTTTCTATCTTTTTGATTCCCTTTTGGGGATTACTATACATGGCTGAACATTTAAATCAGAACGTGAAACTGGCATGTATCTGTAAAAAAATCATGCTATAGGTAATACATTATATATATCTCTTATGTTTACGGAAAATCTACCACACAGATATGTTTCTCCAGACTTAAATGTGATTAAAAAAAGTTGCTGGTTCTACAATTTAGGATAAAAAAAATCATCTGGGAATTCATGAATGGATTAAGCTAAAGGATCTTTAAGTAAACATCTTCAGGAAACCATGGCTTACGTAAGCCCCAATATCTTCCAGGTATGGCTCTGGGATGTTGAACGAGTGCAGGTTTGCAAGTGGTAGGCGTGGAACTGCGAACTGCAGGCCAAACTCACGCACTAAGGCCATGTTGTTTGCAGCCATTGACAAACTCACTCCAGCTTCTGCCATCATGGACAATTCGATCTCGCTGAGGCGCAAACCTCGCATCGACTCGACTTGTCTGGAAAGGCGAGCAGCTTGCTCTACAGCTGAGACCAATATTCCTTGCAGTGTCGGGTGCCCATTGAGTGTGCCTGAAGCCACATGGGCAGCTAACTTCAAGTTGACATCTGAAACACTGGACAGCTGGTTGGATCTGAGCTTTTCAGCCAGCGTCTGGGCATTGGTGGCCAGGTCTGGGTTCCATTTTGTCACTTGCACATCCATACATGCAGGTTTCCTGTATGTAACCTATCTCTTCAACCCTGGGAGTAAATGGTGGATTTTATTGGATTTTCCATATTTTGTTTGATTTCATTAGACAAAGCTTAGATTTTCCGTGCAAGAATGGTGATTAAATCCACAGACGTGAGCATGGTGAACCAGTAATTGGGCTTTTGACTTTGGGGACTATAAAAGCTGAACCGTTGTCCCCAGTAAAGTGATGATATGAAAACCAACATATTCATGACATAGTCCAGCAACAAACATGGGGGTAGCATGTGTAATTACATTTATATATATACAATGTATAGTCAGGATTAATAAAACCCACGAATTAATCATACCCGTTCTCTCCGGAAATTTTGGGACAATACTAAAGTCAATTAGGTGCTGATTTCCCCCCCTAATAACACTAAAATCCACCCTAATTAATCATACCCCTCCGGGACCCCCAAATTTTTGGTGGGACTAATTAGCTATTACTCCCTTTTACTTTGTAATTCGGGCTACAATTTCCGGGGTTAATTAGTGATCCTGTCTTAATTATCTTATCCTATTTGGGTTTGTCTCATGCTGGCGCATGTTTCTCATGCCTCCCACATCCTGCTGATGCAGCCATTCTTTTTTGCTGCACGGCTCATGTCTGCTGTCTCATGGTCTTTGTGCCCATGAGCAGCTGATGGATTCTCATTTTCTGATGCGCCAGGCTCTGCGTCATCCTCGGAAGTCATCTGATTATAGTAGAGCTCATAGAATGCCTGATGGTTCTGCTGGAGCTTATGCATGAACAATGCAAGAGCGGCGATGCCAAGCATGCAGCTCATATTGCTGACCAACAAGATGATCTCCAAGATCGACATTGCTGTATGGATATGTACGATCACTGATGAATGCTCTGGTGGCTGCAAGTGCATGGAATCCCGCTGCGGCCTTCATGGATCTAAATTCCAACGTGCTTTCTACCAATCTACGTGATCATGGCTGCATAAATATAGTTAATTATAATTATCATAAAATAAAGACCTCCCAGGGATGTGTTTGGTCCATAATTATATTTAATTTGAAAAGGCCAAAACTGGAAAAAAAATCATTCCCCAAACGATCGGTTTCTACTGAAAATCTTATTGAAAAATGCTGCTTTTGGGAGCTCAGAAAGGCTAACCCCCTTGAGCGCTCCCCCCCCCACAAATAAAAATACACCACCCAGCCACGAAGAGTTTTTTTCACCTTTCTGCTTTCATGGTATTATATAATATGTTTTCTTATCTTTTCTCATAGGAATCTGATGGTTTACCACTAATTTTCCAATCTTTCCATAGGAATTTGATGCTTTACCATAGGTGTTCTTATCTTTTCCCATAGGAATCTTATAATAATCGTCTATGGATGAATGAATGGGCACATTATTTCGGGGGTTCGGTTTTTGGACCCCCTGACTGGACCTTGTTGACCTAGTTGACCTATAGGGGGGGTGGTTATTAATCCGGTGTCAACATTATATGCCATAATTCAATATGTTTAACAAGTTGGCAGTAGATCATGAACTCACTTTGGGATGGTTCCGCTAAAAAACAACTGGAACAAAATCCGGCCAGTCAAAACTTAAGGACAGCATCTGAAGCCAGTGATCCGTGAGAATTTCACCAAGCCAATTGTATCAACTGTGACACGTTGTAAGTGACCAGAACAATTCATGTTTTTTCACAACGAACCACTGGCATATAGACTTTAACAAGGAGGTACCCTCAATTTCATAAGACCCAATTGGGGACAGTTTATTTTTGGGTTTACCCCGTGGTTTACCGTATGGAATAGATACCGAACAAGAAATGACTTGCGAAAGAACGATCCTTTCATAAAACCTCAAACAAACCCTTGCAAATCCCCATTCAAATCAACAAACGCCATGAAATTTCTTTTTGCAGCCTTAAACCCACCATTTTTTCATCCCCAAAACAACGTCCAAGTGACTCCCCAGCCATCAGCTGGCCGATCAACAGGTCGCGGTCACGTTGCACACGGGCCTTCTCCTTGGGATTTGGTGTTGGTGATGGGACTTTTCAGAAGGTAAAACCTCTGTTTCCGAAACGAAAAACCACGGGAAAATGGTGATTTAATACTGTTTAACCAAGAAATCTATGGGGATTTCATGGGATTTGAGCTGATTTCCAAGTTGAGGCAAATCACTTGGGTCATGATTGGGTTTATGTCAAGTTTCACTATAGGGGAATTGAATGGGATATCTAGGGGACCATCATGAAACATCGGGGGTGAAGCATCAATGGATTTCACCATGGGGATATACCGATATACCTGTTGAAAATGGCTATTCATAGTTGATTTACCCATTAAACATGGTGATTTTCCAGTTCGCAAACTGTAAACGTTTACCAGAAGGTAACAAACATTTTCACACAGAAAAATGCTGATCTTTCTAATGGGATTTCTTTTTTGGGGAATCCAATGGAGATTATCTGGTTGGTGGTATACCTACCCCTCTGAAAAATATGAGTTCGTCAATTGGAGTCATTATTCCTAATATATGGAAAAATAAAAAATGCTCCAAACCACCATTTCTGACACCATTTCTCGGTCACGCTGCCAAAGGCTCTCGTTGACAGCCTGCATTCAGGTGCCACAAACCTAATAGGATGAGACCAAAACCCTATCAAAGCGAGAATCGGCATCGGCACAAGGAAGAGAGTTCAATGCCTTCGACGTCCTGGTAACACCATAGGGACAAAATGAAAACACCCACTCATCAATGGCCGCAATCCTGGCCGGCGGCCATGCAACAGCTAAGCACCCGGTATGAAGTTGGAAGCACTGAGACTCAGGTCTGCAATAGGCATAATGAAACCCAACTCCATGATGGCGGAGGCTCACAGTCAAAACCTTGCTAAACCACCGTGTTCGCGTTTGAAAAGGGATATTCAAAAGGTCAATTTCCGGCCTGGACACACCAAGCTGCCACTGATGAATCTTGAGCGGCCCACACTCTCCACTCAACATAAAATCAATGTAAAGCTGAAATTTGGAAACCCAGATCACAGGATGAGCACTGCCATGGAGAGTCTGCCAATACCATGACAAAACCAATCTCACCATCTTATCCCCATACCACCGCACCGCAGCTTGTGGAACATGGAAAGGTGGCAATGGTGCCACCGCTGAGCCAGGAATAGGAGGCGAAACACACAACTCAGCACGTTCAACATCTTCAGAATGGTCTTGATCCCTGACCACAGCCGAACTAATGGCAAGCAAAACCTTTTGCACTGTTCGTGACAGTTCTTGACAAGCGCATGTGGCATTAACATGTTCAGCGTAAAAGTGCAAAAAATTCTGAGGTCTTTGATGTTGAGCTGCAACGGCCGCACGATCAGCCAAATGATTGTGATGGGCCGCCCATTCTTCAAGGGGACCTGTAACCTGATTACTGCTTTGATGAGCGGCTACCTTGGTCACCCGCACCTCACCAGCACAGTCCTGAAGGCACTCTTCAATGGCAATCCACAGGTCAGCATGCGCGCAGTTAGGTCTAGTAGAACCCCCTTTGAGCAGGCGGCGCAGTCTCACAACCACCGCATTACAGTCTGTCCAAAGGAAAACCCTAGCTTTGTGACTTCGGCACATCATCAGGGCTCGCAGCACTGCGTAAACCTCAGCTCTGTACGCACTTTGAAGAATTCCTGGCAACGGGCCATAGTCAAGCACCTCTCCAGCACAGACATCTGTTCTCGCACCTACCACGGCCCAAGACGCCATTCTGCAATCACGTGCATGCTGGTTCAAACAACTGCCATCAGTGAAGAGGTGAATGTCATCACCCACCCCCTGCAGCAAAACCGGAGGGGTTTCAGGGATAGCCTGCAACATCTGTAACCATCGGTGCATTGTGTGCGGCTGCACACTCCAACCATAGCATGTGAGAAATTCAGGTGCTGTGGCAATCAGTTTCAAAACATCCTCAGGGACACTGCTGCGCTCACTAGCAAATCTTTCACACACCCAAAAACGATGGAACCTGCTATCAGTGCACAAACAGTAGGGGCATTGGTCACTCCCCCCTTCCTGGCAATGCTGTTTGCAATCCTGAGTGATATGGCAACCGCTCAGGCATTTCTTAAAAAGCTCTTGTGAATCATAGGGCAAGGTTTTCAGCCATGTGCGCGTGTCGCGAGCATCTGCTTGGCACAGATTGGCAAACCCCGGTCGATGAGACACCTGTTGCGCAACAACACGCTGCCACGCCCATTGGATACGACACTTGAGTTCAGAAAGGCATACCTCAAATAGGCAGAAGGGGCCAAAGCTGTCACATATCTGCCCAGTTGGCAGAACGTGCCATCCCAAGGTTTGGAGCCGAGTCAACAACGTTGTGGTAAAACTGTTGGCAGGCGGCGCCTCAGTTCCAGTCACCAGCAGGGCTAAAGATCTACGGACGTGGTCGTTTTCACCGCAGTCTCTCACACACCTGAAAGTTTGAAGTATTGCCCAACACTGAGGGTCAACAAAGGGCGATTCGATCATTCCAAGTTGTATCCATGCATTCGACCCAGCTTGATCACATCCCAACCCTCGTACTGCCCCAGTCCTCAGTTTGTGGAAGGAGGCATCAGCAAGTTGGACTGCAGCTATGGCATGCAGGGCTTTCGGCCAGGCCGCTGTGGTCAGCGCTCGTACTTTTGTACGAATTGAGCAGGCAGACAGCTTAAGCCGTGGCCACACCGCCTGCATGCTATCTACACGCTCTTGCATGGCAAAGTTGGTATGCTTCTTGGCCAGTTGGACATGAGCACCTAGATTCTTGGCCCCAAGCAGAACCTTAAACCCTTGTTGCCGCAGCAGCTTGCGGCCATCCTGGTCAATGGTCCACACATAGGCTTTCCTTTCATCCAGATGCAGATCCATGGCATCTGCAAAACGGTGCATGGTGTTGACCGCCCCTTGCAAAAGAGTAGGGTTACAGGTTATCAGCTGCCAGTCATCAACAAAGGAGACGGGAGTGCACAAGGGAAAGAAAACTTGCATCCACTTGTGAAAACAGGCATCAATCACTACCATCGCAACACAACTCAAGCCACATCCCTCAGGGACCCCAGTAGTGCTGCCAAGGCCTGCACTTAGTGAGTCCCTCAGCTGAAATCGACGCTGCATCTGTGTTAAGGCACCAGTCCATGCGAGCAAAACCCTAGAGGGCAAGCCAAAGTGGGCAGCAACTTCCATCACAACAAGCCTTGGAAGGAAATTAAAAGCTTTGGCAAGATCAGCCACTGCACCAGCAACAGGAATTTGCAACCCAAACGCCTCTTCAATAGTCCACAAAAGTCGCGACCAGATCTGTGTGGCATGTCGACCTGGCCTACTCCCATAGAGCGTATCCGGCAGCTTCTCTTCTAAATGAGAAAGAGCAATTTTGGATTGCACAGAACTCCAACACCTATACAGCAAACTGAATACAGTGATGGGACGAAAATCCGAAGGGCCAGATGGCCTGGGGACCTTAGCAAGCCTGACCACCTTTCCGTCCACTAGTTGCTGCGGCCAGGTTCCTGTAGCTTCAGCAGTTGAGAAAATGTGGCGAAAGGCTGTCAAAGCTTGATGTGGCATACAGCGTAGATCTTGTAAAGAAACTCCATCAAAACCCATTGACGTGCTTGCCTTTTTGTGACGAATTACCTCCGCCAAGCTGTCACCATTCAAAGGAGACCAATCAAAACGTCCAGGAGGCAAGTGTGTTTTGGCAAAACGCACAATCTCATTCCAGCGAGAAGAGGGGACCTCAGCGTGCCTCATCCATCTTTCTCTCCACACCTGCAAGAACATGGTTTCAAGCTCTTGAGAAGTGCCAACCGGCTTGGTTTGAGACACTTGCATACCAACAGAAGCATGCGACGTGTCAGTCACCCACAGGGCATCACCTTCATGGTGAATTACATCCAATGCACGATCACCGCAAACTATCACCTGATCAGGAGCAAACTCACAGGGCTGATTCAAAACCAGTTTGCATTCATCAGCGTCAACCTCTTCAACTTCCGCACAAATTGGTTGCAAAAGAATTTCAACGCCAGGTGTGACCGGTGGTTTGATGTCTTGAAAAACCAGATTGGGATTTTGCTCTCTTCGAAATTTTGCATACTGCCTGGACTGTTTCATGAGGCAACTTTCAAAGGCTCTAAGGGCTAAAACCATGCTATCAAACATTGCCAACGCTGTCTGACCTCCGGGTGGAGCACAAGGACATTGTGCGGGGGCTCCATGAACCCTTTGCTCACATTGCAGCCACCAGTCAGAAAAGGTAGGAAAAAACCCCTTGGCACGCAGGATAGCACCCCAAGATTCAGCAGTTTGGATTGCAACATCAGAGGAACTATTCATCAACCGACAATAGGCCTGAAGGCGTCGAACTTGGCGCAACCAGTGAGCATGACGCGTAGATTGCCCGCAAAACCCAGGCTGGAAATCACCTTTACGACCTACCTTGAGCGGAGAGACATGAGCAGGTTTCAACAGCTTGGGCTCCAAATGCTTGGCTCTTCCACACATCTTGCGAGAGATCGGAAAAGGGGATCCCTTAATGGCCTGAGATTCAATTTCATTCCAAAGTTGTTGATAAGCCTCAGTGGGGGATACCACATCATTCCACTGAAAGTCCGCATCAAAAGTTTTAGGCCAAGGGAAGGCATGCGGCCTTGGCCAAACCCAGCAACTGGGGCGACATCTTGGGGACTTAAACTGTCCAAGAAGGGCCGCATGATCAGGCAGGACATCATCAAGCACCCATCCATCAATCAAAAGCTCTTGCATTTCAGGGCTCAAATAGAGGAAGTCCTTCCTAGTGGCATGTTTGCACGTAGGCATGATCGTGTGACCCCACCTCTCCAAAAGCACATCTTGAATCTCCCTGAAGCCAGCACGCAGCAAAATGTCAAACGACGGCAACGCATTTTGGACCACATTCCAGTCACCTGCCAGAAAGCGCAATCCAGCTGTCAGATGACATATTTGTGCCGCAGCATGGTGCAAGAGGAACTCATTATTGCGCAGGTGGTTCGGATAAAGGTGTCCATCAGGTTCACCATAGATCGTCGCACCAGAGATCCAGCTGTCATGGACCAAAGTGGTAGTAAGCAAGCATCGCCCTGATTCTTTGAGGCATTCCGGTTGAGCAGAAGGCAAAATCCTAGTTGGAAAACAAGAGATGGCAGCCACCCCTTTCCATGCAGTTTGTGACTGAAGGCAAGGCCGTGTTGAAGCTTCATCGGTGACACAATATCTGTACCGGCCACCAGCGGCTCTCAAACCAGCACGAAATCTTGACACATCTTTGCCGAAAAAATGAGTTTCAGAAATCATCCAAATGTCCCCTTTGGACAATTGCGAAGCAAAGTAATGAGATTTATTCCGCAGACCCGAAGGATTGCAAGTACCCAAGGTGAAAAAATCTTCAAATTGAACATTCGGTCCAGGGTTTGAAGCTTCCCCAATACGCATCAAGCTCAGCATCAGCAACAGAAATCTCCATGATCGAGAGTTGAACCCTTGTCGACACTTCCATTGGCAAACGAACAAACCACCGATGGGGAACAGGGCAGGCCACCAGACAACAGACATGGCAAGGCAGACAAAGGCAATCAGTAAGACCAAGCCAAACAAAATCAGCTGACCGAGCATGAACCCCTCCCCATACCATCATTCCATGGTTTCCTCTCTTGGCCTTTTTGACAATAGGCCCCTGATCTGATTCATCTGCTGTTCGAACATCGCTTGTATGCTTTGCGACTGCGACTCCAGCTGTCCATGGAACTGGGTGGACTGCTGTTGGATTTGCGTTTGGACCACGGCAAATTGTTGGTTGCTCTGAGCAGAGAACTCATGAAACTGCGATTCCAAGTTCTGGTTCTTTCCCATCAAGAGGTGGACTTGTTCCTCAAGAGAATGCAACCTCTGCGGCATATCGTCCTGGTCCATAGAAACCGGCAGCTTAGCAAGCACGGCCGTCTGGATACGCTCCTCCAGCTGCTGAATGCCGTCAGAGGCAGCCGTGACTGGATGCGTCTGTTTGGTTTTGTTGTATGGTCCCCAGGGGTCGCCTTGAAGCCAGGGATCAGTTTCCTGCACAGGTGGGACACTGGCCGGACCGCACAATGACAGCGTACTCACAGAGCCCACAGTAAAATTGCCCACAGGTTTGGAAGGTTGATTACCAGCTTTGTGTGTGGTGATCACCACTTCACCATGATTGGTGCACAGGATCGTTTCTGGGGGGTTGTCCACCGATTGAATCAACCACATGGATCCTTTGCCAGGCACTGGCTGCATAGGCTGGAGAGCTTGGACCTGCCATCCTACCTGCTTCAGGGCCTTAGTGATCGCAGCACGGTCAGATCCCCATGGAAATGGGCCAGCACTGAATTGCATCTTGGGACCATTGGGAAGGTAGGTCGCCTCAGGTCTGACAATGGCATGAATGGCCGGCGCTTGCGCTTGCATGACACGGAGGCCGCGTCTTTCACCAAGACGAGCAAGACCGAGCACCGCTGGGTTGGTTTGCTTCATGTGGGCAAGCTCGCTCGAAGAGAGCCTAGGAGCCCAAACCACAACATATTCTTCCATCACCTGTTTCCCATCAGGAGTGCGGGGTTCCATGTAGGAGCCAGCATGGCCACTTCGAGCAAGCAGATTTGACAGAATGGCTGTCGGGACACGCAAGCATACCGAGAAGATTGCCGCTTTGCCTGGTGCAACAGGGCGAAAGTTCAATGACAGAAACTGCCGGCGCCAAACATCCATGATGGGTTCTTTTACCTGCAAGTCATCAGGATTGTGCCAACACTCACAGTTGCAGCCAGATTCAAAACACCTTCGCAAAATCGGAAATGCCTGGACGAGCTGTTTGATCGGTGCTGAAGTGAAATCGTCCCAGGAGCCTGCATACTCATCGCGGTAGGTCATGATCTTGACCGTGACCACATCAAGTGAATCAAGGGCAATTGCATTGGCAGCTATGTGTTTCTCAACATGACCAACCCCCAATTGGACCAAAGTCGCTTCGACAAGCAAAGGCTCGTTGTTGGCCAGGCAAATACAGGGGACCATCAGTTTAACATGTGGCAGAACCGTTTGAACCTGACAGGTTGGATCAGTAAGCACCACAATCGCCAGCGGTGCACTTGAGACTGGCTTACCAACTTTGAGGTACGGGATCGCATCCTTCATTGATAAAACCGCAATGCCAGTGGCAACAGGGCCAATCTGTTGAGCAGCAATTTGAGGGACGGGATTGCCCGCAAACCGGAAAGCACCATCAAGCAGTGATATTTTGGCTGGGTCCAGGACATCAGGTACTGGGATCTTTGCGTTGATCTTGGCACTCCGAATCTTCTTGCCAACATTGGCACCCTTATTGGCTTGTACAAGCTGGTCAAGTTCATCAGGCAAAATAAATTGAAACTTGACATTACTTCCAATAGCCTTAAGCGATCTCCAGACGTTCTTGGCTTGGAGAGCATGTTGGACAGGCTCCTGGCCTATGGCACGAATGGCTTGCTGGGCTCTCGACTCAAGCTGGGATTCAGGGACACCATGTTTGGATAGCTCTTCGGACAAGGCTTTGATCAGGGTCGCAGGAGGGCCCGAACCCCACGCAATTGGACAACGACAGCATTGGTCTTGCAAGACAGCCTGGACAAAACTAGCTCGCATGTTGGCATGCATGTCTTGGATGGCCTTCAAATCATCAGGAAGAGGGCCTCCCACAAGAATGTGCCCAAGAAACGCAATTGTCGCAGCCCCACAGTAGGAGTGCTCAGAGACTCTTTGTGGGAGCCAATGCAGGACATGATCTGTGAATCCAAGTGCACTGCAAAGAATATGGACCAGAGGTTCAAAATCACAGGCATGGGTGAGGCCATCATGCATCAGGTGAAACTGGAGTAAATGTCTGTGGGGAACAATCCATACCGGAACCCAATGATCACGAACAAGCAAAGCGGAAATGATATGAAAACCACTGGCAATTTCATGGGCATGGGCTCGACACCACGATTCACACAAAGCAGGGCCAATTGAGTGCCAGTTGTGTAACATGAGGGGCTCAAGCAGAACCATTCCAGGGATGTTACAATGCCGCAAATGGACAGCATGATCATTGTGGGCCAGAAGGTTGGAGAGGTGATATCTGATCTCATCATCACCCCATTCTTTCTCATGACCCCTGAGCAGGTCAAGACGTTGTTCAGCTGTGATGCAAGTGTGAGAACGATTTGCAGGACCTTGACTTTGTTGATCCTCCTCATCAGCAGCATCTCCATGTCCAAGCATCGTCCAAACATGACTTCGGTTGTGCTGCCTCAAGTGGACAGCAAACTGTGTCTTCAATTGGTCATTCAATCTGGTCAATTCACCTGTGTTAATGGGCAAGGGAGTGTCCAACAGGCAAAAATGCATGAACGCCATGGTCAATGCACCACACATGTCTGGAGAGCGATAGGCCCTCTTACGGCAGGTCAACACACATTGGGACACAGCAAGTTGGTGTGCAATCATGTCACCAAACTCCCGAAGCTGGGTCACAACGGATATTCCAAAGTTCCAGGTATCAATGCAAAGATGAGCATGACTTCTTCGGATCACCAAGGGTATCCAATGACCATGAAACAAAACCACTGTAATCAAGCCACCCTGAGAATGCTTATCCAGGACAACTATCTGATTGCAGATGGTGACAGCGGCCTGGGGCATGTGCTGGGCAGCAAAGGGGACCAAATAGGTCCAAGGACCCACATGAGATTTGCAGCAGAGTCCGTCATTGGCAGCATCGACAACACGCATGAGGTGAAACCCTAGTTCTGCATCTGTCCAAACCTTTTGTGAATCAGCAAAATCACCCAAGTCAAGAACTTGGGCAGGATACCCCTGGACTTGATCACCTGTGTACGTGCAAAGTTCAGGCTCCAAACCAGCTTCCAAAAAGGACATCTGAGGTAAAACCTCCAACATTGGTCTGGCATCACGGGCAATTGTTTGGCTCAAAACACCCTCCATGAGATTACCAAAAGAGTTGACAGCACCAGGATGCGATTCCATCAGTTCATACTCTTGCATGTTCACAAATGTCTCAATAGGAAAGAGACCCTTCAATTGCGGTCCGGCACCCCAAGCAACAGGGCAACGACAACACTGGTTCTGGAAAACAGCCTGTACAAAACTTGCCCGCATGTTCGCTTGCATGTTCCTCAGTGTGAACAAATCCTCAGGCAGGTCAGCCCGAACCAGCACGTGACCAAGAAATGCAATGGCTGCAGCACCACATATGCGGTGATTGGGCACCAGCTGCGGAGTCCAGTGGAGGACATATTCCGGCAATCCAAATTGAGAACACAGAGCATCAAGCAAGTGGCCGAAGTCATCGACCCTGGTGATTTCATCATGTTGAAGATGCACAAGAAAATAACGGTCATAGGGAACAATCCACATAGGTACCCAATGTTGATGGACCAAAAGGGCAGTCACAATGTGGTGGCCAGTTTCAATGATGTGTGGGTTTGTCTTACACCACTGAATGAATTTCTCCTTGCCTGTCGGGTTCCAGTCACTCAGAGAGAGAGGATCAAGAAAAACAAAACCAGGAACATCATTGTCATCTTTGTTTAGAATGCACTCACCGTGATCCAGCAGGAGCTTGATATGGAAACGTATCTCATCATCACCCCATTCCATACCATGGTCACGCAACAGTTCCAATCGACGATCTGCATCAATACATACATGCGCCCTTTGCAGCCCTTCCTGAGAAACGTCATCACATGCACCCAGAGCATCAGTTAGGAGGTCACCAGCCCCCCAAACCCATGGTCGTACCGTTGTTTGATGTTTTGCCAGAGCATCAGCAAAGGACGTCTTGAGTCTCAAATGGATCGTTTCAGTTTCATCACTGGTCGTAGGCAACATTGTTTGAAGTAAAGAATACGACAAAAAAGCCATCGCCAGTGCACCACAACGATCGGATGACAGAAACAATCGGTGGTGACGATCAACCGCCACATCATCATATCCCATGGCTTTGGCCAACAAGGCACACATCTTGTTCAGTTTGTCATGATCATGACCAGGGCAATCCCACGTGTAAACATGTAAAATCAAGCCCTGAGAACACATGACCACTGGAATCCAATGTCCTTGGACCATACATGCAGTGATGACCATCTGACCTTGTTCCCTGATTTGTTTGTGGGCCAAACCCCAAGCGGCACATTCATGGAGTCCATGATGTAGCCATCCTGTGGCAAGCAATGGGTCCAGGACAAAGCACGGTTTCGGGCAGGCAATCCCATGAGAGAGTTGAAACTGAATGTAGGAATGAGCAAGAGAATGCATGTGAAACCGCAATTCATCATCACTCCAAATCCTTGATTGGTGTTCCAAAATGGTCAGTCGATCATCAGCATTCATGATCTGACAGTGTAGAGATTCCAAATGTTGCATGTTCACAACAGCAGGGACCCTCAGTTGCAAAAATTGATCTTCTTTCAGGCCCAAAAGAGGGGCAGCTGAAATCCATGAGGTGTTTCTGGCACTGTCACCTAATGAAGGCATAGGTTGGCTTGGCGCTTCAGGACAAGGTCCCGTCTCAGCATCTGGCATTCCCTGGATCAGCTGGGTCCAAGGAGCAGTCGGCGATATCAGGTCACTAATCACACCGCCACCCGCTGCATGAAGCAGGGCATCACCACAGTGCTGGTCGGATGTGCTAGTCAGGGACTCGGATGCAACAACAGGCAATGTCTGGGCAATGGCACGGATGTTTGGAAGAGCAGGGGGCTCATCCTTCATGTCATCACTGGCCGGATTTACATGGGGCTCCTGACAAACGGTGGTGATCAGTGGTTCACCTGAGACACGATCACCTGATGAACTACCTGTTGATGCCGGCATGTCCTCACACCGAATGCAAATAACCATCCCAGGTTCCAGTCTTTGTGAAGGGTGAACCTCAACACCATGGAAATTGGAAATGCATGTGACTTGGAGAGTACCAACCAACTTTTCATGAGCCTGGACAAAATCATAAATCGTACATCCCGGAGCTGCCAATAGGGTGATGGGGTCAGCAAATTCATGAAAAAAGACCACAATGCAGGCATCACTTCTCGGTTTGGGCAAGCGAGGCATGTCATGTGGGGACTCAATCCATGGCGTGGAGTCATCCACCTCTTCATCTACTTCATCTGGAATCGCCAAGACACCAGGAGCCAAGTGTCGACCAGGCAAGCAATTCTGGCTACGTCTGATCAGCAGGTCCAAAACAGAAGCAATGGTCACATGAGCATCTTCCAACTGCGGCCAGCGGGGTGGATGCATTAATTCATGAATTGAGAGATCAGCCACCTCAGTCCAGAAATTCATGAGAGAAAGCATTTTGGAGTCCTCAACAGGTTCAGTGTCACAAGGCCAAACCCTACGGCATCGCATCAAAACCCATGACTGATAGGCCTGCAACTGGGCAAGAGAGCCAAAGATCACATTTCCAAATCTCAGTTGGGCAATCCTTTCGGCAAGGCATGAGAAAACCCACAAGGCTTGAAAAGGGCTGGCCATCTGTCCTGCGGCTGACAACGTAAGACGGGGGTTGTCCCCAAAATCGATTGTGGGGTCAAATCCCTGCAAAGCCAAGCATTCATTTGGGTGAATATGGCGGCATTCCTGTGAGAAAGCATCAGAAACTGATCGTACCAGAAGTCCAAAAAGTCCCTTTTCTTCAAGTCTCTTCATTGACAATCCACATGGTCTACACCCGCATTCACATGGGACCAGCTGCGACCCCCACGAGTGCAACGCACAAGGTGCACATCCATCCATATTCAAGAGATACTTGGCACATGTGTTGTCATCAACCCCAAAAGCATGCCGTTCGATAGCATTGAGAACCAATTTGGCCTCATCTTCAGGGGCCCATGCAAGAACTCTTGGAATGACTTGACACACTTTTTGAACCGTCAGCAATTTCGGCCAATCAGGCAATGGGATGGTCCCCAACCAAGGTGCAGTAATGAGCCACCAGGCTCGTGAACGCCTGGAGGGCCAAATGTCACTCAAATGAAGCTCAGACTGCGAGAGATGGAATCCAGTGGCATCTACAAACTTTTGGATCTCTGACATGACCCATGAGTTCTTGGAAGCAGGTACAACGCATTCAAGTACAATGGCTTGTGCACGTGTGTAAAAGGCAATGGCTAAAACACCCCGCAAACTCATGGCCCTACCATCATGCTCACCCCGTCTGTCTCCCAAGGAGGAGAAAGGTTGGCATGCATAGCCTGCAACAATGGTCGAGGCTCCTCTGGACAAGTGCCAAATTTTGGCGATAGAATCCACCTTGCTGACATCTGCATTCAATGTGGTGACCTCACACTGCTTTCTGTAGAGATTTGTCATCTTCTCATTGAAGTCAACTGCCAACACAGGTGAAAAACCCAATGCCGAATAACCCTGAGACATTCCTCCAAACCCTGAGCACAGTTCAACGACTTCGCAAACCGTTGTCCATGTCGGTTGGCAATGCTGCAAAATCTTGGTATCAGAATCAATCATCAAGGCCGGTTTAGGGTATTGTCGCACCATGGATGCACCAAGAAAGGTAAACACCTCCCCACTTCCTTCAATCAACCCAGAAACATTGAACATCACATTGTCAGGTATGGACTGAAAAAGATAAGCTTCATGGTCAGGATCAAGACAACGCAGGAAGGAAACCACATTGATTTTGGCCCCAATGTCAGTGTTTGCAAACCTCATAGGGAAATCCCACTCCATTGCATCAAGTGATCAAACGTGCCCCCGTTTGGAACGAACAACCGCACTAGCTGGAAAGTGGCTTGGGCAGTCGCAGCTGCTCCAAACCACCAACCAGTAATTATATATAAATATATACACAACAGTATAAAACCACCATTTTGCAGCCCAGGCCCTGGGTCGCCATATGGATTTATGCATCTTCTCTGGGTTTTAACTCCAGGTACTCATAGAACAATTGGAATTAAATAGCTTGGGTTTTCATTCCTCCCATGTCGCTCGAATGATTCCAAATATAATGCTCAGGTACCATGCGGAAAAGAATGGTCACACTGAAAGTTGAATTCTTTCTTGCTATCCCTGGCCACATAAGTCTGCTAACCTTGTCTTCGTGGCAATTGAGCCAAACCCTTTGGTCTTCTGTGTTCGAGCAAGGTATGCTCCACTGCACGAGATCCACCACGATTGGAAGAAACTCCAGGTTCCGCAAATGAGTCTGCCCGGTGTCATTATCCTTCTTGCGGGCCTCCACCCTCACATTCTCTTTTACCTGTTGAAAAATACCTTGCTGCAGGTATTCGTGACTGTTGAAGTACTTCTTGGCTGATTGTAGCACGAAACAGTCGATCTAGCCGTCACTCAAACATATGCAGCGAGAAAATCCTGCAGTTATGACATAGCGACGATTGCGACGACACAGCCCAAAACGCACTACATCATCTTCACTCTTCGAAACCAGAAAGAAAGCGGTGTGAAATAGGCTTGGCATTCGTTTCCGCTCGTCCAACGGGCCCCAGAAATGGCTCCCTTTTTTCGTCGCTGATCACCTCACTACATCGGAACCTGCTTCATGGACACCCCCAAAAGAAGTAAATGAAGAGTTTTATTTCATGTTCTTTCTACCCGATGCTGAAATCTCTGCAGAAATTAAAACCTTTAGCCAAGAGGTAGTGTTGATTGTCGTGGCTTGATGTGCCTAAACAATTTGCTGATCACTTGACTACGTTGGAACTTGCTTGCAGCACACCGTGGTGCAATGTTTTGTGGATAGTTGGCCAATATATGATATATCCCATTACTCTATTTGAGTGCATTAATGGTACATATCCCGTACAAGCAGAACTTCAGAACGGTGCTTTGGTGGATGCTATCACCGCTATTTTCTGATGCAATGGGACATCTTTTTAGTCCGGATTTACCTTGCAGATTTTTCAAAGATGGCTTCGTGGCAAGTCACCCATCTGTAGATGTTTTTCCATTAAGGTCATCAGTGATAAAATGGAAAAAGAACAATGCTGATCTTTTGAATGGGATTTCTAATGAGGAATCCAACGGAAATATCATGGGATCCAATCATATACTAGATAATTATACATGCACATATTAAACATTATCTGGTTGGTGGTATACCTACCCCTCTGAAAAATGATGGATTTCGTCAGTTGGGATGATTCCATTCCCAACTGTTTCTGGAAAGTCATGTCATCCAGTCATGGCAACCAGTCACCACCAAGCAGAAAAGCATTGAAAAAATCATGGGTTTCCAATTGCCAGCCACGTGGATTTTCATTACCAGAAGGTAGCCAGCTTCATGATTTCTTTGAATATCGATGCCGTTTAGGATTTACATACTTCATCAAAACATATCAAAACAGGGATTTGAGGTTTTTGAAGCCAACCATGATACGATGATATTTTTAGGAAATACATTATGGGATGTACGACCAACAAATAATATTGGGAAATAGACTAACCATACTGGTATGGTGATGTCAGCTTCCAGCAACGACGACTTAACTCACAAAAACATAGATATTTATGGGAAATTCATGGCGAAAAGGGCTTTAAAAAGTTGCAAACAATTAACTGTGGAGTTTAATCAGTACTCCAAAAGGGTTCTTTTCTCCAATCAACTCTGGAATTTTCATATTCTCCAAAGTTTCAGCAGATTTCAAAACACTGGAGCTACGTCCTACTCATAGCTTTGAAAAACCAGCATTTCTGGTAATGAAATCCAGAGGATAAACAAAATTCCCTGCAATACCATCCACCTGAAAAATCCTTTATGTACCCGAAACGCCATGAAAAACCCTATGATTCCTGGAAAACTATAGTTTAAAACAAAGTGTAATATACCGAACCCTATATTGAATAGAAAATTCAAGATGTACCATATACCATTTACATAGCATTGTACAATATATATATATATATAGTTCCCATCATATTGGACCATAGGACCATATATATATATACAGATAATCACAATACATCTTATGTACAGTACAGTACCTCAATGGGGATTTGTACCGTTGTACCATTCACCAGGTCTCAGAGTGTTCAAAGACCTCGAAGTCCTGCGGCCAGGCGCTTTTTAAAACGGCCATGGCCGAGGATTCAATTTCAAAACATGGGATATATATATATATATATGTTTTGAAACTACCATGTACATCCATAAATCCATAAAACATTAGTTTTTATTGGATTTTATGTATTTTAATGGATTTAGATGGAAGTTGTAAAGGATTTGTTCATGGAATTATAGGGATTTCAGTGAGATTTGACAAGGGGATTGGTATCGATTAATGGTTTTCCTGGATGTTAATGGGTTGATTTGATTTTGTTGGGAACATCTACAAAAAACCTACATTTTTTTCCACCAACTACACGGCTGTTCAAAAAACGTCCTGCTGGGATATGGGAAATGGATGGAAATGGGTATGTGTTGGGGACATGAAATGATGGGCACTGGAGTGATTCAAATCAGTTTCCAATAAATCTTTCTGGGAAAACATAGGAAAATCTACAGGGACATGTGGCTTTCACCCACCCGAACGTCTGGTGGTTTCCTGCCAATGTTGGAAGCAAAATCGTTGCTAAATCTTCTGTACCCCTCAGTTTTAAATGGTTGTTTGGGTTTGTCTGAAAGTGGAGTACCCCTAAAAATCCATTGACTAATGATCAATGCCCGTATCAAATGACCAAAACAGGGGATATATTCCATCTTCAGACCCACATATTATATCATAAATATATGGCTGTAGTAAACTACTCTGATGGACTCCATCCATTAATCCACCAACCATTCTCCAGAGGGAATTGCTTCGAGATGCCCCACTTGATGTCCCCCTATGATCGATCGATCGTTTCTCCTTCGGGGCAACTCACAGATCAAGTACCGAAATAAACTAAACTCAAACTCACCAAAGAAGTCCGGAGACCCGAAAATGAAGAGCAAAACCATACCAACTAATATTGAAACAAATGAGAGGATCCAACAACATCAGATTGCCCCTCCCAATTCGGCAAAAAAACATTACCTCAGGGGGTTGTCTGAAAATAGGGTACGTCCAATTCCACTGCATCATGATTTTCTCGACTAGAATTGACATATCTGGGGCTATACCCCAATACTTATATACTCATGGAATACCGATATATATATATAAATATACAAATTGTATAACCAGCCCATTCCATATCTCCGCGGTTTTAAATCACCATGTTTAGATACATTATCATTCTGTTCCTTTCCAACATTGCCAATGGGTGGTATACCATGGTATACCCCAGCCATGGCTGGTCCTTAGTGCAATCCGTGCCCGCTTTCGACAACAAGATGTCGTCACCACCGGGATGACTTGACAAAAGGGGCTTCCTCGGGGCGTGGCGCCGTGGCGCCACAACGATGCCAGTTCTGGTTTCATCAGTTCCGATAACTCACTATGCTTGGAGTTGGTGTTTTACCATACTGGATACCATTTTACTCATAGATATGCAATTTCAATCAATTTCATAAGTTGGAGTTTGATACTTGGTAAAATAGATCAGACATGATCGAACTCATCAACTCCAGCGCATTCCTATCTCTCAGAGCTTGGTGAAATATATCAAAGTAACCAAAGTAATCACAATGATGATGACATTAATCACAGTATTCCCTGTCACGTGATGTTTGTTGGTTTATGACCTCCATGAACTAGTTCGATATGTCTGCCATATCTACCGTATCTGCCATGAAACAACAGTCATAAAGCAACTTAGCTATCGTTTGAGTGCCCCCCGCCGTGTAGGAACGCCAATAAAGATGCTGCAGATGTTTGTTTATGCTTGTTTTCTATCTATTCGTGACTTATAAAGGTTTGCTTCCGTACAAGCCTGCAAACCTTGGGAACTGGCACATGTCAGCAAATCTTGACATTGGCATGCAATATGCTCCAAGTACGGGCAATATACCCGGTATACCAATCGACAGTGGCCACATTTCCGAATCAGCTGAGCTTCAAATTGTAGACCCGGTTGTGGATGATCATGTAAGGCTCCTGCAGGTCGACCACCAATTGTCGACAAAGTTCTACACCCCAATGGCAAAAAAAAAGTGATTTTTAACCCTCCTTAAGTACCTAGAATTACTTTACTTCGTGTGATCCCCACCATGACATTTATACATTTTCTTACTGGCAAATCTTCTGGCATTCTATCTGACATATCTTCTGACATTCTATCTGGCATATCTTCTGGCATATGATCTGGCATATCTTCTGGCATTCTATCTGGCAAATCTTCTGCCATTCTATCTGGCATATCTTCTGGCACTCTATCTGACATATCTTCTGGCATTCAATCTGGCATTCTATCTGGCATATCTATCTGGCATATCTTCTGGCATATTTTCTGGCATTCTATCTGGCAAATCTTCTGGCATTCTATCTGGCATTCTATCTGGCATATCTTCTGGCATATTATCGGGCATTCTATCTGGCATATCTTCTGGCATATATTCTGACATATCTTCTGGCATTCTATCTGGCATTCTATTTGGCATTCTATCTGGCATATCTTCTGGCATATCTTCTGACATTCTTTCTGACATTCTTTCTAACTTTCTTCTGCGCATTCTTTGTCCCATATCTTCCTACATGATGTCCGGCAGGGAACACTTGGCGTGGATACTGGCGGTTGAGGTCCGGCAGGGAACACTGGGCGCGGATGGTCGCGGTTGAGGTCCGGCAGGGGAACACTGGGCGCGGATGGTTGTGGTTGAGGTCCGGCAGGGAACACTGGGCGTGGATGGTCGTGGTTGAGGTCCGGCAGGGAACACTGGGCGTGGATGGTCGTGGTTGAGGTCCGGCAGCGAACACTGTGGATCGCGGGTCGCAGTTGAGCAAGGACGACGAGGACGACGAGGAGGACGAGGAGGAGGAGGAGAGGAGGAGGAGGAGCAGGAGGAGGAGCAGGAGGAGGAGCAGGAGGAGGCAACTGACATAAAATCTAACAACCCTCACCTGGCAGGTGGGGAAAAAGTGTGGTTTCATAGGGTTTAACATACCTATATATTATGATTTGGGATACCTATTTGTATGTGTACTTGGAGGGTCTAAGTATGGTTCAAGAGTTAGTTCTCCTCGCATCCCAGTTGCCAGTTGGACAAATCCCATCCTGGTAGCTTTCTTTGTTGGGGTATGTTGGGGTGTCAAATTTGAAACCCTCAGGTTTTCCTAGAATCTGTGTGTACAAAATATAGTTGCATGGTAGTGTGAATTCACAACTGCTGGGACCGTTTTGTCTCAGTTGTAGATGGTCATGTTATGGCGGTCAAAACGCTTTTAGAAAAACCCTGCTGAAGACTAACATAACAAGCATGGATCTCCATCTACGATATTGTAGGTTTTGACCCATACCGATGCATCAAGTTGGCGATGTAAATCAATAGTCCCGTGTGTATAGAACTATAGCTAAATAGGCTATGCATATGTGTCTATAGATAGCATATACCAACTATACATTGTAGTAAGCTCCAAAGAAATAGAACACATACCGTAATCTATCACTATTTTAAATTGCAGTAGATCAAATCAATGGTGATAAACTGGATTGACCAGACTATTTATCACTATATTATCACTATTTGTTAGAGCATTATACAAAAATATCCTAGTTAAATCACTATGAACATCTATCAAATTCTATCAGTTTTTCAATCTAAGTATGATATATTTATATATATATAGTAAATATATGATAATATCAATAAAGTTATATTATAGTTATAATATCAATATATATATATTTATTTAAAAAGCTATAGTAAAAAATATATTACTATTTAACTGGACCAATAAGTCATTTCTCCGTCTCTCCCTGTCGCGGACCATGGCGCCTCTGGCCCGGTGTGCTTTGCCACCTCTGCGCGTGTAAAGAACGGCAGCTCCTGTCGAAGTCGGCCAGCGCAAAAAATGGACGGGTTTCCTGGGATCACTTGACAAAAAACATGGTTTTTAACCATTTTAACCCAACAATATTGATTCTATGAAACGATGTTAAGTATTTTTTAAATATCTTCGAAGAATAAGTGATTTCGAGCATGACACCCTTCGAGGTTTTACCAGGAATGGTGATTTTGTCAATCGCCTCTGGTAGAACATCCATATATAGCTATGGAAAATGGCCCAATCGAAAAATAGGGATAGTTCTCCCAGCTATTAATGTAGGTGGATCTTTCCAGTTCGCAAACTGTAAACGTTTACCAGAGGATATATTCCCATTAAATCCCATTAAACCACCATTTTGTCCACTAAACCATCATTACTTCGCCGACAGAAACTGTAACTCACATTGGTCTTGATCGGGATACGTATCGGGATACGTATCCCGATCAGTGAAAATTTTTCAGGGTAACTCAAAATGGACAAAACGGGGGGAATATAGGAACCATTTGAGGATACATATCCCATGTTTATGGTAGGTTAATGATGGTTAATATACTGTGAATTTGATGGTTAATATTAATGGTTATTATATGGTTAATGATGGTTAATAATAATCTGGTTGGTGGTTGACCTACCCCTCTGAAAAATATGAAAATCAATTGGGATGATGCCATTCCCAACTGAATGGAAAGTCATAATCCAGCCATGTTCCAAACCACCAACCAGTCATGGTCCCATTGACAGATCCCATTTTCAGACACACCTATGGTTTGCACACTTACTTATCTATGGATGAACTGCACCATGGCCGGTTTTGAATATCACTTGCCACCTCAAACCTGGGATAGGGCCTAGGGAGGCCTTGTAGAAACGGATGTGCATGTGTCTATTTTCAGATGAGTGTATGATATGTGCATATTTATATAATTATATATATAGTGTGTGTGTGCGCATATATTACATGTATGAATGTATATTTGTATAATGATTAGATATGTGATCCCGAAATAAATAAATAAATGTATCTATATTATATTAATGTATATATGATATATGACTACAAATGGGATGCTTTGTTAGAAGATGCTTGGAGTTGCTGTTTATCTCACTCGACAGTTCTTCCCCATCATAATGATCAATAGTCAATAGTATCAACAGTATTAGTGATTAACACTGAGCTACTGTGACGGTCGATATCTGTTGTCATTGCTATACTTCCGCTGTCGATCAGCTGGCAGAACATGGCTCTAGCTCACAACAGGGGGGTTGTGCTCATTGGAACCGTACCGGTCAACTGTCTCAAGTCACAGGTGAATTTGGTTTTAAGACTCATCAAGTCTCACTTTCTCGGATTTCTCGGATCAGGTTGCACAAAAGTCATCGTCGCAAATCCAACGTCTTGCTGGTTGGTGGTTTCAACCCCTCTGAAAAATATTAGTCAGTTGGGATGACTATTCCCAATGTATGGGAATAAAAAATGTTCCAAACCACCAACCAGCTTGGATGTAGAGAAATCAGAAAAGCCTCCCTGCCAACAAGACTGCTGACTGCAGCTGGAGGTGCTGTTGGAGAAGAAATTGCTGTCGGGCCAAGCGAGTCACTGTGCGTAGCGATGGTGGACTTGCCACATTGTTGTCAATGTCCCGACGTCCAATCTCAGCCAACTCCAACATAGACTGTCCATCAATCGCAGTACCCCAAACCACTAAAAGCACTGAAGTGTCGTCTTTGGGGCACACTTAACTCCTTAAAATCCTAGCTTTTGTGGGTACAGATGATAACAGTATAGAAACACTATGGCTGGTTCCTGCTATACACATCTTGTTTTCCATCAGTTTGTGGCTCACGTTTTCCATTGGAAATTCTCCAAGAATCTGGTTGGAGTATGTTGGAGTCCAATCAGCTCAGGCAGGAATGTTTCACAAATCTTCTGAACGATCGCCCATGCCATGGACAAATATCAATGCACAACAAAAGATGATACACACACACACAAACTCTCTCTCTCTCTCAATAAAACTTTGTAGTATCATGTCATACAGGAGTCATACATAATTTCTTTGGGGAAACACAATTTTACCCAAAGGTATGATGACTAAAACAGCAACCCCAAAATGTATGGAATGTCCTCTCCAGCGTCCCCACAACATGCTTTGCGCCTTTCCAGCAGTGATCTCGGCCAGCTTGGGGAAGCGCGACTGGTGGAGCATGGCGGAGCTAAAAAAACACATGTTGAAAATAAAGACTTGGAGCACCCGAAAATTTTGAAAGATTACCCTCTGGTTATGTCAACAGTTTGCTATTGAAAATTGCCATTTATAGTGAATTTTCCCATTAATGGTGGATCTTTCCATCTTTCCATAGTTATGTAAACGTTTACCAGAGGGTACCCAATAATATATTAATACCATCATATTTCCATATTTGGGTCAATTATTGTACTCTCTCTGGATAATCCCCATATTTCCCTATGAAATGGCAATGAATTGGCCATGAAAAAGACAGACCCATGGAGGCTGAAGTTGAGATTTTGACTCCATGGTTTTATTGCGTTTTTTTTTATGGGATTGTAGACCCCAAATATCCAGATAGAGTACATCTATGGAGATATATCCTGAAAGATATGGGTCATGTAGAATGGATTTGAACGGACAGAAATATTAGAAGAATTATCAAGATGATACTTTAATTATCGAGGATGATATATTACCCACGTATAGAAGATAATATATCCTCGGTTCTATGGTATCCACATTTTCTGATCATTCTTGATGACAAAAAATCAGGATAGAATTGTGCCATCCTATGTTTTTTGTTTTAACACTATCGCTAGTATTATTCTGTATACTATTGTACCGTGAGTCCATTGGATGCGCATAACAAACAAAAACCTACTGATGTGGGATGCTATCAAGATATAATACCATAACATGGGATATACGAAGATATACCACTAGGATGCAATGATACGGAAATTATTTGACTCTTACCACTTAGAGGGTATTCTATAGGAGGTATGATGGAATTGATTTGACTACCACTTTGATTCCGCGAATATGTTGACCTGTTATGAGAGCCCCTGCCGGATTAGGATTACATCAATGGGGACTGGCTGAGCTTTGAACACATGTTGTGTATTTACCATTTCAAAAGAACCGGGTCAAAAAAACAAGCAACATGATTTCCGCAATTTCTGAAAGGCTTCTGTTACACCTACCCTCCAATCAAATAAATATCAAATATGGCCATTGGAAAACCCCATTCAAACCTTCATTTAGAGAAGGCTTTCCAGTCAGGTTTGATTACCAGAGGCGGCCCATCTATTTGTATCTTTTTTGGAAAAAGGAAACACGATGTAATTTTCGCTCCTGTGTACCTCTAAAATGGCGTCCTTTTTTTGTTTCAGTTTTCAATCGCTGAATCTACAGTTGATGGGGGTTGTTAAACCACCTTCGAGGTGGGGCTGTCCAAGTTGTGCTGCCAAGCCCATAGGCCTATGACGACCTGAACATCTTTGTATTTATACTACAGTTATCCCCAGATTTTTATTATGTAGTATCTGGGTATTTATACTACCAGGGTTTATACTACCAGGGTAATATATTGTCCCCAAATTTTAATCCTACCAGGTTTTTATTTCATTAATTTTCTATCTTTTTGCGTGGTCATCTGACCGGCGGCATCCTCTTGACACTTTCGCACGAAAAGCGGGTTAATCTCGAACGAGACAAGGCTGCGTTTTTTGAAGGTGCACGGAAAAAAAAATTGGGAACAACAAAAAAACCAGATGACGCAACGATGACGCAACGGTCTTTTCGGAAAGATTCCTGTCATTGTCGCCGCGCGCTAAACTGGGACTGCTGGGATGATCCCCATGATCCCACATACGGGCTGCTGGGATTGCGCCAAACTGGGGTCTCATTATCTACCCTACCTAAACTACCCCCCCCCTCCCCCCCCCCTCAAAATAATTTCCAAAATTATTTTCAGGGGGTTGATAGTGTCTTCGGTTGTTATACGAAACAACCCTCTTTAGGGTAAAATAATTTCTTACGATAGACCCCCCCCCTCCCATTCATCGACGGTGGTGAACCTTCGTAAAAATTATTTCAACCCCTGGGGAGTTAATTATTTTGCCCCCCTCCGGAGACTCCAATCTTTACATATGTATACTTTGGGACCCCCCCCCCCTACCCGACATGATCGCCTTCGCAGGTGTACCGGGGATATTCCATCCCTTCAAGAAAAACACGGGGGTATCAACCAGGTTTTGGAATATGTTTAAAGAAAACATCTTGTTGAATAATTTTCCTAAGCAGTGGGCCTACGGATGTGCATATTGGAATATGCGAGTTATAATCTAAGCCTTCAATATTCCCTGGAATAACTATGTTTTGAAATAATTTCATCTAAAATTTAAATGGTTGAACAAAAAAAGATTTAAAAAAAACTTGGGGATTCCCGCAAAATGATGTTCAACCATCATCTTCATCACTGGCTCTTTCCTACATATTTCCATGTTTTTCATACATCCCCACATTTCTCTCACATTCCCTTCATTTCCTTCCAAAGAACACTCGGTGGGAATGAGTGTGAAAGGGAAAGCATTCGGTGTTTATAGTTTTTTTTAGCTGGCAGCTGCTCACTTTGATTTTTGAGGAGTGCAGGGTATCTCCAATACCCCTAGAATAATTTCTCCCCTTGGGAAATCCCACGGAATGGTATTCAACCTGGCCCTTTCCTGTAGTGATTTTCCTAACCTGTCATATTTCCCATTATTTCTCCCATATTCCCTTCATTTCCCTCCAAAGAACTCATTTTTGGGAGTGTTCGGTTTTGATAGGTTTTTCATTTGTTTCCAGTTTATGGGCGAGTTGGATGGTTCTGGCAGCTTCCCACTTTGATTTTTGGGAAGTGCAGGATATCTCCACTACCCCTAGAATAATTTCTTCTCTTGGGAAATCCCACAAAATAGTATTCAACCTGGCCCTTTCCTGTAGTGATTTTCCTAACCTGTCATATTTCCCATTATTTCTCCCATATTCCCTTCATTTCCCTCCAAAGAACTCATTTTTGGGAGTGTTCGGTTTTGATAGGTTTTTCATTTGTTTCCAGTTTATGGGCGAGTTGGATGGTTCTGGCAGCTTCCCACTTTGATTTTTGGGAAGTGCAGGATATCTCCACTACCCCTAGAATAATTTCTTCTCTTGGGAAATCCCACAAAATAGTATGCCTTTCCTGTAGTGATTTTCCTAACCTGTCATATTTCCTCTTATTTCTCCCATATTCCCTTCATTTCCCTCCAAAGAACTCTTTTTTGGGAAGCGTTCGGATTTTATAGATTGTTCAATTGTTTCCAGTTTATGGGCGAGTTGGATGGTTCTGGCAGCTGCTCACTTTGAATTTTGGGAAGTGCAAGGCATCTCCAATACCCTTAGAATAATTTCTCCTCTTGGAAAATCGCACAAAATGGTATTCAACTTAGCTCTTTGCTTTAGTGGTTTTTCTAGCCTTTCATGTTTCTCCCTCTTTCTCCCATATTCCCTTCATTTCCCTCCAAAGAACTCATTTTTGGGAAACGTTCGGTTTTGATAGGTTTTTCATTTTTTTCCAGTTTCTGGGCGAGTTGGATGGTTCTGGCAGCTGCTCACTTTGGTTTTTGAGGAGTGCAGGGTATCTCCAATACCCCTAAAATAATTTCTCCCCGTGGGAAATACCACAAAATAGTATTCAACCTGGCCCTTTCCTGTAGTGATTTTCCTAACCTGTCATATTTCCCATTATTTCTCCCATATTCCCTTCATTTTCCTCCAACGAACTCTTTTTTGGGAAGCGTTCGGTTTTGATAGGTTTTTCATTTGTTTCCAGTTTATGGGCGAATTGGATGGTTCTGGCAGCTTCCCACTTTGATTTTTGAGGAATGCAGGGCATCTCCAAGATCCTTTGAATAATTTCTTAAAGAACGAGTTTGGTTTCGAGTTGCAAGTTTTGATGCGTTCTTGCTGCAACTTAAGATTGAGGGGAGATTCTGACATGACTACCAGGGAGCACACATGAAACATGATGTTGAATTTATTTGCGTTGTAGGATTCGCAACGCATCAATCCTAAAAAACAAAAAACCTAAAACATAATAAGCCACTTTTGCAAGTCCAACATTGCGCAAGATGGGATATCGCATTGTTCTACCTCGTTTCCTCCGAAAGTTACAACACTGCCATCACTGCGAAGAAGTGCTGTGTGAACACAGCCTGCAGAAACTTGAGTGTACGACATTCCTTCATCCAAAGGTGGAATATGCCATCGGATCAAAACAAGGTCAAACACCAAAATTATTTTGAAATATTTTTTTTTGCTGTGAGAGTGTTTTCGTCAAAATTATTTTGAGGGGGGGGTAACCCATCAAAATAATTTCAAACCAGAAATTATTTTGGTGATGGTTAGAGTCTATAAATCTATACATCCAACATGTTAGATTTTTGAAATTATTTTCAAAAAATTATTTTGGAGGGTAACCCCCCCCTGAAATAATTTCATTAAGGTAGGAGGGATGTCTCATTATGGTCCTATGGTTGAGAAAATGGTCCCTAAAACAATTGGGGACCTTGATTGACCATTGGTAATTTAGTTGATTTAGTTGATTTATGATACATTTGATACATTGGGCTTTGATTTACAATCACCAGACATCAACGACTTTAAGACTGTTTGCCCCGCTGCATTGCGCCTCATCTTTTTCTGCTGAACCCCCCCAACCCCTTACCCTCCGGTAATCAACCGTGGCACTTGAAAATCAATTGTTTTCCCAGCTATAAACCACCAAGTAAAGGGGATTGTTTAGCAAACCATATTTGATTACCTGGCCGAATTGTTGGTTATATATCTCATGATATTCCCATATCCCACCAACTATAGATAATCCACATTAATCATTTAATCACAATTTGAACACAAATAAAATCACATTACCAGAAGGTATATCCCATTAAATCCCTATTGTTGATGATGATATATCCCATTGAATCTTACAAAGTTGTATATTCCATGACATGTCCATTATATCATCCTGAATAATTCACATTTAAACTTATGGTTGGTTATATCCCACCAACTATACATAGCCCAAATGAATCATTACCATTTAAAAACCAATCGCTGAGAGGGTATATCCCATTGAATCCCTATGATGATTATATATCCCACTCGTATGGGAATAGATGCCCTCTGGTAAACTAACATAACTATGGAAAATCACAATTTTTAATGGGAAAATCAACTATAAATGGCAATTTTCAATAGCTATGTTAAATTACCAGAGGGCATCCCTTTATATTCCCATTTAATTCACACCTTTTTTTCCCACTATCCCACTATTCACAATGGGATAATCCCCTTTGCATCACCGTTCCGGTTTGTAAAATATCTCCCATTGAATCCCATGAAAAATCCCTATTGTTGATGGTTATATATCCCATGAAATCTCATTGCCTTATATATCCCACATTCATCATTGTATAACAATGGGATATATTATGTAAGCAATATATCATTTATATCCTCGTTACCTTATAAGAGATATCCCATTCATCATTATACTCCCAGCAATGTGGGTAAAACAATGCCATAAACCACCCAATTGAGAATGGTAGAATCGTAAACATACCACCTATAAAAATGGTGATGGCTGGGGGATGGTTCATGGTATTGTTTTATCCCCATTATATCCATTCAATCATGAGATTAAATTGAAGGATTAATCGCCATATATTCAATCCCCATGGATATGGCATTGTTTTATCCACATTATATATCTGGTTGGTGGTTTGGAATATTTTTTATTTTTCCATATATTGGGAATAATAATCCCAACTGACTTTCATATTTTTCAGAGGGGTTGAAACCACCAACCAAATATTTATTCCCCATGAGATGTCCTATTCATTTTCCACCTCGGCCGCTCGGCATAACTCACGGCATCACCGAAACATCGCCTCCTCCGACAGCGTGGGCACGTCGCTTTCCCCGGCACTGCCGTGGCCTGCTTCTGCGCCGCGATGTCTTCCTGGCTTCAACAAGGGACGGTGAGGGCGGCGGCGGTGGCGTGGTGGTGTTTCGGGTGCCTTAATGGCTACACTTCAGGCCAGGAATATCCAGGTTTTTCAATGGTTATTTTTATGGGGTGACCATTCCTTAGATGGTCTTATTTCACTGACTTAGAATTGCCATAATTGTAAACTGATTCATTGGATTTAAAAGGATTTAACCAACACATAAGGTGATTTTTAGCAGCAAACACGGGGATTTAAGCAACAAAACATGGGATTAATGGTTGATTTATCATAGCTAAGTTGGTTTATAGTTTGGAGAATTCTATGTTATCTGGTAGTTATATGGCATAGTCAACAAGGTTATTATCCTCTGGTAACTAGAATGGGGTTAGTATAGCTAATATTGCCTCAGCAACACTAAGTTACAGTTACAGTAACTATTCCTAAGAACCGATATATAGGCTTATAGATCAAAAATGCAATGTAGCCTCTATTAACTCCAACATGCATTATTTTGATGGGACGTGGATGCTGAAATTCATCGAATTCATCTGAAAGGGGATGCCCCCTCCTTTTTGGAAGGAAAACATGGTTGCCCTCTGGTTATTTCACATAGCCATGGTTAAGCCATGGCCCTAATCGAAATAGATGGTTTAGCTATTAAAAATGGTGATTTTTCATGGCTATGTTAAATAATCAGATTGTAATTAATGATAGTCATTGCCCATTTTCCCTTCGAAAGTCTATTAACCATCTAAGATTCCAAGATCTTTTCTCTCTGAATCAGCATCCCTTTTTTTGAAGAGAACATGGATGACTCCACCGATGGATCTCGCCCCAAGTTTTGTTTTTCCCGATTCGCACCTTGGAAGGGCCTTCCAAACGCCGCAACTCATCATGCAACTGCCTGGGGTACGGTTTGGATCAACCAATCATTGTAGGAATCGGTGGTCCACACAAAAGGAACAAAGGGAACAAAAGGTGTTTTAACAAACAAACATTGGGTTTTTTAGATATTTATCGTTTATTTATGACAAATAGCCAAGTGTTTGGAAATAACAACTGTGAATTCTTTAAGCGTCCCAGGAAGTGATAGTTGAACCATTGGTGTGCACAGTTGCTGACTGGGTTTCATGCTCCACATCCATTAGTTCTTGGTGAAATCCACATTTTGGATGCTTGAATCTTCGCTAATTATATACCCATCAAATTGATTGGCATGCTTTCCCTACTTTATCCCGAATACATCTTCAGTTAAAGCACCATCTCCGAAAAACCTATCCCATCCTTAAATCCCCTGTATCCATCACTGGTTGGTGGTAAAACAACCCCTCTGAAAAATATGAATTCGCCAGTTGGGATGATGACATTACCAATATATGGAAAAATTAAATTCATGTTCCAAACCACCAACCAGATATTCTATTCCATTTGTAGTTAACCCCCCCAATTTTCATGGGATACACACCATTTGTGTCGCACCCTATTCTTTGTGGTCAAATCAAAGCCCTATGTTTCATGCAGTTTTTGCCATCAGATCCATGATTCTTGTCAGCTAAACAAGTCTTGTTCGTTAGGATTTAAGCCTCGACAATTTTCATATTAAAATCATGATATATCATCAATGGGCCATGGCTTCCAGTTCCCAAACTGTTAGTCATAACCAGAGGGTAAAATCCCTATTTTTCTTCTTCACTACCCTCTGGTAAACCTACAAAAAAACTATGGAAAATCATCATTTTTAATGGGTAAATTGGCCATTTTCAATAGCTTTTTGTATGTTTACCAGAGGGTACCCAGTGCCACATTGGCGAAATCCCAACTGTGCCCACGCCACGCCTGAGTTGTTCCAAGCTGGGATCCACCGGTGGTTCTTCACCCACTTCGCCCATGCGCGCCTTTGGAGGGAACCAACGAAACATGGTGGATGACGATGGTGGATTTATGATCGCTGATTGGTGATGAAACATGGGATTCTAATGGGATTATCATGGGAATATGTCATGGGATATGGTGTTATATATGGAATATAATGAAATTACGACAGATAGCTGAGTTGGTGGTTTTAACCATCTTGAAAAATATGAGTCAATGGGAAGGATGACATCCCATATATGACATGGAAAATAAAAGTCATGTTCCAAACCACCAACCAGGATAGCTGAGTTGGTTTATAAAAAAAGTTTGGTGAAACATCATGAAACATCTTAGATTGCTAATTTAGATTGATCTGTGATAGCTTGATTTATAGGAGAATTCGATGGTATCTGGTAGATATGGCCCAGCTGATTTAGATTGACTTGTGATAGCTAAGTTGGTTCAGAAGCAAATTTTTCTGGGGTTCTGGTGGATGTATCGAAGTAGTTCACTGGCCAAGCTATCAAGAACTCAGGAAACGACATTGTAAATATGTGATAAATGATGGTTAATATGTTATTAGTATACTGTTCATAATGGTTAATATATGGTTAAATATGTGATAAATGATGAATAGTGATGGATGAGGGACCAAACATGACCAAACTCTGGGTCATACATAAATACATAAAGCCTTTTAATTTGGTATACCGTATTGGACCCTATGCCTGATCCCAGGTAAATGGACATGGGGATACACCAGGAAGACAGCGGTGGGATGGTGCTTATCATGATACCATTTCGGTAAATCCATCGCTTGGTGGTAAAACAACCATCCAGTTGATGGTTAATATATGGTTAATATACTGTTCATAATGGTTAATATATGGTGATGATATGGTTAATGATGGTTAATCATAATCTGCTTGGTGGTAAAACAACCAACCCCTCTGAAAACTGCGGGAGTGAGTAACAGTTGGGATATCATGATATTCCCAACTGAATGGAAAAATAACAGTCATGTTCCAAACCACCGACCAGATAACAACATATGGAAAAAAACTGCCAAACATTTCTGTGTTTTTTTCAAGGATTTTGAGAGCAAGATCTAAGTACCAGAAATAGTTTCAACAAACAGAGATACGTTTTTTTTTCAGCACATCATTGCCGGACTGGTAACCAAAAAGTGAATGCATATCTTGAGGTAATGGACTCCAATGGGATATATAAGATATATAACACATCCACAACAATGGAACTTGCAGGGTTTGCTGGTTGTTTAAGCGACCAAAATCCATTTCGGATTGAATCCACCAAGACAGAGAGGGAGAGAGTGCATCATCAACAAAGAATGGATACTCAGAACACAAATTCCACTGTAGCCGTAGCCATTCGTTTCTTCGTTTTTTCATGTGGCAACGTGGATTACATACGAGCACGTATCCAGTACCGAAAAACACTGGAGTTGTGACTGCCACATGTTTGTCATATGGGGATTTGCTCCCAATCATGGATAATCATCATCGAAGTAGATCGATTTATGAGTCTCCATTCAACAATCAACCAGCCAATTACCACATGTTTCCATATACCATCAGAAAACGGGCAAACATTACCTACCCTTTTATATACCAGTATATCAACACTAACTATATCAACATCACCAACTACCAATATACCAACCTATTTATTACTTCTATTTCCACAACAATCTTCTTTGGAGACATCCATCATGGCGTCACCTCTGGCCGCATGTAGAAGTCCATCCACTGCTTGGAGGGAAAGCGGCCTGAAGCGACGGGCCACTCCATCCCATTGTCCAAAAAGTGAACTCCAGGGCAAATCTGGCAGAAAAATCAGCATATAAAAAAAACATCCAAGTAGCCCTGTTCAAATTGGAAAAAAGTCCCCAGATATGGAGATATTTCGTATATTAGTTTTATTAGCAACTTTTTCGGGGGCTAGAGGATCAAAAAAAAAACAATAAGGATCCAAAAAAACAAAAAAAAGGGATCAAAAAAAAACAAATAAGGATCAAAAAGAAAACAAAAAATGTAGTAGTAGTAGTAGTAGTAGAAGTAGTAGTAGCAGTAGTAGTAGTAGTGGTGGTAGTAGTAGTAGTAGTAGTAGAAGTAGAAGTAGTAGTAGTAGTAGTAGTAGTAGTAGCAGTAGTAGTAGTAGCAGTAGTAGTAGTAGTAGCAGTACTAGTACTAGTACTAGTACTAGTAGTAGTAGTAGTAGTAGTAGCAGCAGTACTAGTAGTAGTAGCAGTAGTAGCAGTAGTAGCAGTAGTAGTAGTAGTAGGAGTAGTAGGAGTAGTAATGGTACTAGTAGTAGTAGTAGTAGTAGTAGTAGCAGCAGCAGCAGCAGTAGCAAGAATGAACATATTGATTAAATAAAAAGTAAACCCAAATAAACGATGCTTGCGAAAAAAAAAAGAAATAGATAGAAATAGAGTAGGTAGCAAGGGAAAATGATGAAAAAATCAAAGCGGGTGGGGGGAGGGCGCAGCGCCTCCCCCCGCAATGTGTACCAAGAAAGAAGCACACAGGCTCAAGTCTCGATGGATATAAATAAAGATTAAGAAAGAGAAGATGAACCCAAAGAAACGATACATATGAAAAAAAAGACAGAGAGTAGGTAGCAAGGGAAATCGATTAAATCATATAAGCGGGTGGGGGGGTGCAGGGGGGAGGGCGCAGCGCCTCCCCCCGCAAAGCGTACCAAGAAAGAAGTACATAGGCACAAGTCGCGATGGATATCAATCAAGATTAAATGAACCCAAATAAGCAACGATGATGCTTGGGAAAAAAAAGAATAGTAGGTAGCAAGGGGAGCCGGCTAAACAATATAAGCGGGTGGGGGGTCAAGAGAAGGAAGCTTTCCTTTCATTTTTCAAGAGAAAGTTACTTTCTTTCTTTCTTTCTTTCTTTCTTCCTTCCTTCCTTCCTTCCTTCTCCTCCTTTAGTTTTCAAATTTGTTTTTTTTGATCCCTGTTTGTTTTTTTATGATCCTTATTTGTTTTTTGATCCCTATTTGTTTTTTTTGATCCCTCTCCCCTTTTGCGGAGGGTCTAAATACATAATTTTCAACATATCATACTTTTCCAGCTAGTCATATGGCCTTTTCTCAAAACCTAGTACCCTAAGTACCTATTTTAATAGCCGGCCAATGGATGGTTATTCGCTTTAATGTGGTGAAAACAATGCCATAAACCATCCCCCAGTCATCACCATTTTTGTAGGTGGTATAAACTTACCATTCCGAGTCATGGGTGGTTTATTAAACCATTGTTTTAACCACATTTCACATTATGGCTAAAATATCGCCAAAACCTAGTAGCCTAAGTCCCTAAGTACCTTAAAAAAATAGCCAGTGAATGGATGGTTGTTCCCTTTAATGTGGTTAAAACAATGCCATGAACCATCCCCCCAGTCATGGGTGGTTTATTGCATTGTTTTAACCACATTATCTCGTAACAATTTGTTGGTTTCGAGCCATCCCCACCCCGAGGACCCCGAGGACCGCCCGTGACAGACGTTGCCTGGAATCTTGTCCCACATGCTGGTGGCATCCCTTCCGGACCAGGCCAGGATCGCATTCCCTCGACTTGGTGGGTCTACCGGTGAAAGGAGGGTGAAGGAAGACCCAAATCCATTGGAAGAAAGCCATGAAGAAAGTTGTGAAAAATATGACTTAAACCATCTTAAACCTATCAAATCCAGCAGAAATCCAGGAAGAAACCCATGAAGAAAGCAAGATTAAACCATACCAGTAGAGTGACCGAAGATTGGCCGACCATTTCTGATGATCTTCTTGGTAAAGACACATCATGTTGATCAGATCCCGAAGATGGTTCCCACTATTTCCCAATGTCCCATGTATCTGCATTGGAACGTTGAACTGGGTCGTTGGCACAGTGGATTCACATATTCATGGCACATCATAGCACAGTCTTTACAACAAGCCCATCCATGTGTGGTAGATCTATCCTCTGGGAATCAACCATGGGCAGCTGGAGGGTATCCATCTAAATCTGGCTTGGCTTAGAATGATCTCAGTACAGCTGGGCATTTCGACCATCATATTCCAAACATTTCCAGCGATGAACTTCGCTACTGTGGATGGTTGCGAAATCCGAATCACCAGTTGATGGTTTATCCCATTATTTATAGGGTCTCAACCATCTAAGGTGGTGCAGGATTTCTTCCATCCACAGTACAATGACTCTTTGGGAAAAGACCTTGGTCCTGCGCTCAGAGTAAATATATTTGTTTTTTTTCTGATCAAATGGTTGCAGCAAGCCAACAAAACCACTATATACCCATCTCAAGTCCCAACCCCCTTTCTGTGTATAAATGCACCTCACATTTCTGTTGCTTAACTCCTATTTTTTGTTACTAAAAATCATGATTTTGGCTGGTCCAAAGTCCTTCGAAAGGGGCCTTTTTAAAGGCCCTTGGTGTGAAGGGCATCACCACAGCCGAGTGGCGCTGCTCTGGGTGATGCATCAAAAATTCGGTCAGGTCATAGACCACCTGAACCATTGACCGATGATGGAAATGGGGTGATCAATGTTGTACCCTGATTCGTGCGGAGTGATTAATGAAACAAGAATGAAGAAGAGTAAAATCATCTTCAAACAAATATTCTTCACTGATTTCCAACCAAAGTAAAACAATATTAATGGAATAAGAATGAAGCATATTCGATTCTAGAAGACTGTTGGAGTGGGAGTGGAGAATGGTGGTGGTCTTTTGCCAGACTAATCTCCAGGATCCAAATGGCCAGCGAGATACTGATGGAACCGTACCAGGCTGCCAGGGACGGTTCCTGTCCAAAGAAAACCACTGTTTCTGCAGAAGAAGGGAACACAGGTTTTTTTCGGAAGCGGGAAAAACAAGAGCCAAAAAAAGGGAAAATATATTTAGCACGAAACCACAACCGTATGTGGCCATGATTTGGGTCCATGATAAGTTTAAGGGGTGTAGTTGGCAAGACCTCGTGTCCCTCACCCAACCGGACCTTGTTGATGGCGATCCAACAGTCGTGTGGTTTGTTGTGTCTGGCCACTTCTGACCTTGGAACGGGATCAAACCCACGTTGACCCAACCCAAGTACCAGTGATTTATGGCTAACATTGGCTAACCATTCTTTTTCTGAGGCAAAGTCCCAAAATCATGGCTATAGTACTAGTATGAAGGGTATATATTACTTTTATGACCTGTTTTTCTAGATACTCGGAGGGTCTCGGCGCACGTCGATTGTCCGAGTACTGGCAACACATCTTTGTTAAAATCATCGGGGTCAAACAGGCAGATGGTTAAACTGTGTGAGCAACCACCGACCAAAGCAAATGTTTAGTGGTTGTTAATCGGCTTACTACATGAAGGACAGGGCCTTTCAACAGCTTAAAAACAAACATGCGTTTCGGTGCTATTTTTTTCTTTCTTTTGCCGGAATAATTAACTATCGGTATTTTATCTCTCAGTGGTTAGTTTGGAAGCTGGTTGCACTGCTATAACACGGGCTTCATTCCAACATCCTAATCCTAATCTTATAGCCTCCGTGGGGGCCTTTCAAACGAACAAATCCGATACTTTTGCACATTTTGTTTTAAGATTTAAACATTAATTATTGATTAGGAGGAATGGGTCACACATCTTGAACTCTCCTTTTTACCACCATCAGTATCCAAATCTACTAGAATGTGGAGCCAAGATAGCTAATTTCATTGCTTTTTTTCGCAAGGACAACCAAATTTTATGGTAGTTTAACCTATAGTTAGATGGGAAATAAGTTCCAGATATCCGGCTATCCTGGTTGGAAACCCAGAAACATCCACAACGGGGGAGCCCACATTGTCAGGCTACTGGTAGGGCCCCATCTTCCCAACTCCCAGCGACAAAGCCCAGCGACAACGGGATCTTGCCACTCCAGCTGCCCTGCAATGGCACCTGCGGCAGCTGGAGAACATGCAAACCCATTGCTAAAATTTAGTGTATCATTTATTAGTAATGTATCAATGGATACAATGTATGAATATAACATCTTATTTAAATGTATCAATTTACTACTAAATTGAAAACAACACCCATGCAAAATTAGTATCACATCAGCAGAAGTTCCGTCTTTTATCAAAATAATGAATCTTGACTTTGTTTCAAATATTGTTTAGCACTGTATCAATTTGTTGCTTCCTAAACACATGATCAACTGGAGGATGTCAAACAAACCAGCTGTGACAACCAAAATCCTTCAGTTCCAGCTGCAAGGCGATACCCCTTGGATATCTTTGTTGGTTTAGTTTCACCCCTCTAACCGGTTCCATAAACGTGCCATAAACTCACATGTGGACTTACTCACTAAGCCAACTTAGCAATCATAAATCACCTATAAAACCAAAATCACCATGTTTGATGCATGTTTCCATTTTTCTTACAGTAGTTAACTCGCCATTTTTGTTGGTAAAAAAACATGTTGTATAGGTGAAATTCCACCTTTTTGCCGTGGTTTTTCCATCTCATTTTCGGCCCTTCGGGTCCACCTGGTGCAAATGGGCGTGATCGTCATGGGCCAACACGTCTTCGATCTGTTTCTTGACGTCCATGGCCTTCAAATAGTCCTGGTGCCCCCGTTCGAGAGCGTTCAGTTGGTTTATAAGTTGGTGAACAAAACTCCAATAACTATGGTTTATAGATGGTGTATCTACAATTAATGAGATTAAAAACCATCTTATAACTTGGGGGGCATCACCTTGTGGCAACTGGGATATGTCCAACAAAACTCGGTCGAATTCTCGGCGAGAATGTTGGTAAAACAATATGAATTATCATCCCCAAAATCACCATAGTGCTAACAAAAAAACATATACGTATATATATATATATATATATGGGTGGTTTATGGCATTGCTTTACTAACATTTATGGAGACTTACTTGTAATTCATGGTGGTTGCTGGTGATTAACGAAGCGACCCAACTTCTCCTTTTCTGTTTTTTTTCCCTCATCAGACTGCAAGTAACTGTATCATAGGTTCAAACGCAGGAGTGGTAACGCATGCTCTTGAGAATGTATGGTGTGCAAAGGGTGGGCGTGGGTCATTGTGGGTTTATTTCTCAGATCCAATTTTATCACGAGGAACTTTGTCCACCTTGGCCTTGATACGTAAAGCTGGTCAATTTCCATGTTAAAGCCTTGAAAATGCAAGGTTCCCCGAATAATTAGATGCCGTTTTTAACCCTTATCAAAAAACAGCACCCGGACAATTTTTCAAGGGGTACCCCATGAGCAACCCAGATCCTCAAAATATAATTGGTTGGATGGTATCCTGCACAAAAACTTTTGGGGTGATTTTTTTAGATTTTAAAAAAATCAATTGAAAATAGATTCAAATGAATTGAAAGTAAAGTGATGTCAATTGAAATCCTTTCTTATCAACAGATTTCTTTAAGGGTTAAAAGGCAAATAATTTCACGCAGGTTGATTTCAATTGAAATCCATACTTAAGTTCATAATCCTGAATTCCCCAGACCTGGTCCCCAAGAAAATGCCGAGTTAATGAGTAGACCAGAATTGTTTGAAGAGGCAGCCCTAGACTAATCAGTATCCAACATTACCAATTCGAACCCCCACTTATTTCTACCAACAAAATCCCATCCAGGATGGCTTTCAGGGGTCGCTTTCCCAGATCTGGCTATTATCCCATTGTATCCCCAAATGTCGGTCATAAATGTCTCAGCAACTTGACTATCAATCAATCTCACATATTTCAATCCAGCAAATATTTAAGTGATTGTTAATCATCATTTTCCCCATTAGATATACTTAATGGCAATTTTATGGGTATACCATGGTATACCAATCCGTTGCGATTTTTGCGTCCTTCCAAAATTCTTGGGGCGGCGAAAAACAAGACGAGCCAAGTTCGAATCAACCATCATTTTCCATGGGTTTTCTATGGTTTTCCATTGTTTTCCATGGGTTTTCCATGGTTTTCCATTGTTTTCCATGGTTTTCCATGGTTTTCCATGGTTTTCCATGGGTTTTCCTTGGTTCTCCTAGTGGATACCCAGCATTTTCCATGGTTTTTCCTAGTTCCGGCAGCCTTTCCTCAGCTCCACCGGTGATCCCACGTGGGTTGGGTCCTCGGCGTCCAGCGCGGCGCGTTTCTGCGTCTCCAGGCGTTGGATCTTCACTTTCAGCTGTGGATCCACCGTTTGGTCCTGGAGATCGACATCCTTTGGGACAGGTCAAATTGTAGGATATATGAAGTTTGGACATCCCATTAACCATTAAGTTTGGATGATATATACATGGTTAATGGTTTGGTGATGGTTTTGGTAGATAGGATATTTGGAGGTATCTAGATGGTAGGTAGTGGATGGTCATTATGGGATATATGAAGTTTGGATACTTGGAGGTATGAATTAAAACAATAGAAAATCATAGAGGTATCTCCATAGACAACTTTAAAAAATAGAGGTATGAATAAAATCATAGATCGAAAACGGGTATCTGGAAAGTACTATGTTAGAGGTATGTTGGTTATATCTATAGAGGTATGAATAAAACTATAGTACTTCTATATGATATAGTGAAACATCAGAGGTATGAATAAAAACATAGATCATCCATAGAAGTGGATATATCACTTATAAAACATAGTTTGATAGAGGTATCATAGAGGTATATATGATAGTGGATCTATAACCATAGAAACGGACATAGGTATGGTTCTGTAAGGTTCTGGTTACAGAGATCTATAGAAGTGGATGTATCTATGATATAATGTATGTAGAAAACCATAGAGGTATCTATTTATAACCATAGATCATCTAGATCATCCATAGAAGTGGATATATAACCATAGTTTTGTGGAGATCCTTTTGGACTGGTCAAATTCATCGGGTACTTCACCATCAAAGAGATGGATTTTAGCTACAAATGAGACTAATCCCACAAGCCAAGATGTACACAACTTGCCTCTTGAAATCTGTCTCGAAGGTTCTTTCAAAAATAGTGATACATGACATGAGCCATGATACTGTTGCTGTTGACAGCCACGGCAAGAAAGGAGAAAAGGATAACTACAGGGGAAAACGCGCATGCAAAGAAACTGGACAAAAGCATGCGTTTGTGTGAAAGAAAGGTGGACAAACATCACCTGGAATACAAGGGAAAAACCTCGTTGAGACCCCTGCCGCTGTCCATTGGAGAGCGTGGAAAAAAGAAAGCCAGCAATCCATAACCATTACCCTCCGGTAAATTAACATGGTTGGTGGTTTCAAGCATCTTGGAAAATATTAGTCAATGGGAAGGATCATCCCATATATTATGGAAAATAAAAATGTTTGAAACCACCAATTAGATATGATGTTTCAATACATTCTGGTTGGTGGTAAAACAACCCCTCTGAAAAATATGAGTTCGTCAATTGGGATCATTATTCCTAATATATGGAAAAATGATCCAAACCACCAACCAGCATTGTAAAATGTTGTAAGTGATTGTAATCATGCACGGTTGGACCTTATATATTGCAAAATAAATACTAATAGGATGGACTTAAGCCTCAAACTGATGGGGATTTGATCAATGAAAACAGTAATTGATAATGACACTTGGGACTCATGGGGGAGAAGTGAGCCCACCTGTTTTGGGGATCATGAGGTATATACAATTGACTGTCTTTTCATAAAATATCATGACATATTACATAACTATAACTTAAAATATGTTGTAATGTATTGTGAGATGCTATGAGTTATTCTAATCTACTATAAGCCAAGATACCCTCATACCCTCTGGTAAACTAACATAACCATGGAAAATCACCATTTTTTATGAGTATAATTGGTAAATCAACTATAAATAGCAATTTTCAACAGCTTTTTGTATGTTTACCAGAGGGTATGTTCAATAAGTGAATACAAGCCGCTGCGGGATGTCACTTTTTGACCATCTGTAGAAGGCGAAGATGGCCATCCCCATGAACTGCCCATTAAGTTATCCCATCTTGAGTATATATATATGTATATAGAACATTGGGACACATAAATACTGTGTATATATATAATGCATAGAAATATATGGGGATAAAAGGCATATGTGAATCTTAAAACACTTATATCATAATCATTAAATGATCTTTCATGGCTAAATCCGCCTTTTTCGACCATGCCATGTCTATCCGGGGCCTGCATCAGTCGAGGGATGCTGTCTGCTTTGTGGCTCTCTGTCGCACTGGAGCCTTGCTGGTGGCGGTTGTAGATCAGATGATTCTGTTTCAATTGGTATGGATAGCAAAATACATATGTATACATTTATATAGCGATAAGGATGTATAGGATATCCCAGTTTACTGTGGTGATATCTATCCCTATATCCTATACCAATCTGAAAAGGAGAGAGAAACTGGATATAATCGGACGAATTTCACGAATACAATGATACTTATGGGGTATCAACATGGCTAGGGGGGTAAATCTCCTGTGTGTGAGCTATACCAACATCATCACCATCATCATCATCATCATGGGTTCAATACCGTCTCAAAACCCCCATGCATTTGCGTTTCCAATCATTTCCACATAGCGGTTTGTCTGACTCAAATCCCGCGGTTTCAAATCACGTTCACCATCAAAACACTAATTTCTGTTGGTTGTATCTCCCAGTTTATCAAAATTTATCGCGTTGACTGCCGTTATTTACCCCAGGAATTGTCGTGAATCGCATTCAATTGCCATCAATATCCATGAATGCCCCCACATCTTCTATACTTAGATGAGTTTACAGACCAACAAACATAAGTATAGAAGATGAACTTACAGATGATATCTACATTTTTAACATTTAAAACTATATATAGTTAGAGGAAATTATCCCCTGCGAATCACGTTTGCAAGTCATCCGCAGCTCCTTCTTGGGTATACCTCCATTACATATCATATATCCCTCAAAATTCATGGGGATAGCACATTCCAAAACTCACCTTGTAACCCTAATATTGGATTGTCCCATTTATATTTTGAGGGTTTCCATATATGGAGATACCCCCATAGCTGGATGCTTTATTTCAAAGGAAAATCCGATCTATAAGTGAATGATAACTGGGGGTAGCCCTATCAGGAAACCTCCATTGATCATTGGGGATGTTGTAAGCCTCCCTTACACTGGTGGGATGAAACCATCCCAGCAGCTCAGGACTCGATCAATCTCTTCCCGGATTTCAACGATGCGCGCCTGGAACGGTGGTGATACACTTGCCATCAGAAAGTGTGTTTCAATGGGGTTCAGAATCAGAAAACCATCATGTGTTTCATGTATATCTGACTTTCAAAACTCATTGAAACACCATTTTTTAGCCTACACTAGGATGGTTGATATACCTGAATGGCCTGATGTGATATCTTTCAATACCAACAGATACCAAGAATCTCGAAACTCGATGCGACCGGCAAACAGTTGCGACGAGTCTTCCAATGGCTTACGTAAATCACCCCAAGGCAGGGAAGACGAAATACCAAAGAATCACGTGGACATGTTCGATCAACACAGACCCTCTACAAGAATGGGGCAATATATCCATGATTAATGATGATAATATAGCAATATATGCTTGATTGATGATGATTTTTGGTCTTTTAGCCATTTTCAAGGTACATGGAGGCTCCAATCACATACCATTGGCAGTGCAGACTCCGAAAATTTTGGCGGCTACAAAGGTTCGTCCAAGAATGGAAGATGCTTTTTCTCAACCCATTTCTATTGTATTTTGGGGCACCCTCTATTTTCTTCTAAAGACGAGGGATCCCAATTTCATGATGAAAATAGCATCTATAGATATTATATATATATATCATACATATCTATATTGGATGAAAATAAGATATTATACATACATATGATTATAGTATATAGAAAGATTTGGATGGCATATCACCACCTATACGATATAGTTATCAACCAACAGGGCGCTTTTTTTGTCGCCAAACTCTGCTCCACGGTCCCGAGAGGCCTCCCTTAAAGTGTGCCAGAACTCCTCGGACATCAAACTCTCGTCGACACCTCGGGTCGAGGTCCGTGGTCAAGTTGGATTGGGGTCTTCGGCCTCTGGTTAGATGGGTTAGTTGGGTTCGATTGGGTTCGCTGGGTTAGATAAATCATCTATAGTGCCGGACATATACTTAGAACATTGGTTTTGGAATTCCAAAACATGTTCTAAGTAGAGATCCTGGACCACTACTTAGAACATATATGTTCACGGGATGTTCTAAGTAGAGGTTTTGGGGGTTCCCCCATGTTCTAAGTAAGAATCTCCCCAGCTATCTACGTGCATTTTTGGAAAATCCTGTGTATATATAATATATTTTTAATATTGTAGTTGTCCGGCACTATATATTCATATAATAAAAACTTTCCAAACCTGATGTTCGAATTGTAGCCTCTCACCTAGAGCATCCGGATCCATTCGCTCATTTTGTTCAGCTCAATATATGTACCTATTTATCTCGAATCTCGTCCCGCTGTAGGCTTTGGACCATTCCAACCGCTCAATCGGTCATATAATTTCAATATACAACGTATCTTAACGCAACATCACACCACCTGTATATATAATATAAATATGCAGTGTTAAGTTGTATGTATGTATACATATACATATATTTACATGTATATATGATGGCATGTTCTAAGTAGAGGATCCTCATATGTTCTAAGTCACTTAGAACATACGTCCCCCTATTCGCCGAAAATGTTCTAAGTAGAGCGCGCGTACCCACCGAAAAATTTCCAAAACGATGTTCTAAGTAGTTGTCCGGCGCTATATAGGAATAAAATGGGATATAATTATCATAATTTATATTTAGCCAAAAAAAAATAACAATTTTCTCTTCCTCTATGGATTAAATTCTAACTATTACTGTACCCAATTACTGGAATCTACTCCTACCTGGATGTTTCTTAACTCGGGCCAAGTCCTGGGTGATATCGTCCTGGGGGATCAGCACATTGGGAGCCCCATTTTTTGATATCTACGTATTGTTTCTAAGTAGGTTACTGTAAGTATAGTGTATGGATGTCAATGGTATAGATATATCATGATATATCTGTGGTTAATTGGGGTTGCAAACATGTTATAAACAAACTTAGGGACTTTGTTCATGTTTGCAATGAATAGTCCAACATGTTCTGGTCCAAAGACATCCCCACTTTGTCATGTGCCACGCTTTATCAAGGGTGAAGGGAGTGAAAAACTCACGGCGATCAATGACTTGACAAAGACCTTGATTGTCAGAAAGGGCCTTGATTGCGGCCTTGTACGTCCACATGTCTTGATGGCCTTTGTTCCCACCCTGTTGACTGCTTGCACCACCCTTCAAGATTGCACGAATGACTGTCTTCATAACAGTCCAATTCGAGAGGTTTCCTACATGAACTAGTTGTGGTTGTCGTAGCAACTATCGGAACTATCGTTGACTTCTGAGAAACTGTTGGAGACCTCCATACTTTGTCAATACGCAATCCTCTGATCTTGATTGAGATCAACAAAAAATGGGTTTGTCGACAAAACAAGGAACTGATGTGTTTAACTATCATGATTCAAATGGTTAGCTGTAATGATAAATATCGTGACCATCACTAACTATTAATATAATATATATATATATCATTGAATATCTATGAATATCTATGAATGATTCATTAATGACATATTCACGAAATGAACCATGCGATTTTCAATGTTTTTGGGATGCATCACCACAGCCAGCCTCAACAGCTGGGCTCCCAGGCCCAACGAACCCAAATGCGCTTCAGGTCGTAGGTATTGATCAATCTTCACTCCCTGGCGGAAGTGACTCTTATGCCACGGTTTTTGGGTTGGACAACAAACTAATGTACCATCGGCTTTCGGGTGCCTAGGATGCCAGGGTCTTGACTCATAGCCATATGTGTATATATATACATATAATGTGGTTAAAACAACAATCAACCACCCCATGTTTGATGGTTTATACCACCTATTTATAGTGATTTTGGGGGATGGTTTATTATTGTTTTAATTAGTTAACTATAGATATGACTACCATAAAGCCAACAAGCTTAGTCTATACTTGTAAATCAACTTAAACAAGGGAATGGGGCACCACTATGGCCCATAGTTATGGCATAAATCCCCGCATAACCGTTAAATACCGCTAACTTCGCTGACAACAAAGCCCCATATTTTGTTACCCTCTGTTAAACTAACATAGCTATGGAAAGTCATTTTTTTAATGGGTCAATCAACTATCAATGGCCATTTTCAATAGCTACGTTAAATTACCAGAGTGTAACTTGGTTCCATCAACAAACCGCAGCATCCGCGTCGGCACCTTGTGAATCTCATTGAAAAACTTCGAGGCATCCTTTCCAGCCCAAGCCTCGGAAAAAGGATGGAGAATGGATGACAATAATTCATGTTGGTGAATATGTATGTATGTATGTATGGATATGTTAGGATATGTGAATACATGTTATTATATGTTAACATATGCGAATAGATTTGATTGGTTGCTATTATATGTTAGTAGATGTTAACATTATTGGTTCTATCTTTGACACAGTTATAGTTTTTTTGTGGGGCAGCGCCTGCAATGAGGGGCCCGGCGGGCAAATCTCACGTTGCCCAAACTCGTCATTGATGTTTGGTGCCCATCATTAATTCTTGGAGAATGTCATGAATATATATATATATATATATATGTTTCCCCTAATATTAAACATTGAAAAACCATCCAAAACCATGGTTTTACGGTATGCTCGGATTACACACTTGGGACCAAAGCAATGGGGCTGTTATGATTCGGGATGGGATGTGATTCATGAACCCCAACGGTTGTGATAAAAATGTGGTACCAACGAAGTATCATATTATCATATGTTATCACTATTAGGAGAAAACCCCGATAATTAATATACCATGGGTTGCAAAAAGAACCCCATTTTTTTCATATACGATGGGGTTGGCATGACATGTATATACACCAACCTGAAATGTTTCGTCAACGGGATGGTTGACTTTTTTGATCACCACCTCTACTGGCATGCCAGGACAGCCAAGGGAACAATGGTCTGAACCGGAGTCTCCGACAGAAGTGTCCTTGACCATGGCAGCTGCCTCAACGTGATGGTGCCCTGAGCCAGTTCAACTTGAACTTCGTTGGCACAAATTCCGAAGCATCACGTGCCATCCTCAAGGCATGTGTGGCTCCGCCATCAAGAGGGTTCTTCCTCCTGTTTGCACTTCCAAGCTGCTAATCCTCATCGCCTTCATCGTTGGCAATCTCAAGGATTTCAAAAGTGAAGCAGCTTCAGTCAGCAGCTCCTGGGCTGGTGCTGCCTGAGCCACTTGATTGGGGTCATCTGGTGATACAGGTGTCTTGTTGTTGATGTCTGTCACAACAAAGTCTTCGTTGATTTAGTTTCTTTGGTAGGATCCCAAAACATGGAAATTATTGCCACTACTGTCTGTTCTTATTCAAGCTGTGACTCTGTCATACTCAACGCCGAAAATCTAAGTCTGGATTGGTAAACGAATTGTAATGTAATCCGAAAAGAAACCACATAGAAAACCAAATGCAATTCCAAATCGTAAAGTCAAAAAATATATACATCCAACAAACTAATAGAAAATACAAACGATATGTTTTCCTAGCAGAACCCAGCTGAGTGTCCAGCTTTTGAACAGCTGAGGCCGAAGCCAAGATGGTGGTGGGCCCTCCAGGATGTCTATCCATGAACTCGGAGAGATCGTAGACCTGCAACAAATCGACCAACACTTTACTGGTTTATGGTAGATGTATCGACAGTTGGAGGATTAAACCATAAACCATAGTTATCGAGAGTTATGGATAGTTTATGATAGTTATTGAAGACGAGTTTCTAAACCAAGTTATAACGTGGGGGTGGGGGACCCCTGGGCTCATGGCACGAATGCCCAATTTAGATTGCAATGAACTATGGTGAAAATCAACCTGGGAACCGGGTTCTCCTGGGAACCGGGTCATTGGATCCTCTGAGTGGTGGCGCATACATAGGTGGCGCAGGAACTTCCTGCACCTCCCTGAAGACGGTCCCAGGCACCCCAGAAACCGAAGAGGCGAAAAGGTGGTTGTTATTTCTGTGCGAATCTTCTGATAGTCCAGCTAGACACCCTGGTGATGCGACGTCGGCAGAGCGATTGTGTAGCTCAACTGTGGCCATGGCCTCTGAAATCGGGTATCGTTCAGTTTCATGCCGCGGCCTGCATCAAAATCGAAATTGATTTTCTCACCTTGCTGCAAAAGGATCAGAAACTTTCGATTGCCTGCTATGTTTGGACTGCAGAAGATGGCACAGGCGCCAAAATGAATGCGGAGCCCAACTGAACGCTGAACCCGTTGGATCACACATGCTGGCATGCGTGCAGTCTGCACATTTGCTCTGGATCTGAGCTAAATGTTGGGTACCATCTTTTCTCTCAAAATTGGGAACACCAAAATCCAGTGGTTTATCATCTCGCCCTCCGGTAAAATGACTGTTCTGCGGGATACAAAATTCAAAAGGTATAACTCATTGCTGGGCAAAACGCCATATATAATTTGTAGTCATATATATATATACATAAATGTGTGCATACATTACAAGACATATACAATCAGTAGATAGATGCACTATGGGGAGTTGCAGGCTTATGGCATGTTTCTGAAATAAGGGGGTGGGATTCTCTCCAAACATACAACCATTGAAGGAAGGTTTCACGGATGGCCGCAAAAGAAGGCATAAGGTTCATCCCTTTAGATGGTCCCTTGTGAACAGCTTGGTATGCCCATGTCCCCTACTTGGGGCTGCAGTTCCGCTAAAGTAGGTCAAACATAACCATAGTATACCATAGTAACTATAGTTGAAAGGGGTAAATCCCAACTTATGAAGCTTATTACCATAGTTGTTACCATAGTTATGCCCATGAAAGTCACTCCTGGCCCACACAAGTCACATCATCTACAAAGCAAAAGCATCTTCCTTTCCATTTGTTGGGTTGCTGGATCAAGATCCGCAACCCTCACTGTTTAACCGTAGAACCATTTGGTAAAACAGGCAATGTTCCTATTCGCGTTTTACTTTGCATAAATTCAAAAGTTAAACCCACTTTCCAGCTGGTTACGATTCGTTTTGTTGAGGTTTTGTATGTTTGCTGGTGAAATAATCTCTCAATTCCTTCCACAGATCAGATTAAAGACAACCCAAATGAAACTGGTGTATTTGTATTGGATCGATTCATTCTGGACCTCTCAAGGGGGGCATTGTTCAGAGGATTGGGAGAAGGGATATAAAAACCAATCAACAAAAAGTCATGGATAAAAAGAACCACTATCAATCACTATCATCAGTACTTACTTAACAAAAACATCTTGGCACCAACTATCATGGTGTAAAAAGACGTGTTTTTTTTGTTTTTCCTTGTTTTGCCCATTGTGTTTTCCAGGGATCCTCACCAAGAGTCATGGAAACGCGCCTTCCCGTTCAAGGCCACCCAGCAATCGTGTGGCGTGATGTGCCGGTTCACCTGGCGAGACCAAAAAAACATCGTGGAAAACATTCAATTGTCATAAGTGATTTGTTGGTGGGATAAAAAAAACTTTCTGTCATCTTTTGGGAGATTATCATGGTGCCTTTTAACCAAAAAATACTGGAGGTTTCCAAAACTGCGTTGAAAATGCGGACGATCCACCTTTTTAAAAGGCAAATGTGGGAAACGGATAAGACATGATAAGACAAAGTATTAATTAAACACATCTGAAAAATGAAGAACAATCAAGCAGTATAAACTATATAGTAACTAGATACTTGAAAATTCGTAGACATGTTCTCAAAAACTGGAACGTGGAACTAGTATGCACTTGCAAAAAGGTGAATAAGGCCCGAGGAGATCATTGATGGAAAGAAATGATCATTGGATGTCATTGGACATTGAACCCAAGGCAACCTTGATTGTTTTGGTTGTTTTTCGGATTGTCATCAGGGGTATCGAGCATGGACGGACTCCTGGAAATGGATGATTTGAAGCATATAATATATCATGTAGTTGTAAGCACATCCCGTTGTGACCTTGCAAGGAAATGATTTTGGACACTCACAAACACTCACAAACATTGGTCTACATACCCCATCTATGTTGGTGGCATTTTCGCCATCTCACTGAAGTGGTGTTTCTGATCACGTGGCGCCCACATCTTTGTTGGCTTTGTCACCCTATTCTTATTTAAATCCCATTGAAATCCTATTAAATCCCCTTAATCCTTAAATACCCTTAAATCCCCTTAAGTCCCATTGAAATCCCATTGAAATCCCATCAAATCCCATGAAATCCCACTAAACCCACCATTTTTTCATGCTCCAAACAGTCCAATCCCCATCAAATCCACCAATTTTTCGTTGCTGAAGCTCCGCCTCTGACAGGGGGATGCCCTTGGAGATGGCCGCCGCAGGGGTTTGGTGCATCAAACGCACCTCCCTGGTGTCGTTTGTCGAAGTGGGGAAGGAGCCGGGGGTCACCAAGGAAAACAATGGGAATTTCGGATCAAAAATCATGAGTTATGCTGGATATATAGTTGATGATGTTGATTTATGTTTCGTCGGTTTAGTTCACGATTGGTGAATGATTGAGTTTGGGGTAGATATATCGAACTAGCTGGGGAGCCACTCATCTCCGTTTGGGATGGTACTTTAAGGCTGATTGGATATGGTATCCCCAATCATTTATCAATTTTAGATGGTGAATCTAAAAATGATGGTAAATTCACATTGATCTCCCATAAACCATACTGGAACTGAAGGGGGTTGAATTCCAACAAAAGAGAAATCCGTGTTGGTTCTTTCCTACAAGAATTGAGAACTTACCCACAATACGGGTGATTGAAGCAACCTGAACATGCTGAGCCAGGATCTGGAAGTGAAAAACTGACATGGGGATATCACCACCAATGAGTCAGACCCACAGAGATTCATCAACAAAAAATGGGACTTTAACCAGAATGATGATTCAAGAAATCAAATGAGAGAGATACAGTGATACACATTCGGAAGGAAAGGAATACAATATACCGAATCCACAGAGCCAAAAGGGTATCCATTTGCACAATTACAAATGTTGGAGACTAATATCACAATTTCAACTGGAAACAAATCTAAATCTCAGCAGCAAAAATGGTGATTTGAACAGCAAGCATGTAGGATCTTCATTGCAAAAAAGAGGGTCTCACCAACCACAAATAAGGACCTAGCAATTTTCATCAAAGGGAGGAAGTCAACAAATCCATCTCTTTAGGGGATCAACTATCACTTGACATGGTGGTCAAATAGTGATTAACACCCCCAAAAGATCAGGTGTATTAAGCCATAAAGGCGAATCTCAACCAAAAGGGATTAACATGGTTGAACCCATTCAAGAAAACATGCCATGCCTTTTCTGTTTTGTGACTTCAGTGAGTCTCTACCTTGAATTATATAATATGACGATGGGTACCGTAAACCTCTCCATCGGTTCAGGGGTTCTTTTCACTACCTTTTTTCTATTGATCTAACAATTGGTTGGTGGCTTCGCAAATTTAGTAATAGTATGTATAAGCATCTATATATTCCACTATTATTCACGATTTTTTCTATTCTGTGCATAATGATAAAGATAATCTAATAATAATAGTAATTGAAATAAATAGAAATAATAATGGACAAAATGCAGGCTGGGAACCCAGTTCTAGCACAGCAGGTCCGGCAAAGACTCTCCCATGGCGGACCGGTGAGGTGCACAACACTTCGCTTTGCGGCTCTGGTTGGCAAAACTTCCATGGCTGGGAAGTCGTGCACGTAGCCCTCCCGTTACGGCGCCACGTCCCTTGGAGTGTCACCTTCGGGCGGAGTGGCTGCCGTGTTCTCAGCGGCCTGGCCTGGTCATTTGTCGCGCACATTTAACTGAAACTGCAATAATCCATGCTCCGTTTCTTTTGTGTGACAAGGAAAACGACACGAACGGTTCTTCCCAAAGTGGTTTGTTGGCACGTTGGAGCGGAAGATTTATCATGTCACCCCCAGAAGGGTTACCCACTTGTTTGAACCAACAACCCCAAACAATACCCTTGTTTAAAAATGCAACTAACATCTTGATTGGACGGTTTCCAACTGGATTTGCCAAACAGGTTTGATTCCATCCCCATGGATTCCGATTTGGATCACCATGTCTGGCCAAGTCCCAATTCTTGATGCCAAAAATCCATTGAAATCTTACTAAATTCATCTAAATTCATCTAAATTGACCATTAGGAATTGATAAATTTTACTATATAAATCTTACTAAATCTTCATGGTAAAGCCCCATTTTGATGGTCAGATGCCTATGTCTTCCCCATGTCTTCCGTTTCTTTTGTGTTTCGGAACCGCGCGGAACCGTGGCGCCTGGATGGTAAAGGCGCAGGCTTGGAGGCAAAAGGCTTCCCCACATGGCCCATCCTTGGGATGGAAAATCATGGAGGAACCAATGGCAAAAATAGGGAGGCTAGTGACATATATAAATATTGTACTATATATGTATAACAGCTTTGGACACCCTGGTGTGTATGAGGGATTACAATATTTGGGCCCATTTTAATGAATAAGAATATCAAAATAATGACATCTACTGGTTTAACCAACAAAAATAGTGGCTGTTCAGGGGATTCGTGGATATATATTCTAAAGGTTGAGAACTACTTAGGCCCTCCAACTACGATTGAACACGGAGTGGCAAGTCACAATGTGTATATAGTTATATGCATATACTTGCAAATATACTGCACATATAAACATATTAAGTAATATTTTAACTACGTATATATATATATACACAATATAAACCAAATGTTTGTAGGTACTTTGAGGGTCTAGGTCCTATGAGGTCAGCGAGAGTCTTCTTGCTGTTTGTAATGCAAGGGTTGGAGGTATGATGGGTTGAATGAACTGGGGTACCGCAATAGCTGGAAGGTTTAACATGGAACTGCATGGAAAACCCAACAAACATGGTATGATCTGGGGGTGCCCCTAGTTTAGGAAACCTCCACAATATGTGTTCCAATTTTCCGGCTTCTTTCCACCAGTGTTCAGCTTCTCTTTTTTGTGGGTTGAGCAAGGGGCCTGTGCATTGTTCACTGGATTCAATACAATTTGCGGTCGACAGTGTCGCTCTGTTGAAAATCATGCGTTTAACTTTCCGCATGATGGAGTTCCTCAATCAAAGGACAACCTTGTATCCATCAGAGTCTCATACAGTTTTTCACAATGTCATGCCTCAAAAACAAAGACTGACATTGTGACATTGTAAAAAATGATGTGTATATATATATAGATATGTGTACATAAGTAATATTTCCAAATTCATTTCCAATCTTTCTTCGGTTGATTTTCTTCATGAAGCTTGGTTCCAAAGCTTTCGTTTCCTGCTTTATGGGTGAAGGACTAAGTATCTTTCACAGGAGCTCTCTATGTTCTCTTGTCTTCAATTCTCCAAATTCTTCCTTCTTCTATGTCATACTGGTTCTCTCGTTTCAAACTGTCAAATTTCTTCCTTCTCTGCTCAAGTCCAAACTCACACCTTCGTTGTCTTACCTGGAAGCCTGCTAGCTGCCAGATATTTTTGCGCCATGCTTATCTTTTCTTCAATACTTCAGACCATAGGGCTGAGTACGATGCTTTTTTCAGAAGGCATGCCTTGAGACATTGAATATTGTGGACATACAAAAAATCCAAACATATAGATCTAAGAGGTCGGCCATGCTCAGCTTTTGAATCCTGCTGGTGGTTTTCCCAGGCGAACAGCTCAGCTCTTGGCTCTCCAGCGAATTGCCGCCTTAGAAACGCCATCAAGAGCACCGGGCGCGAGAGCCACAGGTTTTGGAAGCACCAATGACTCCAGCGGACAACCCTCAAAAGCCCGAAACCCAATTCTTGTTACAGAGTTTGGAAATATCAAGCTTTTCAATGAACTGCAGTCACGAAAAGCCTCATGGTCAATTCTTGTCACAGAGTTGGGAATTTTGACGTTCTCCAAGCAACTGCTTCCGGAAAAAGCACCCCACGCAATTCTTGTCACAGAGTTGGGAACGGTGACGTTCTCCAAGGAACTACAACCCGCAAAGGCCGAGCCCTCAATTTCCGTCACAGAGTTTGGAATCGTCAAGCTCTTCAATGAACTGCATCCGGGAAAAGCGCTAGACCCAATTTTTGTCACAGAGTTGGGAATGGTGACGTTCTCCAAGGAACTACAACTCGCAAAGGTCGCCTCCTCAATTTCCGTCACAGAGTTTGGAATCGTCAAGCTCTTCAATGAACTGCATCCGGAAAAAGCACCCCACGCAATTCTTGTCACAGAGTTGGGAACGGTGACGTTCTCCAAGGAACTACAACTCGCAAAGGTCGCCTCCTCAATTTCCGTCACAGAGTTTGGAATCGTCAAGCTCTTCAATGAACTGCATCCGGAAAAAGCGCTCGTGCACCCAATTTTCGTCACAGAGTTGGGAATGGTGACGTTCTGCAAGGAACTAAAACCCGCAAAGGCCGAGCCCTCAATTTCCGTCACAGAGTTTGGAATCGTCACGATCTTCAGCGAACTGCATTCGAAAAAAGCGCTAGACCCAATTTTTGTCACAGAGTTGGGAATGGTGACGTTCTCCAAGGAACTACAACCCGCAAAGGCCGAGCCCTCAATTTCCATCACAGAGTTTGGAATCGTCACGCTCTTCAACGAACTGCATCCCCAAAAAGCGTTCCACCCAATTCTTGTCAAAGAGTTGGGAATGGTGACGTTCTCCAACGAACTGCATCCGAAAAAAGCTGGGCCCCAAATTCCTGTCACAGAGTTTGGAATCGTCAACCTCTTCACGGAACTGCATCCGGAAAAAGCGCTAGACCCAATTTTTGTCACAGAGTTGGGAACGGTGACGTTCTCCAAGGAACTACAACCCGCAAAGGCCGAGCCCTCAATTTCCGTCACAGAGTTTAGAATCGTCAAGCTCTTCAATGAACTGCTTCCGGAAAAAGCACCCCACGCAATTCTTGTCACAGAGTTGGGAACGGTGACGTTCTCCAAGGAACTATACAACTCGCAAAGGTCGCCTCCTCAATTTCCGTCACAGAGTTTGGAATCGTCAAGCTCTTCAATGAACTGCATCCGGAAAAAGCGCTCGTGCACCCAATTTTCGTCACAGAGTTGGGAATGGTGACGTTCTGCAAGGAACTAAAACCCGCCAAGGCCGAGCCCTCAATTGCCGTCACAGAGTTTGGAATCGTCAAGCTCTTCAATGAACTGCATCCGGAAAAAGCACCCCACGCAATTCTTGTCACAGAGTTGGGAACGGTGACGTTCTCCAAGGAACTACAACCCGCAAAGGCCGAGCCCTCAATTTCCGTCAGAAGAGTTTGGAATCGTCAAGCTCTTCAATGGACTGCATCCGGAAAAAGCGCTAGACCCAATTTTTGTCACAGAGTTGGGAATGGTGACGTTCTCCAAGGAACTACAACCCGCAAAGGCCGAGCCCTCAATTGCCGTTACAGGGTTTGGAATAGATAAAGTCTGAAGCGAACTGCGACGCTGGAAGGCTTTGCTTCCAATCTGGCCCATAGACTTTGGGATGATGGCAAATGCCTGAACTTTGATCATTGAATCAGTATTTCGCGGGATGGGAATCCAACCAGAATGACGTGCGTTCCACATCTTCCAAGCTACAAGCATTGTGCAAATGTACAGTAAACGGCGGCGCTGCCTTCGTTTTTCCATTGACGTGCACCAAAGCACAGTTTCACAACGTTACATCACAATAAACAAGTTTGAGCACAAACGCTTCCAGAAGAAGAACAAATGGCGATTTTCACGGCAAACATGTGAGTGTTAGGATAGAGAATTTACCAGGAAAACGAACAGGGAACTAACATGAACTAACCATGAAGAAACCGGAAGTGAAGCAGCAGAAATGCAAGTTTGACAGTCAGAACAGAATGAAAAGCCACAAGAAACAGGGTAGGGGAGAACAACATTCCGACCTTGGACAGATTTTGTTGAATCCATCTTAGTTTTCAGGCAAAAGATCATGTTTAGTTTCATCTGGAACATGTATGATGATGATGATGATCCATGAAAGATCTCATGCACCATAGAACCCTTACGTTTTTAGAAAAAAACGCAAGACATTCGCTTCTTTGGTCGAGTTTCAGGGCGCTCTGACCTTCTCTGCACGGGAAAAACCATCAAGACATCGCTCGGTGTCTGGTGACTTTCTCTGGTCTTTTTCTTTGGTAGCTATGTCCTACGTAGTGAATGTCACTAGATCCAAAGAGTCATAAAAAGATGGTAGTTCTTCCCGCTAAACGTGGTAAATGGATTTTCATTCCACATTGTCTATATATTCATCAATATATGGGTATAGGAAACTGTTTAAGTTTTCTTTTTTAGTTTATGTTTTTTTTTGGATTCCTGGCTGTGCTCATTTTCCATGCTATTTGCAGCATTGGGGAACCTTCCATATTGTATGACATGTGCAACATTTTGGAGCTGGAACCTTTCATTTTGCATGCTACGCACAGCAGTTTAAAGCTAGAACCGTCCATTTTGGGTGCTATTTGCAGCATTTCATAGTTGGAACTATCCTTTCGCGTGCTATCCGCAGCATTCTGGAGCTGAAACCTTCCGTGTCGCTTGCCAGTTGCAAAATTTGGCAGCTGGAACCCTGCAATTTGCTTGCCAGTTGGATATGTGCATATATTGCAACATATTGGAGCTGCAAGCTTCCATTTGGCATGCTATTTCCAAGTTGTTGTTGTTTGTTTGTTGTCGGTTGTGGATTGTTGTCTGTTAGTTGTGGGTTCTTTTTTGTTGCACTTGAAGCTGCTTAGTGTAGTTGTAGCTGTAGTTGTAATCGCACTTCCTTGTCCTTGTCCTTGTCCTTGTCCTTGTTGATGTTGCTGTTTTTGTTGTTGTTGTTGTTGTTGTGGTTGTTGTTGATGTTGCTGTTACTGATGCATGCGGCTGATATGCGGGGCCTTGGAACGGTTGCTTTTTTTGAGATGTGCCATTCACGATCCCTTGGAAGGGTTGCAATTTGAAAAATGAAGGTTGCGAAAATGAGGATGCAAAAATTGAATTTAGGGGTTGGATGTCTTAAGCTTCCTGCAAGATGCGTTACGTAGTTAAGATGTAGCTGATGTAGCACATGCTCTCTTATGGTCAACCAGGGGGTTGGGGGTGGGGGGGTGTGATAAGGTTTGGACGAATATAACACAAGGCCCACGGCTGCCGTTGTTAACATGTTGCACATGCTCTCTTATGGTCAACAGGGGGGTGGGGGTGGGGGGGTGTGATCATGTTCTTGACGAGTGTAACATAGGGCCCACGGAAAAAATGGACACCAACGTCTATGCTGCACAAGAAAACCCAGCAGCTTACCAAAAAAAATACTCTTGGGCTTGCAGCTGGACATGGCGTCATAATGTCGCCTCGTTTGAGTCTGTGGCCGTGGCTTTGCCGAAAGCACTTTGGCACTGATCAAGAAAATGGGTGGATGATCTGGTGGATGTTTGCATGGGAAACTTGAAAATCATAAATTCCCAATGTTTTTTCAGCACTCGAAGATCAAAATTGATTCGCCGCGCATTCGAAATGCATTTTTTAAATTGCGTCACGCACCTGCCAATCGAAATGAATGTCCATGTTGCAAACACTTTTTGACAAGTCCCACAAATACCAGCATTTTGTCTCTTAGCTTCGAAAATCTCAATTTCAAATTTGTCACCCTTACAAGGGCGGCGAGTCAACCGGTTGCCTTGTTGTTGTTGTTGTTGTCGTTGTCGTTGTCGTTGTTGTTGTTGTTGTTGGTGGTGGTGGTGTAGCTGGAGGAACAAACCAACAACTGTTGATGTTGTGGTCTTTGTTTGGGTGTTGGCTGTGTTTGTGATTTTCTTACACTCGCGGCTGTGGTTGCGGTGAACAGATGAACACAAACAAAGCCATGAAGTCAAGAAACCCACAAAGCTTTGCAACACCAAGAAGAAAGAAAACATGCAAAACCATCAAGGCCATACAAGCAGAGAAAAAACAACAAACGCTTGCCTGGTATTTGCAATATTTTCATCTGCGACATTTGGAATATGGACGACTTCATGTTGCAAGGTATTTGCGGCATGTTTGAACTTCAACCTTCCATTTTGCATGGTGACCTTCCATTTTGGTTAATATTTGAAGCATTGTGAAACTGTAACTTGTTAACCAGCCGGCATTGGGGGAGGGCGCAGCGCCTCGCCCCCAAGGAACACAGAGACAACTTTGTTCTAGTTGTGTTCATCCTTTGCCATTGTAGTTGTGTTTATTTCTTTTGTTGCCCATGTTGTTGTTGTTGTTGTTGTTGTTGCTTCTTTTGTTACTTTTGTCGTTCTTGCTGTTTCTTTTCTATTTGCTGCTCTTGGTGTTTGTGCTGCTGGTGCTGTTCTTCATGTAGTTGTAGCTGCACTTGCAATCACAAAAAAAGGAATTTAAGGAGCGAAAGCAGAACAACTACGAAGCAAAGAACAAACAACAGAGAAACAAACAACAGAGCAGAAAAACAGAGAAGCAAAAAACAGAGAAGCAGAAAAACAAAGAAGAAAAAACAAAGAATTGTAGAAGAAAAAAACAGAGAAACAACAAAAACAGAGAACAACAAAAGCAAATTAAGAATCTTAGAAGGAAAAGCAGAGACGCGAAATAAACAACGGAGAAGCAAACAAAAATCGAAAAAACAGAGAAGCGAACAAAAATCAAAAAAACACAGAAGCAAAAACAACAGAGAAGCGTAGAAGCAAAACATCAGAAACACAGAGAAGAAAAACAAAAAACAAGCAATCAGAAAAGAAAAAAAGCAGAAAGCAAAAGAGCAGAGAAGCAAAAAAAGCAGAGAAGCAAAGAAGCAGAGAAGCAAACAAGCAGACAAACAGCACAGTAGAGAGAAAGAAGGAATAACAAACAAACAATAAACACATAGAAAAAAATGCTCCAAATATCCCCACATAAATTACATGTATATATATATAGATATAGATATATGACATATATATATATATCATTAAATTTCACAAATTCATCTCAATTCTTTCATCGGATAAATTTCTTCATGAAACTTGGTTCCAATAGCTCTCGTTTCCTGCTTTATAGGTGAAGGATGGTGAAGGCATAGGTATCTTTAGCAGGACTGAACTCTCTTTGTCTTACTGGTTCTCTCGTTTTAAACTGTCAAATTTCTTCCTTCTCTGCCCAAGTCCAAACTCACACCTTCGTTGTCTTACCTGGAAGCCTGCTAGCTGCCAGATATTTTTGCGCCATGCTTATCTTATCTTCAATACTTCAGACCATAGGGCTGAGTACGATTCTTTTTTCAGAAGGCATGCCTTGAGACATTGAATATTGTGGACTTACAAAAAATCCAAACATATAGATCTAAGAGGTCGGCCATGCTCAGCTTTTGAATCCTGCTGCTGGTTTTCCCAGGCGAACAGCTCAGCTCTTAGAAACGCCATCAAAAGCACCAGGCGCAAAACAGATTTTGGAAGCACCAATGACATAATGACTCCAGCGGACAACCCTCAAAAGCCCGAAACCCAATTCTTGTCACAGAGTTTGGAATAATCAAGCTCTTCAAAGAACTGCATTCACCAAAAGCCGCATACCCAATTTCCGTCACAGAGTTTGGAATCGTCAAGCTCTTCAACGAACTGCATCCGGAAAAAGCGAAAAACCCAATTTTTGTCACAGAGTTGGGAATGGTGACGTTCTCCAAGGAACTACAACCCGCAAAGGCCGAGCCCTCAATTGCCGTCACAGAGTTTGGAATCGTCAAGCTCTTCAATGAACTGCATCCGGAAAAAGCGCTAGACCCAATTTTTGTCACAGAGTTGGGAATGGAGACGTTCTCCAAGGAACTACATCTGTCAAAAGCAAAGGCCTGAATTTCCGTATTTTCCGTCACAGAGTTTAGAATCGTCAAGCTCTTCAACGAACTGCATTCGGAAAAAACGCTCCACCCAATTTTTGTCACAGAGTTGGGAATGGTGACGTTCTCCAAGGAACTACATGAGTAAAAAGCAAGGTCCTGAATTTCCGTCACAGAGTTTGGAATCGTCAAGCTCTTCAACGAACTGCATCCGGAAAAAGCGAAAGACCCAATTTTTGCCACAGAGTTGGGAATGGTGACTTTCTCCAAGGAACTACAACCCGCAAAGGCCGAGCCCTCAATTGCCGTCACAGAGTTTGGAATCGTCAAGCTCTTCAATGAACTGCATCCGGAAAAAGCGCTAAACCCAATTTTTGTCACAGAGTTGGGAATGGTGACCTTCTTCAAGGATCTACATAAGTAAAAAGCAAAGTCCTGAATTTCCGTCACAGAGTTTGGAATCGTCAAGCTCTTCAACGAACTGCATTCGGAAAAAGCGCTAAGCCCAATTTTTGTCACAGAGTTGGGAATGGTGACTTTCTCCAAGGAACTACATCTGTAAAAAGCAAAGTCCTGAATTTCCGTCACAGAGTTTGGAATCGATAAAGGCCGCAACACACTGCGATGCTGGAAGGCTTTGCTTCCAATCCGGTCAGAGTTTGGGATGGCAAACGCCTGAACTTTGATCATTGATTCACCGTTTTGCAGGATGTGAGTCCAACCAGAATGATGTGCGTTCCACATCTTCCAAGCTACAAGCATTGTGCAAATGTACAGTAGCCGGCGAAGCTGCCTTCGTCTTTCCATTAGCGTGACGTGTACCACTTGGGTACAGCTTCACAATGTTACATCACCCTAAAAAAGTTTAAGCACAAACGCTTCCAGACGAAGAACAGATGGTGATTTTCAGGGCGAACATGCGAGTTTTAGGACATAGAGAATTTACCAGGAAAAAGAGACTGGAACTAACATGAACAAACCATGAAGAAAGCGGAAGTGAATTAGCAGAAATGCAAGTTTGACGGTCAGAACAGCATGAAAAGGCCCAAAAAGCAGGAGAGTGGAAGACAACATTCCGACCTTGGACAGATTTTGTTAAATCCATCTCAATTTTCAGGCGATAAGGATCATGTTTAATTTTGATCTGGAACATGCATGATGATAGATGAAATATCTCATACACCACAGAACCCTTACGTTTCTAAAAGTAACCGCAAGACATCGACCGCTTCTAACGGGTCGAATTTCAGGCATCGCCCGGTGACTGGTGACTTTCTCTGGTCGCTTTTTTGTAGCGATGTTCCACGGCGAAAACGTAAATAGTCTATGTCACTACATCCACATACCCTGGTAAACAGATGTTCATCGCGCTAGACATCTGTTGTATATGATAGATTTCATCCAATAAGGAGATGATAGTTCTTCCCACTAAACATGGTAATTGGACTTTCATCCCACATTGTCTCTATATATATATCTTTGTATATCTAATGTTATACTGATCCGACTAGCCCTATCCCATCCCTATCCCATGGTTGGAAAAATGCCAAGGATCTTGATGTGAACTTGCAGCTGATTCACTTCTGGGAAGGCCTTGCGGAAAAACTGGGTGGGAGACCTCACATGACCAATGACCATCACCTATCAACAAATGGCTGTGTCTGACAATGGGCTAGATCACCAACTACGTAACTTTAGCCATCATGGAAACTGATGGAAACATGACGATAAACACAAAAAAGTGGTAGCATACTTCCAAACAAAGATTCCCAAGGCTTCCGTTTTCAGGGCACTGCTTCAAAACAACACATGCGTGCCGAGGAGATAACCATTCAGAAGGTCCCATGTTGTGGCGAGTTGATGCTGAACATATCCTTTTATTACGCACAGACCCCGTGGTTTGCCTTGTTGGCGAACATGATAAGAGAGGTTGCAGAGAATACTGCATATACGCAGTATTTTTTGGTTTAGGATTCAGAGTTTTCAGGGTTTAGGGATTTTGGGTTCGGGGTTTTGGGTTAGGGCTTTAGGGTGTTGGGTTTTAGGGTTTAGGGTTAGTCGTCTGGGAAATAGTTTTTGAGCAGGTCAAAAGATAATATTTGAACTCCATTCTCGCCTAGCGGGCAAACCATAGGGTCTTGCCGTACTATTAGTTGGACAAAGCCTAAAATATCATATTGTTGGTTGCATTCCCCGATGGCCCTAACATAAAATGATTGTGAACTCAATTCACCTGGATAGATGAAACCAATTCACCCAGCTAAAACGTTCGGACACTTGGGGATGATTCCTGCAATCCAAGTCCTATCTTTCCAAATTGATGGATGGCAAAAATGCCCAAAAAACCATTGGCCAACCATTCACCCGACCTTTTCCCAAACCCAGCCAGCTCCCAAACCGCCCGCCCGCTGCCTCTGTACAATAGCCACAGCCATGGAAGGACTCGGGTCCCTCGCCATTCGCGGCCATCTCCTGATATGGTAAGTCGTTTTCACCATTAGATTGGATAGTACGTGTAATGGTGATTAACCATGAAAAACCATACCCGACAGAGGCTATGAAATTGTGTATACAGTAACCCCAGTGGGATGGTATAAAGCGACCCCCTTCTATGGTTTATCACATTAGATAGCGGGAAGACTACTTTCCTGTTGGAGCCATTCCCAGTATCGCTAGATGGGGGATGGTCATGGTAGAAAGTACATTGCGGCCTACTAAGTGAGCCACAGATTCGCATGTCGTCCCTTCTCATGACTGGTTAAGAACGGTTCCCAGAATGGATTATGATAATCCCCAATTTATTGGGTAGTTTAACCCTTTATGATCATCAACTAACAGGGTTTTTTCATGCAGGGAGCCAGAGAACAGCACAGGGTCGTCTTACACCCTCAAAATTCCCCTGCAGGAGCGGATGATCTGGGATTTGGGGTTCTTCACAAATGGAGGAATTATCAACATATTTTACCAGTATATTATTTTTTTTACTATTTGATATAGCACTCTCCAAAAAATCGTGGGATACGTGATACATCGCTTCTTCATCTTTTTGGGTTTGCTATAGATGAGATTTTATAGCAATCATTTTTTGGGGATATAATGGGATATACTAAGATATGATAATGATATACTGGGATCTGAAAATCTTGATCTATCCATGAAAAAGAAAACTGTTCGCGAGGACATAACGGGATCTAAAATGATCTAAGCTGGATGTATGATAAACTGATAAACTACCAACAATGACTATAGGATACTATAGGTTTGTCCAAAAATGACGGAGAAAAGCATAGAGATATGGCTAGCTCGCAATGCGGAAAGCATACCGGAATTTTGGGTATCCTAATTTCAAACAGTGACCACCCCAATCTCTGAATCTGCGGCATCTTCCTTTGTTGATGACAAATGCAGTTACACTGCATCATTTTTTAATAGAACACGCCATGCAAAGGAAATGTGGAGGTAGGAGTCGTCCACCAGGCACTGCACTGGAAAGTCTCCCATGAGTTTGTTTGAGGGAGATTTACAGTGAACCAATGCTCTAGCTTCCAAAGACGAACATGTGCGGGGTATATTTCCTTACCCTTTATGACCCTTTATGGCTTTATGGTAATCCTCTGTAAATATGGTCATCTTCCATTTCGATTAGCAGAAGGTAAGCCATCATCAACCCATTTCTCGCTGGTGAACCACCCTCAGACCCATGGAGACTTCACCCGTTCACGTTGGGAACGCCTGTCCTGGATCCAACGTGTGGACGCAGCACGTTTTCGCGCGGTCCGGGGGTACACTGAAGTTCTGAAACAGCTGCAGGGATTGTTTCGGAGCACCTTGAGAGCTAGCTTTTTGACTCCACATTTGCATGACCTGTGAGGAAATTCAAACGAATCTATTACAAAGAAATTCAACAAAACAAGTACCATGGACCATAGGTATATCCATAGGTCCTGTTGTTTGATGTTGCAACGCATCAATTTCCAGCACTTTCTTTCTGAAATTGTTGAGTTCTTGGTCAAAAGAAAAAAGTGGCACACAGATACACAGACCCAAAGTTGCAATATGGGTGAAGCACGGCCAGATGATGTTACTTCCTATAATGGATGGTGCTATGATGGTACTATTTTATAAGGCAATTATGGATAGAACATTCAAGGCCAGAAAATCCGTTCCTGCTCTACGTTCGCTTTCAAGCGCGGGATGGTGGCCTATGTCAGAAATATATCACGCTCTTTCCACGTAGCTATCCTGGATTTATCTTGAGATTGAAGACGCGTTTCCTTGCAGCATGATTAACCCACTATGAAAACATACTATACCTAATTTAAAAACTGTTTCATTTGTATCTAAACATCATCAGCCTTCAAAAAAGTGTCGTACATCATGAACCAAGCTGAATGTGATCAGAAAAACTGATGTTTTTTGTAGCAGCAATCATGGGAATGGGAACAATCCCCAAAATAAGGGCCCCAAACTGCAAATAGTCTACTCTTTTGTTCTACATCTATGGGCCATGGTATAATTTTCATGTTTTAGATTTATACTCTTTTCAGATAGATACATACATAGGTAGGTAGGTAAAAAAACATTGTCTAGTAGGGAATTGTCACAAACTTGGGAAAGTTTGACCGGTGTGTTTAACAATGTTTAACGTTAGGGGAATGGGATAATTACTAAATATCAAATTAAAAATTATATACGTTCTTGTAGTTATGTAGAGATATATTGTAAATATATATATACAGCATATAGTTATTATTTACATGTTATTACCAGCAAATTATTACCATCAAGCTACATAATTGTATACATTTATACATACATTCCACATCAAAAAATCCCCATATCCCCAGACTTCGGTGGCCTCTGGTGGTGGAAGTGGCTCACCACTATGCGACGCTGCCACGGAGGGGGCTGGCCTGGCGGCACGGAGCTTTCCTGAGAGATGGGGGTACCCCATTTTTTCGATTTAAAATTGATGGTTTATGGAATATGGGGTTTATTTCATCATTATGATGAAATAAACCATCCATAGATGAATAGATGGATGAAATAGATGGCTTATAATTAGTGGAAAATCCATCTTTTTTATTCATGGAAGCCTCCATATGGTTGTTTCCATCATATCATGGCTTTCAATCCCAAGTCATGGTTTGGAGTTGGGGTGCCCCCTATTTTAGGAACCCCCAAATATATATATATATATTTATTTATGTATAAATAGGGGAACCCTAAATTTTAAAAAATGGGCATATAATCCCACAAGCACAAACCACTTACGAGTCATGGAATGATACCCCACGCAGGGTTCAATAGGTTTCTGCAATCATCAATGTGATCAAATATCAACATATCAGCAGCAGAATATGGGAATTCAACCACGACACAATATGATTTTCATCAGTTTTCTCTTGATTTATTGAATATGGAATATGTGAATGACAGTTGGATGTCGGTTAAAAAATGATAGGTATTGCCCTTGTTGATGAAAAATTGGTGGTTTTCCCCCAGATTGTGACGACCTGCTACGACAAGCCAGCCAATTCAGCAGCCAACGGTGAATATAATTTGGGGTCGAGATTGCACAAGAGAGCAGACAGGATAGCAATTGTCTATCAACCCCCCAACAAAACAGGGGTTTGCAAACTGGGATAGTAAAAGCCAAATAGATAAAAACATATGAGAAGAGTATAATTCAGTACTATTGTAACATAAATTTACCAAATGTTAGTGTGATTTTACTCTACTTTGTTTAAATGAGCAGTGTTCAAAATCCCTCTCTCATTCCATTGTACTGGTTGGTTTATAGGGATTTCCCTATTGGGTTATTAGAATCCCTCTAAAATTGGGTAATATAATCCCCTATAATCATCAACCAACTGGGGTTTTGAACACTGCTCAAATGTTTTTTGGGGCTTAGCCTGCCATGGCAACCTCCGAATTTTCATCGACCATCTCACAGCAGCGAACAAAAACATCCGTCAATGCGGGTTTCATACAAATTCTTGCATACAATCGCATAGAGCACTATGTAGACCCTTGATAAAATGCGATAATTTATGTAGACACAATAGACCCTATGTAGTTTATGCGGGCATGATACAATCCCTATACATCTTCAATAAACAATAGACCCTTCTGTTTCATGCCCAAAATAGGCTACAGAATGTGCTTACCGGGATGCTCACCAACAGATGCCAGATGCCAACAGCTTGTGTGGACTAACTCATTCGCCAACCTTGCAATAAAAGATAATTTTTGAGTCTTTGGTTGGTGGTAAAACAACCCCTCTGAAAAATATGAAAGTCAGTTGGGATCATTCTTCCCAATATATGGAAAGTCATAAAAGTAATGTTCCAAACCACCAACAAGAGATATATATATAATATGGTAAATCATATGGTATATCTATATCATACCCCATAAAACCTATTAATTTCCCATTAAATTCCCATTATTCATTGGTTAAATCCCAAAATTGCACCCCAAAAATCCCCAACCCCAAAAGAATCGCCAGTCGTCCGCCTGGTAATTTCAAAGGCGGCCATCCATTCCTGGCCGTGCAGAGCTCAGCTCGTTGGGGAGATACAGAAATTTGTTTTTTTTAATAGATAGCCTCTTCATCAAAAATCAATACAAATCCATCATAAATCTATATATATATATCAATGTAGATCAATTATATATATATATATAATCCATTTCTATGAGCCATGGTTTCCAGTTCGCAAACCGTGAAGTAACCGGGAAATTAATCTGGACATGGCAATCCATGGTTGTTTCTGGGAAAATTATCTACATTCATGATGGGTTTTTCACAATCAAGAATTGGAGGGTACGCGGATGGATTTGATTGGTTGGGGGTGAAGCAACAAAAACTGGTGATACCAAAATGGCAAACTACCCCGCAAACTGGCATTGCATTGGTTTTCAGCTGCAAAACAAGGCCCAAAAGTGGCCGAAAAACAATTCAACCATCATCTTGGTAGTTTAAAAATACATCCAATGATTGAACAATTGAACTGCTAGTTTGCTTGAACACACACTCAAATTTCCTGGATCAACACCTTGTGGTTCAACACCCATTTTGTTCTACTCGTATCGTTCTCTAGTTTTGATGGTCTGAAAAAAGGGTACCCCCGACATCCCATGGTTTATCATCCAATTCCCATGGCAATGAAGATAAATCGTCCCGTTTCAGAAACACACATATATCATATCACCTCGGTTCAACTACCCAATGAACACCCCATTCAAATCGTATAAAACCACCAATAGAATCCGATTTTGCGTCCCACTAAGTCACCATTAAAAATCCCATGAAATTCCATTTATATCCCATTCAAATCCCGTTAAATCATCGTAAAATCACCAGCAAACCACATTCTGCATCCCATCAAGTCAAAATTCAAAACATGAACTTCCATTTGCATCCCAGCTAAATCCCATCAGATCATCATAAAACCCCACTTTTCTCGTGATATATCCATCCCAAGTGACCCAGGGTGCTGGTATATTTACCTACATTTGGGTTACGTTTGGGGTAAATAACTGGATAGATATCCCACAGATCAAGCATAAATATCCCGATATATCCGGTTATATTGGAAAATATCCCATGGTTGGAAAAGATCCCATGGTGGACAAGTATTCCACAAATAATTATTCCCAATGATACCGTAGATGGCCGAATTATTCCAAACCCTACCCCCCCGCATGGATGCGGGGTTTGAACCATTTGTCCATCTACTGTACCCCATTGATAAATATCCCCTGTTGATAAATATATTTATTCCCATAAATTCAACATTACATCCCCGGTGAAGTCGCGCTGCACCTCGCTACTGATGGAACCGCGTTTCGCCGTGTCCAGCGTCTCGAAAAGTCTGGGCGTTACGCACGTACGGCCGGTGATGTAAACTGTTCCAAGGTGAAAAAACATTGATAAACAAACCAGAAAATTGTGATTTAACAGTGTCTAAACTTGAAAAAATGTGATTTCATTGGTTTTTGTCGGGTTGAATAGGAGAACCATGGGATTTTCATGGGATCACACATCATAAATTGTATTTATTAACAATGGTTACCTATAGTAAATCAATGGCCATTTCAAGAACCGATCTAGTGGGGTACCTGCCATATAAAAGGCCTATTTCTTATAGCGCCAAATTTTGGGGAATAGAAGTGGCCATTGAACTCCGCCGACCCCAGCGTGCAGCAGGGGGAGCGCGTTAGAGAAACAACGGGTTTAGGCTTGCGTTACCCGGCTTTGGGGAAGTTCCTGCGATCTTAAACCTGCAAGTCAAGGTTGCCATGTAGCAGCTTTCAAAGACAACATTAGGCACTCAGAAGGCGGGGCCGTGGGCAGCCCGTCCGTCCTTCAGGTGGGTGAGGCTAGGGGTCTGCGAAGGGAACGTTTTTCAAACTTCAAGGTTGTCATTTAGCAGTTTTCAAGGCGACGTTAGGCACTCAGGAGGTGGGTTGTGGGCAGCACATCCGTCCTTCAGGTCGGGCTAGGCGCCCAAGAAGGGAACGTTTTTGAGCCTTCAAGGTTGCCATTTAGCACCTTTCAAAGGCGACATGGAGGTGGGCCGTGAAGTTTGTCATGTAGCAGCTTTATGCAGCTTTCACAGGCGAGGTTAAGCACTGAGAAGGTGGGCTGTGGACCCTTCAGGTGGGTGAGGCTAGGCGTCTGCGAAGGGAACATTTTTCAGCCTTCAAGGTTGTCAGCTTTCAAACGCGACATTAGGCAATCAGTAGGTAGGCCGTGGGCAGCTTCAAAGGCGACGCTAGCAGCTTGATGATGTTGATGATGATGATGATGATGATCATGATCATGACCATGCTTAAGATCATGATCATGATCATGATAGTAATGATGCTAAAGATGCTAAAGATGCTGAAGATGCCCACGGGAGCTTTCGTAAACTCCTCTGCAAAAAAAAGTTCCACGCTGCACAACCCCTACAGCCTACAACCACTCCGTGCCAAGCTGCACTTCATCACCATTTCAATAAGATCAAGGGCGATCTGTGTGACGTAGCAGCCTGCTTCCAATGATCCTCGGAGAAATTCGAGCTTCGATTCTCCGAGACCTAGGTCGAAACACCACTCCGCAACGCAAGCTGCTGACCGGCTCCCGTGTGATGACCGGCTCCGACTCCAAGGTCATGACTCAGGAATAATGGTTGTTGATATCCATTGTGGTTATTAATGATCACCCATTTTTACCTGGTGATGAACCATAGCTTGTCACTAAAAAATATAGATAGCACCAATTAATCCAATGCTAATTCCATGTATGATCGTTTATAGATATCCATAATGCCATTTAGTATCAATTTACTGATAATATTAGGTAATTAGTGATAATTACAATTTCATGATTATTGGTTCATATTGTTGATATTCAGTATGAATTCTACTTATACTATCAATTCCACTATAATTCCCATTGTTGTTGGTTTATAGCCTATGAGTCATTATTAACCATCACTATTTTACACTTAATCACCAATTTCCTATGATTAAATCACCTAGCTCATGCTATCCCCCTGGGTGTCCCCCAGACGTCGGCCTTAGGCGTTCCTTGGGCAGGTCCAAGCCCATTTGGTCGGCGGCGGCGAAGTCGCCAGGGGTCACCTGAAGGAGATTCATGGGGTTGGACACGATGAAAAAACACAGGGAAAACCAGGGAAAATCCATAGGAAAAGCATGGAAAACCATGGAAAATCCACAGGAAAAGCATGGAACATCAATTAGAAGGAAAACCTTGGAAAGCAACATAGACGAGAACATGGAAAAACATAGAAATGATAGAAATCATAGGAAAACCAGAGGGAAAACCTGGATAATGGGAAAATCAGGGAAAACACTGGACAATCACAATAAGATGGGGTTTAGACAATGATAGTTCAATTAATTTCCGGAAGTTGGACATGTTAATTTGTTTGGTGATAAATGGGGATATAATAGGGACATAACCAAGAATATGTTGTAATATTGTGTTTTGACTATGGTATTTGGATGTATTTGGCTGGTTTTGTTTGACATGTTCTGGTCGAAAATGGGACCGATATGGGGAAAACCATGACAAAACACAATAGAACATGTTTTGGCTTCCAAAGTTGATGTGCCAAAAACTAACCACTATTACAGCTGTAAACCAATGTACTTGCGTTTTGCGGAAAAAAAACAAAGGCGACAATTATGAGGGAAGTGGCGAGAATTAGTGCCGATTATCTGAGCATGTCACTTTGAATTGTGGTAAAACACACTACTTCTGTGTACTCCTAAAGTTCTTTCTGACATATTTTCGTTTGCAATAAACTTCATCGCAATAGTAATCAACGAGTCTTCTCACTTGTTCCATTAAAAAAAAAGGCCAACATGTTCTTACTGTACCAAAAGAAATACCCTCCGGCAATCAAACGTGGCAATAGAACATCCCAATTAGTTTCATTTTTCAAATAAAACCATCATTTATAGTTGATTTTCCCAGCTGATTACCAGTGGATTTCCCTAGGTGATCTTTCGCCACCACCGAACCCCTCGTGCAAGTCCACCAAAACAACGTCCTGACAGAATAATGTTAAATTCGTCTGAAAATAGGATACCCCCAAACAAATATTGTGATTAACTTGTTTTCCTTTTATGAAGATTATTTTTTTGATCAATTGTTTGTTCACATTATTGTTGGCAAAAAAAGGCTGCATTCCCTTGTTCCCCCCATTGTTTGGCCATTTTGTGTTTGTTCCTATCTTGTGGTGGGGAAACTCTCAACAACTCCGAACAGCTCCGAACAGTTCCCACCTAACCACTGGAAAGTTGCTGACTAAATCATCATGTCCGTCGGAAAAATCAAACCCATGTCTTGGTAAATCGGCATTTTGAATATGTTTGATGGTTACTCTCCGAACAATTTAACACAGCCACGGAAAATGGTTCATTTGTAGATATTGACATATCTGGGGTTTCCCAGCCATGGGGGATACGCCCGTAGCTGGATGGTTTATTTCATGGAACATCCCCACCAAAAATGGATGATAGCTAGGGGCACTCCTATTTTTGGGAAATCGCCTTATTGACCATGTTGATTTTAGCAAACTCTTTCAGTAAATTAGCAGGGGTCCCATGGGAACTCCGCATCCGCCTCCCCATCCTCATCCGTGTCCAGCTTGCTGAAAGCGGCCTAGAACGGAAGTGCTTTCGCGCCATGGAAGTTCACTGGTGGTTTCAACTGAACATCATTGTGAAATGCTAGTTTTTAGCTGCAGCAATGGGATGATGGAAATTATCATCATTGGGAAAAAGAAAACACACTCACAACCAGACTGACCATGCTGATTGACTGGGAATATGTTCGGTACCGCAAACAAAAAAACACGTTTTTCCAAAATTACAATGAACTTTTCCAATGGTATCTAAGTTATATATAGTTATAGCGATGTGCAACCAACAAGCGGAGAAGGAAACAAACAAGCTGGGATTAAGCAGCTCTGACATACTTGGGATTGCAAGCAGCCAAGGATGGGGAACAAAAGCGACACAATTGTGATCTTCACCAGTACATGAATGGTTGTCGCATGGCCTAGCGGATAAACACATGAGGCTACATCCATGTTCGTTTGCTTTCAACTGGCTGGTGAGATGTCTGGATTGAATCCTGGCACATTTTCTATCAACAGGATTTCGTACGGATAAGGCGGATGTGAGCTATAAGGTATGCTTTCTCGCGAGGGGTGTTAAGGACGGCTAGGGTGCTGCACCATGACCTCAAAAAAGTTGCATCAAACTTTTAGCACCCTTTTGGAAAGATAGGGGAACCAACATCACGCGCCAAGACCACAACCATTTTTTTCTGAAAAATCCTAAAGCGTGGATCTATGATTTCATTGGCTTTTGGCGGTAAGCTTTCATTTACCTAACTACGTGTCAAGAGCCTGTGCCTTGCGCTGGAAATCTTAACGGTTAGTATTGGCATTTTTTTGTCAACACGCACTGGTGTTTTTTGCAATGGGAGAAGCAAGAATGGCAATTTGAATCCTTCTCAAGCTTGGATGTGCTAGATCCAAATCAAGCACGTCGGGTGCTGAAACGTGGGTCACGCATCTTGGCTAACTTTGTTTTTTAATGGAAATCTTGCTAGATTGTCAAGTACATCCAGCCAGCTGTTCTGAAAAGTTCGAAACTTTCAACACTTGTCGAAACCACACAGGCAGCCCCAGTTTGATGGTGCTGCGGTATGCTGTGAAATGTTCAATGTTGTGTGAATTCTACAACTGTTCAAAGGGGGTAGTGTTTGCTTTCAATCCTTGCATGTTTTCAAGACAACGAATTTTTGCAACAAAACCAACTAAGGGGCCTGAGCACTGTCAATCCTCCTTTCCGTTTCTTGCGCCTGCACCACCACCTTGACCAAATCCAAGCCAGCTACAAATATGTTGTTTTCTGGATTGTACATTTCTTGGTGCGCCGAAAGTTTCTCGTCCCCCACGTGCGTCCATACCTTTTTTGTGCAAAATCCTAGACCTAGATGGTTTTAGGATGTTTAGGCTTCTTGCTTTATACAACCCGGAAAACAATTAATTGAAGTTGCCAAGAATTTCCACTTCGGAAAGAAATTGCGTGAGAGACTCTGTGTTTCCCTGAAAGCCCTTGAAACAGAAACAAAAGCTTGCATTTCTGGTGTTAACCTGGCCAGCAAAAGGCAACACAATGAAAAAAATCGAAAGGCGCGTGGCACTGACCCGAAGAAAACTGCACAAACCACAGTTGTGGCACAGGTGTGGCAAAGGGGCTGCTTTTATTCGGGGAAACTTCCACATTACTCATTACGATAATTGCGCTAAAATCCTGCCTGCTGGCAAACGAAGCGGTAAATGGATGTTTGTGGCAAACGTTGGTGGTGGCAAAGGTTGGTGGTGGCAAAGGTGTATTTAGTGGCAAACGTGTGGCAGACCTTTTGCCTTTTGTTTTAGTAGCACCTTTGCCACACCTTTGCCACTAAAACGTTTGCCACACCTTTGCCACTACCTTTGCCACTAAAACGTTTGCCACTACCTTTGCCACTAAACCCTTTGCAACTACATTTGAATGAAAAAAATGCAAAGCCACAAACGTTTGCCACTAAAGGCAACCTTTGCCACTAAAGGCTACCTTGCCACTAAAGTCACTAAAGACCCATTTGCCACTAGAGCCTACCTTTGCCTGAAGGCTGCCTTTACAACAAAACGTACACTGCGGCGCCGCTAGAAAGCTCGCATTTAGTTCGACGCAGTTTGTATTCGGTAGCCCCTTGCTCCACCGTATTGGTTATGCTGTTGGTTTTTACTGGTTTCTACAGCTTCAGATTTGGAACCGAAACCCTCACAAACTGAAAATTCCAGTTCCTTCCAAAACAACACTACTACCAACACTGCCGGGCTCCTTTCAGGATGCATTGTAGCCACAACAAACTGCCAAGCATAAGGTGCAATGCTGCATACAGCTCTGAGCCGTCGAAACAACTTATCTTTGCTTTATGTCGGTGTGTAGTTCGCAAAAACCTCGCCAACATCATATGCGTGCTTCACCATCAAGATCATGTTTTACAACCATGTTAGGGATGTCCCAAAACAAATTGCCTTGTGGGCCTAGCAGAACTGTTTAATTGCCAAGATAATGGGGAGAATCTTGTTACATCGGAAATTGCAACCCCGTTGCTTTATCTAGAGCCCCTTCTGCCCCTTGAACCAAAGCCAAATCAATAGCATTGAAGGAGAACCCAACAGGAATCATTTCAACATACTGCAGGCTTGAAAAAGGAATGACAAAATAATTGCCGACGGCCGCGAAAGCTTGCGAAAACAAACCTGGAACACATACCGTGAAAACATGCAATTTAACAAAGCTAAAACAGATCGCTCATCAAGGCGCAAATACTTTAAATAGATTTAAATAGTTTCTACAGAGTAGCTGGGGGGGGGCCACATCGGTCGAGTTAGAGCGTTGATTGCTCAGATTGCCCTGCAAGTTGCTATAAAATGATGTATCGCTCAAATGTGCTTCTTAAACGGATAATACTCTTAAGGAAACCGCTGTAGGAGCGATGGCCTTGGCCAAGCCTGGGCATGTCCGGCCATGAAATAAAATCTAAATAGTTTCTGGCACGTATGGAATTGATTTGTACAACAACACAGCCCAAACAGTTGTGATTTAAAAAACGCCCGTTCGTGTTGACACCATATTTCCGTGCATTTGCAGGCCATTTCTTAACATGGCTCGTGAGAAAGCATACTATAAGGCTTCCGCAAAAACAAAACCGCTGGGCGAATGCAAGCCGGATTCCTGTCCAGCTTTGGACCATGGGCCACTTTTGGTGCACTCAATGTGGCTATGTCAGGGCACCAGGCTGTGACTTGCTGAAGCCATCCCTTTTCTTTCGCATCTGCATGGATTGCTATATATAGGCCTTTTCCGGTTTCAATGAGACCTTTGGGAAGTGGCCGATCTCCATCCACTAGTATGGCATCATGGTTGATTGCATACGTGGCTTGCGGGTCAAAATGTTGATCTGCATGTCAAATGACGACTCCTTCATCTTTTCCTCAATGGTGACAGATGGCGTCCGGTCACAGGACAGCGACAAATGAAGTTTGCGAGTTTGCTTCTTGAATTAGGTGCGGAGAGCGGTCATGTTTTTGCCACACAAATCCTTTGATTTTTTGCGCTGGTCGTTGTTGGGTCCTCGTGTTGAAGTTTTGAGCGAACAACCGAAGAATTCGCATTGTTTATGCATTATGACCCAAGCTTGGCCAGCAGACCCTCACTGTCCATGGCCTTTGCATACAAAAGAAAATGATCCCGACGCTCAAGCTTGGAGCAATGGGATTATATTTCATGATATTCCCAAACAAATGGTTCATGTTATACCACAAGTCCATTATTTCAATCCAGCTCTTGCTGGTTTAACCCCCTTAAATTGAAGTTATCGAGAAGTTAGATTCCATGATATAACCACGAATACCCATTTTGGCTGGTTGAAATCACCCATAAACCATCAACCGGTTAAATCTATTTCCGTATGTCCGAGTATATCTCCATTATACTCCTATTATTCCGAGTGAATCTGGTCATTGAATATCGCCATTATTGCTCATGTTATACCTCATTTAATATACCGCCATTTTTAAACCAATAATCAATCATAATCAGGAATATAGTTGATAGTATTCAACAATAACCAAAGAGATATTTCCCATTAATCCCATCCCCCTAATACTAAACGCCCCCATGGTATGGCCCGTGTCCTATTGAATCATGGCTGGAAAAGTGGATGTTTAATGTCAACCGGGGGTGGAATTTTACTATCCGATATACTGTGATGATTTAAGAACTAATTGGGCTGAACTGAGTTACAACGAATAATCACTCATATTCCCATTATACACTTCTTACCCTCTGGAAAGTTGATTACCCCCTAAAAGTGGTGATTTTCAACAGCTACTTATGTTAATTTACCAGAGGGCAATCTTCAATACATGATCAAAGGAATCTATTGATAATAATACCACTTATCAATAGTTAATGGGGAACATCATCATGATCAATACGCTCGCTCACTAATTATCATTACATACGTATTAATCATACACATAGTGACTTAGTAACTTAGCATATAACAAACATTAACTAATGAAGATATTCCCATATTATCAAAGGAAGTTTAGGGGGAGAAACTTCCGTGTTACGGACTTTTAGAATGTCAGGGAAAGAGTTAGTCAAAGAAAGAGTTAGTGAGGGAAAGAGTTAGTCAAAGAAAGAGTTAGTCAAAGAAACAGTTAGTCAGGGAAAGAGTTAGTCAAAGAAAGAGTTAGTGAGGGAAAGAGTTAGCAAAGAAACAGTTAGTCAAAGAAAGAGTTATCAAAGAAACAGTTAGTCAGGGAAAGAGTTAGTCAAAGAAAGAGTTAGTCAGGGAAAGAGTTAGTCAAAGAAAGAGTTAGTGAGGGAAAGAGTTAGTCAAAGAAGGAGTTAGCAAAGAAACAGTTAGTCAGGGAAAGAGTTAGTCAAAGAAAGAGTTAGTCAAAGAAACAGTTAGTCAGGGAAAGAGTTAGTCAAAGAAAGAGTTAGTCAAGGAAAGAGTTAGTCAAAGAAAGAGTTAGTCAAAGAAAGAGTTAGTCAAAGAAACAGTTAGTCAGGGAAAGAGTTAGTCAAAGAAAGAGTTAGTCAAAGAAACAGTTAGTCAGGGAAAGAGTTAGTCAAAGAAAGAGTTAGTCAAAGAAACAGTTAGTCAGGGAAAGAGTTAGTCAAAGAAAGAGTTAGTCAGCGAAAGAGTTAGTCAAAGAAAGAGATAGTGAGGGAAAGAGTTAGTCAAAGAAAGAGTTAGCAAAGAAACAGTTAGTCAGGGAAAGAGTTAGTCAAAGAAAGAGTTAGTCAGGGAAAGAGTTAGTCAAAGAAAGAGGTAGTGAGGGAAAGAGTTAGTCAAAGAAAGAGTTAGCAAAGAAAGAGTTCGTCAGGGAAAGAGTTAGTCAAAGAAACAGTTAGTGAGGGAAAGAGTCAGTCAAAGAAAGAGTTAGTGAGGGAAAGAGTTAGTCAAAGAAAGAGTTAGTCAGGATATATGAGGTAGTCAAAGAAAGAGTTAGCAAAGAAACAAGTTAGTCAAAGAAAGAGTTAGTGAGGAAAAGAGTTAGTCACAGAAAGAGTTAGTCAAAGAAATTGTTCCCGCAGTGTAAATGGGATTGCAAGTGGTGCTGGTGGATGAGTTGCCGATGGAGTTTTGAAGGAAGTCTCGCACGAAATGCGTTTTTGAGAGATAGCAGATGCACGAAAGCCTATGTTTTTCCATACAAAGTTCGTCCCCGAACCTGGATGATCTACCTCTGCGGTGCGACGGGTGCGAGACGGTCTCGTGTGTGGTCGGATCATGGTCGGATATGGTCGGATCGGTTCCGCATTGTAAATGGGGTTTCAACTGCTTTTCGTGCATGTGTGGTCGACAGAATTCCATTGTGATTTGCAACTGTAGGATCGTTCCCGCATTGTAAATGGGGGTGCAAGTGGTGCTGGTGGATGAGTTGCCGATGGAATTCCATTGTGATTTGCAACTCTAGGATCGTTCCCTCACTGTAAATGGGATTGCAAGTGGTGCTGGTGGAGGAGTTGCCGATGGAGTTTTGAAGGAAGTCTCGCACGAAATGCGTTTTTGAGAGATAGCAGATGCACGAAAGCCTATGTTTTTCCATACAAAGTGCGTCCCCGAACGTCGATGATCTACCTCTGCGGTGCGACGGTTGCGAGACGGTCTCGTCTGTGGTCGGATCGGTCTCGGATCATGGTCGGATCATTCTCGGATCGGTTCCGCATTGTAAATGGGGTGTCACCTGTGTTTCGTGCATTTGTGGTCGACAGAATTCCATTGTGATTTGCAACTGTAGGATCGTTCCCGCAATGTAAATGGGTTTGCAAGTGGTGCTGGTGGATGAGTTGCCGATGGAATTCCATTGTGATTTGCAACTCTAGGATCGTTCCCGCAGTGTAAATGGGATTGCAAGTGGTGCTGGTGGATGAGTTGCCGATGGAATTCCATTGTGCTTTGCAATTGTAGGATCGTTCCCGCAGTGTAAATGGCTGCGTCAAGGTTGCTTCGTGCTGTGGCTGCATTGGTAATACTATTGTCTTTTGCAGCTGGATCTCGTAAATCGTACTGGAGTGGCTGCATGAAGGCTGCCACAGTGATTTGTCAGCAGATTTTCTTTATTGGCGCTAGTGATTTTCCTTCTATTTTTTTTTTTAAGTGCTTCAAAATCGTCTTTTTTTCGCTCTGGCGTCGAGATCCGGTTTTGGAGCTACAATTTCCGACGCCGTTGCGCGTAGTTCTATTGTGCTTTGCAACTCAATCTCTGCAGATCGCATTGTAATGGCTGCGTCAAGGTTGCTTCCTGCTTTGGCTGCATTGGTAATACTATTGTCTTTTGCAGCTGGATCTCGTAAATCGTATTGGAGTGGCTGCATGAAGGCTGCGACATGGATTTGTTAGCAGATTTTCTTCATTTTGGCGCTAGTGATTTTCCTTCTAAAAACTCTTTTAAAAAGTGTTTCAAAATCGTTTTTTTTTGTGCTCTGGCGTCGAGATCCGGTTGTGGAGCTACAATTTCCGACGCCGTTGCGCGTACTTCTATTGCGTTTTGCAACTCAGTCTCTGCAGATCGCATTGTAATGGCTGCGTCAAGGTTGCTTCCTGCTTTGGCTGCATTGGTAATACTATTGTCTTTTGCAGCTGGACTTCGTAAATCGTATTGGAGTGGCTGCATGCGCCACAGTGATTTGTCAGCAGATTTTCTCCATTTTGGCGTCAGCGATTTTCCTTCTAAAAATCCTTTGAAAAAGTGCTTCAAAATCGTCTTGCACAACAACAGTACGTGGTTGGACGACAAAGAGTCGGACGACGAAGTTCTCTGCAGACAATACCTTCATCTCTGGGAAGCTGTGCGGTCCTTTGAACCAGAGTTTGTTGATGCTGAGATGAAGCGCAGACAAGGTCCTGCCGCAGAGGAAGCAACTTTCGTTTGACTGCCGAGGGCTGGGTGTGCGTTGTTATGAACCGCATCCGAGTTTGAATTGCTGTCCTTCAGTAGCTTCGCCTTTCATTTAGCCTTGCGAACCGCAGAATGCCTCTGTCACTTGCTTTTGGTTTATGTGTGCGTTGTTACGAACCGCACAAACAACCATGATCGTATTGCATACATGTGAAAAAACAAAGCTGTCGTGGGAGCGAGTCAATGCAAGGTCTCACTGAGATCCTCTCAATGCCTTGTGCAGCATGGGTTGGAGTTTTGTGGTTTGTTGAATGTATGACTTTCTGGACCATTTTTTTTTCAGACATCAGACCCAAAGCTCTATGATTTTCTCCATTTTGGCGCTAGTTTTTTTGTTGCACGTAAGTTTAGAGCAGTTGGACGTGTGGGGCGTGAAGTGTGGAGTGTGAAGTTTAAGTGTGGAGTGCGAAGAGCGCAGTGTGAAGTGTGAAGTGTGAAGTGTGAGGTTTGGAGTGTGAAGGAAGCAGTGAGAAGTGTGAAGTGTGGACTGTGAAGTGTGAAGTGTGTGACTGAAGTGTGGAGTGTGAAGTGCGACGTGAGAAGTGTGAAGTTTGGAGTGTGAAGTTTGGAGTGGGAAGGAAGCAGTGAGAAGTGAGAAGTGTGAAGTGTGGACTGTGAAGTGTGGAGTGTGAAGTGCGAAGTGAGAAGTGTGAAGTTTGGAGTGTGAAGGAAGCAGTGAGAAGTGAGAAGTGTGAATTGAGAAGTGTGAAATGTGGAGTGTGAAGTGCGAAGTGTGAAGTGCGAAGTGAGAAGTGTGGACTGTGAAGTGTGAAGTGTGAAGTGTGGACTGTGAAGTGTGAAGTGTGAAGTGTGGACTGTGAAGTGTGAAGTGTGCAGTGTGAAGTGTGAAGTGTGAAAGTGTGAGGTTTGGAGTGTGAAGGAAGCAGTGAGAAGTGAGAAGTGTGAAGTGTGGAGTGTGAAGTTTGAAGTTTGGAGTGCGAAGAGTGCAGTGTGCTGTGTGAGGTGTGGAGTGTCGAGGGAAGGACACGGTCGGGACAGGGTGTCTTTGAACTATAGGTCATTTATGTTTGGGAAACTTCCGCCGCCGGCTTGCCCGGGTCTATGTTATTGATAATCTTAGTAGGTTAGTTAATCTCCATCAGGAAGTATTACTTATTACCGTTTTTCTTGATCAGTAACTTATACTAATATATCCTCTTTAGTGTACTCATCTTTTATTGATCAGTAACTATTAGCCAATCCCCATTATACACTTCCCCTCCGGGAATCGGGCATAGCTATTGAACATAGCCAATGAGATGTTGAAAATGGCCATACCTCCATGTGATATGGATAATCTCCCATTAAATGTGATTTACCTCTCAAAAGTGGTGATTTTCTATAGCAACTTGTGAGTTTACCAAGGCTTAAACCCATTTTCCCGGCCTCCGGCGAGATGCCGGCGTGCGTCAAGTGCCGGTGGACCTTGCCTGGGCGGGCCCCCCGGAGGTGACGTCAACCCAAAATTGGTAGATGAGCCGGGAAAAGACGGAGGAAATCTTGGGAACCTGAAGGAAATCTATGGGAATTCCAGGACAATGCCCCAGCATAACCATGGAAATCTATGGGAATCTAAAGGACACATCAGTGGAATAGAAAATGGAAATCTGGGAGACCTAGGACATCCATAGGAAAGAACAATGAAATAAGCAGGGAAATATTTTTGAAACTTGCGAAGAACTTGATACCATCTTGAAACAAATCAGATCCAAGCCTTTCTTCTGCTGTGACTGCTCCTGGGGTTGTACCTCTTTTGATATCGCAATAAGATACATGAAACTATCCCAAAGACATGCCCACGTTTTCTGGGATGATCCTCCCAGTGAATGAGATCTACCATTTTAATCCCATTGGTGGTATAATACCATTATAATTCCTTAGAATCCCATTATAAAACGCTAAAACCCCCACTAAACCAAGTAAATCCACCAATGAAGATCCCTTTTATATTCCCTGAAATAACATCAATTTCCTTTCGTTATAATGATGATGATGGAATTAATCTACCATGGTATAGATCCAATGTAGTCCCAATGTTAAAATCCCACTGTTCATAACAATAAACCATTATAATTTTGTACTTTCCTTTATATCCCAAGTATAAACCAAATTAATCCACCAAAATCCTATGTAATGTGGGTAAAACAATGCCATTAGACATCCCCAAATGATCATTTTTATTGGGGGTATAAAAGGGGTGGTGCATGACATTGATTTACCAAGATTAATGCCTAATTATTCATATCTAGGGGTTGTTATCACAAGGCAATAGATGTACTATAGGTGTTTATCCATTAATATCATTCATATCCATTAACAACCAAAATCCGATGCAAAATCTTCGAAAAACAAGTAGATATCTATACCAACCCCGACATTCCGCCGCGGCGCTCAGCATCCGTTCGCGTGCGCGCCGCGCTTCGATGCTCTGCTGGGCGAAGAGCTGCGCCACCGGTGCTTCGCGCCAGGCGCCGTCCTGCCTTGGTGCGGCGGGGCATGGGAAAATCTTGGGAAAACCAAAGGAAAAATATGTTGGATTTGTTTAAAGATTTTGATGAATGTTGACCAAGGAGGACGTGCGTACTGTGCTGTTCCACAGCCTTCATTTCACCGTTGACCCGTGGATCAAATATGCCGATTTGATGGCAAAAAAACTATGAACACATACCCTTCCCTTCCCTTCTAAGGATGTTCTACTACTATCCAATCGCTGCTTAAATCTATTCGTATCTCCATCTTTTGTTGGTTAAACCTCGGACTAAATTTCTTTCTTGCTAGTCAGTCGAACTCCCATTGTTGTTTGCTTCAGCCCACATGTTCACCGGCGTAAGTCCTTTCTTTAATGGAACAAAACTAAACCCAAATTTTACTGATGGCTAAGCTCTCAATTGCTACTTAAAACCATCTAATGATTTGGAGGTCCACCCTGTACAATAAGAATCCCAGTGAGCGCAAATGTTTGCGCTTGTGAATCCTTCCGCAATGCCGAAACATTATAGTGTTGGTTAAGCAACTTGAGTACCTGAGTTAACTGTGGAAGTTGCTCGATAGGGCTGGTAATTTTTAGGGTGAAAAACAGTCCACTGCTGATTTCTTCACTGCATAGTTGATCATTATTCGAGCATCCAGGTGAATGAGAAAATTTGACACCCTCTCTGTCAAGTGCCAGGCGTGGACTTCTGTGATTGATCATCGTGGCTAAATCAACTGAACCATCTTCAGTATGTACTGCGAGAATTGAGTCGAAGAGTGCAACAGAGATCTTCCCTTCGACATGGCAGTTCTGGCATCGGATCTGAAACTGTGAGAAAAAGAATTCACAGTGTTCGGGATAAAGATCGTCGCAAACCTCGATGATGGCTGCGTCTAGGTCCGCAACTTGCCCGGGTGGAAAAGCAGTCTCTGCAAAGGAGCCTTTGGCCACCAGAAGACATGCCAGAAAGCTGGCAAAGCACACTTGGCCTCTAGGCTTCACCCCGGGGCATGACAAAATTTATGATCTTTCTGATCTCCCGCACAACTGGAGGTGTGCTCAAGCCAGTGGTCAATGTCCTCAATCTTAGAGGCAAAGACTGACTTCAACTCTGGGTGCAGAGTGTTCTGCACCAGCACGCTCTCATGTAGCGGTTAACTTGCGGCTTTTTACAAGCTTGAACTCAACGCTACAGGCTCCAGGGTCAATTTGCGGTTTTTTACATGAACAGTAGAAAGTTACTGGTTAATCCACTCTTGGAAACATCAATTTTCCAAACGCAACTTCATACAAGGATGCATTGCAAACTGCATAGGAGCAAGGAACATACACCGGACTCTAGTTGACCAACCGTAAAATACCAGTAGTACCGCACAAGGCGGTGGCGGAAGTTTCAAACATAGGAAACCTATAGGAGAGGTTGGTTGTTGTGAATCACGGATGGCGGAGCGAGCCGAAAGGTGGTTGGAGTTCTGTGCTTTTTGGAATAGCTGTAATGGTTGCAGTGGCCACCTCACCACAGCTGCTGGATGTAGTGTGGTGTACGGTGTAGGGTAGTGTAGTGTAATGGTAGTGTAGTTGCGGTGTAGTGTAACGTAGTGGTAGTTGTAATTCTAATTGAAGTTGTGGCTCTAGTGTTTTTTGAATTTGCAGGTGCAGTTGCAGTGGCAGGTGCAGTTGCAGTTGTAGTGGTAGTGGCAGTTGCAATTGTAGTTGCAGTTTTAGTGCAGTGTAGTGTAGTTGTAGTTGTGGTGTAGTGGTAGTGGTAGTTGTAGTTGCAGTTGAAATTGTAGCTGCAGTTTTTGTAGTTGAAGTAGCAGCTGCAGTTGCAGTTGCAGTTGTAGTTGTAGTTAGTATTTGTAGTTGTAGTTGTAGTGTAGTGTAGCG
>CAMXCT020000691.1:494822-599822 GCA_947184155.2 Cladocopium goreaui | reverse complement strand
TGTATAGTGTACAAACTAGATGGGCGGTATAGGGGATAGAACATGATCAACTCCCAAATTCGTCATAAGATTTCTATGGGAAATTCATCTTTTTAAATAGCTAAATAAACGAACTAAATTGCCATGTCAATAGCAAACTGTTACCCTCTGGTATACTAACATAGCTATTGAAAATGGCCATTGAAATAGTTGATTTACCAATTAAACATGGTGATTTTCCATTGCAATGTTAGTTTACCAGAGACCAGAGGGTACACCATCTGGTTGAGCCATCCATCCCTATCGACAGAGTTCGCACCTGCGTTGGAAGCGCTTCCAAAATCATCGCAGGGCTCCTGGGAGTGCTGAAAGGTTGCCTTCAGGTCTACCCTTTGGTAAACTAACATAGCTATGGAAAATCACCCATTTTCAATGGGTAAATCAACTGTATAAGGGTCATTTTCAATAGCTATGTAACAAATTACCAGAGGGTACCAATCATGAGATGTGCAAAAGCTGGGAAGTGGGGTATAACTAACGGATACTCACGCGGTATAACCTTTCTGTCACCAGGGAAGGATATTTCCCCACATTGACGTGTGGGGTTTTTGTTTTTAGTTCTGTATCCGCCTCCGCCTCCTCCTCCTCCTCGCCCGTCTTCCTCACTCACTCACTCACTCACTCACTCACTCAATCACTCACTCACTCACTCACTCACACTCACTCACTCACTCACTCAATCACTCACTCACCTCCCTCACTCACTCCCTCCCTCACTCACTCACTCACTCACACTCACTCACACTCACTCACACTCACTCACTCACACTCACTCACACTCACTCACTCACACTCACTCACTCACTCACATTCACTCACTCACACTCACTCACACTCACTCACTCACACTCACTCACTCACACTCACTCAATCACTCTCACTCACACTCACTCACTCACACTCACTCACTCACTCACACTCACTCACACTCACTCACGCTCACTCACTCACTCACACTCCCTCACTCACACTCACTCACACTCACTCACACTCACTCACACTCACTCACACTCACTCACTCACACTCACTCACACTCACTCACACTCACTCACACTCACTCACACTCACTCACACTCACTCACACTCACTCACTCACTCACTCACTCACTCACGCACGCACGCACTCACTCACTCACTCAATCTCACATCAACTGATTCACTCACTCTCCTCTTTTGCGTGGCAGGCGTGGGTCAATGTGCATTGCCAAGGGGTCAGATGTACGCCCTGGCGTCCCTTGGGTCTCCGCCTCTTTTGCGTGGCAGGCGTGGGACAATGTGCATTGCCAAGGGGTCGGATGTACGCCCTGGCGTCCCTTGAGTCTCCGCCTCTTTTGCCTGGCAGGCGTGGGGCAGTGTGCATTGCCAAGGGGTCGGATGTACGCCCTGGCGTCCCTTGGGTCTCCGTCTCTTTTGCGTGGGAGGTGTGGGACAATGTGCATTGCCAAGGGGTCGGATGTACGCCCTGGCGTCCCTTGGGTCTCCGCCTCTTTTGCCTGGCAGGCGTGGGACAATGTGCATTGCCGAGGGGTCGGATGTACGCCCTGGCGTCCCTTGGGTCTCCGCCTCTTTTGCCTGGCAGGCGTGGGACAATGTGCATTGCCAAGGGGTCGGATGTACGCCCTGGCGTCCCTTGGGTCTCCGCCTCTTTTGCGTGGCAGCCGTGGGAAAATGTGCATTGCAGGATGTACGGGGTCGGATGTACGCCCTGTGGCACTCACTTACTCACTCACTCACTCACTCACTCACTCATCTGTGCATGCACATACATACACACACACAAACTCACCCACCATCACCACTCCATCACTCTTATACTTCCTTTTCCCTTCTGGCTTTTCTATGCTCAGTCTAAGTCTAAAGACGTTGGTAACATGTGGGGTTATCCGGTCCTATAATTTCTTTCAGGCGGAGTGTCCAGCCACAGGATCCACAGGGCACTCCGAAGAATCCATCTGTTGCACACTACTGCAGTAGCATGTTTGAATCACATCCGCAATATCCGCATGAATTTCATCGTTATAACATGTTAAATAACCTACATCATCCCTTTGTTTCGAGGTCCTCTCAGAATTCTTCATTTACTCACAAGCCACCAGATTCTTGCCATATGATTCTTGTTTCATATCCTCAGGGGTTTTGACCACCATCTTATGTGCAGTGCTATCATGATACGTCCAAACTCATCCCTGACTTTGACCTCTAAACGTCGGGAAGTCGGGAATCTCTCTTTGTGGCGCTCTTTTTTCGTAGGGAATATGGATACAATCATGGCATACCCACAAACCCTCCAAACCACTGCTACAATGGCTAGAATAGCTAGAATGGGTCATGCTTATACATGTTTTTTTCCAACAATTCCAAACAAACCACAACCTGTGAGTCTCAGAAACGCTTTACCAATCAACAGCCCTGTTTCATATGTTTTCGATATGTTTTCCTTTTTTTGCCATAGTTTCCATATTTTCCATATTTGTCCATCATCTTTCCATCATGTTTCATATGTTTTCCATATTTTTCAATATCAATCACCCATGTTTCCATCTTATTCCAGGCATTTTGCCATGTCCTGGTCCGAAACTGTTGCCACAACGAGTCCAGGACATGCTGGGAGAAGTGCGTCTGCCGCCGGTTTCATCGGAGACACTATGGTCAATTTGACCATCGGGATTCATAATGGTTAATATATGCTTAATGTGGCTAATATACTGTTAATATGTGATTAATTTATGGTTATGATATGGTTAGTGATGGTTAAGCATCATCTGGTTAGTGGTTTGAACCTACCCCTCTGAAAAATATGAGTTCGTCCATGGGAAGGAGGACTATCCCATATATGAAATGGACAAATACTTACAAGGTGGTGCCCCCCAAGTTTTAAGTTGGTTTATAATCCCATTAACTGGTTCGATATATCACTAACAAAAACCATAGTTATTGGAGTTATAAACCAACTTAGCTATCTAGGGGGCACCAGCTTGTAAGTAACATAGTAATGAAGATCCCATGAACCCCTCTGAAAATGTATATAAATCTAACAACAATCTATGATTCCCTGTAGCAAATCCCTATATTAGTAACATCAGTAACATGGGATTTTGCGTTTGACCATAGGGATATAACACTTCAGTAATAATAGCGTATTATGGATGACTGCAGTTAGTCAACTAGTAAACGCTGAATATGGATGAATATGGATGAATATTGATATGGTGGATGACTAAGTTCTATGATGTGTTATTTGGTCAGTTAGGTATGATGAACTAGTAAACCAACTCCAATGCCTCTCTAAGTAACGGAAACCATGAGTCTTACAGATATCTTTGCTTCAAAACATGGAGCTTTCCTGAAAAAAAGAGAGTCATTTCTGTAGGACAGAAACAAGCTCTTGCTTTTTGAAACAGTGATATACAGAAATACGGGGCAATCAGGGGCTCATCATCCCCAGATAGGGTTGCGCTTAGCAACCCAATGGATCTGACTCAACTACAACCAGCAGATTTTAAGCGGTGACAAATTATAGCCAATCTCTCCTTTCCTTGTCTATTCTTTTCGTTTTGGTTACCCTCCAGTAAACAAAGCTATGGTAGGGCCCGCTGGAACAGGCCCGCTTGATTCCGAGGAGATTTTCCATTTCATCCCACGGAAGATCCAACCGAAATCCATGGAACCGACCTGTGCGGCGAGGAAGGCCAAGCTTTGGGCCAACCGACTTTCGTGCCAATGAATCTGAGACGCCTCGTGCCGACGGAGCGAAAAAAGACTGGTGACGGATACGGTGACGAAGCTCATGTTGATATATATATATATATATACACACAGAAATTATATACATATATGTATATGGTGAATATATGGTCAATATATGTTGAATATCATGAAAACTGGATACTTGGATTTATTGGGTATGCAATCCAATTATCCAATAAATAATTTTCAATGGGGAGCCGCTCCCGTTTGGTTCCAGATGGGGAATTCCATCATCACAGAAGTTCAGGTGGTGGATTGGTTTCATCTCACCCCGAAAATTCAATTTAAATAGTCCCAAATATTATGTGTAAATATTAAAATCCTACATTACTTCTTGGGGGTGTTTGCAATTTAGGGAGATGGAAATCAAATAATTTGATTTAACAAACAACGCAGGAGCAGCACACTTGATGGTTTGCTCACGGTTTTGTGGGCAATATCCTAACTCTATATCATCTATATCCATCGCTTGATTTCTCCGCATAGTTGTGAAATCCCGTGTTGACATTTTCAGTTTTGGCTCAGAGGTCATTTCCATTTCCTGATGAATATGAATCAGCCAATCCTCTCACCCAAGCTAATAATCTTTACCACCATTTCATACCATTTCCCAAACTCTTCAAGGAAATCCTGACATATCCCAGGTTGAACATGTGCCATGAAATCGCCAAAAATACCCGACATGTCAAGGAATCTGGGTCGGAATCTGGGTGGCCAAATCACTCAACGACCCCGGCCTTCCATTCCTTGGTGGTGTCTAACACCATTAAACCTCGGTGGAGCCAAGGCTGGACAAGGCGATGGGATGGGGCAGGCTGCACCATCCCAAGGCGTCTAAATATCTGACAGACAAAACAAAGAAGTCGTTTAGAACTAATTGGGATTTGATCATCAAACATGCGGGATTAATATGATCGTGAAGCATGGGGACTGCTGAAGGTCATGCACCCTGCTAATTGGATGCCTTCATAATCACAGAAAAGCAGTGTGATCTGGATCGCGGCTTCAACCCACTTATACAAAGATCCGATATCAAAAGATTTAGGAGTCAAATGGGATCATCATCGATGGAAGATGACCAATCCTTGAAAACACCAAGCGGTAAATCCAGCAGTATATTGTGTATAAGTTGGTTTATAATCCCATTCACTGTAGATACATCATCTATAAACCATAGTTATTGGAGTTATAAACCAACTGAACACTATCGAACGGGGGCACCACCTTGTATGTTACTTTTTATATGTTCACCCAACATCCACCTGGCAAACTGCGTTCGTGTTTCGCGTTTCGAGTTTCCCCACCATTCAACGTTTCTCGCCGTAGCAGTTTCAGGGCTGCATGGCAGGGCCTTGGAACCAGCTGTTATTGGCCTCGTCAATCTGCTATTTTTGGGGGGCTAACGTGTGGTGGCTGCTATATTCCTAAAACAGGACATGTTGATAAAGCATGGATTTGGAGTTTGGAGAAACTAATAATATGATGGACATGTTGATGTCTTTTGGAAAGAATCCACTTTTCTTTACCTTTTGGTGGCACGTTCCAAGAGTATGCAAGAATTAATCTGGACGTGACATAGATGCCATAGATCTCCCCCCAAAAATGATAGTAATTTAAACGTGGATGTTTACTCAGTACGTGGCTGTTGGATTTTGAAGAGTTCATTCATCTGCGGGACACCTGGCAAATTCAAACTCCCCATCTTTTCACCACGGCTTTCTCGCAAGCATGTAGACCTGCAAGGGCCAGTGGTCCTGACGATCCTCTACCATGTCCTCCTGGGCGGGGAAGGATGGGACGATGGGAATGAATGGATTTTAAAAACATGAGGAAACTGATCAAGCATCTATGATCACCTATAATCTTCTATTATCTATAGTCATCTATAGTCATCTATAATCATCTATAATCATCTACAAGCAACATTTTTTGAACAATCTGGAGTTTCAAACAGTCAAACCTGGAATGCTTGGGATAGACACTGAAAAAAACACCAACTGGATATTGGAGTTTGACCTGTTTGATAAACATGGCGGATCGGAAGGTGACCCAGCAACCATCAACGCCAACAGCGTTGCCAGTGTTGCAGTGGGGATCTGAAGTAATGAAGGATCAGAATTGACCGACAAATAATGGTAACATCCCAAGCAAACATGATAAACATGGTGATTCATACTTTACTAACTATAGGATGATTTAATATGGTATTGACGGAAAGCAGTCTAGCTAATTTCTGTCACAGTTTCAGCCCAAGAATGGGTGAAAACCATGGGATGCCCATTGCGAGACAGAAGATTTTTTTGGGGGGTCTAAAAAACAATTGGCCTGAAAGAAAGTCATCCAACTTAAAATTCTCCAACATTTTCAAGCTTCCGAGTCTCAACTAGCCAAACTATGGTGGCATCCCAACTTCACTTTCAGATTGCGGGGGCAATGTGGTGAAACCCATGAACTCCTGTTGGGGCATTTCATGGGCATATGGCAGTGGCTTTACCGCACCACTTTCAATGCGTAAACCTTTTGTTCAGGGACTCGCTAGGGTTTGTCTGAACGGGAGTTACCACCATTTTTTTGGTTGAGAAATGTTGAGAATGCTTTCCTGTTAACATGGCAAAATGTTTGAAGTAAATATCTCCGACACACCCAAATATTCTACCAAGTTCCTGGTATCTATCCCACTATATCTCGATCATTCGATCTATAAATCCACATTCAAACCCCTTTGGTTTTCCCTCCCGCACTCCTCCTGCCAATAAGGCTTGGTCATGCCCAACATGTGTCCTGAGCTGATCAGGATGCTGAAATGTGCTGGGGATCTGTGGCAGTCATCATTGGTTGGAACCCCCCTTGTTGCTGGGGATCTTATGGGCATGTACTCCATGTCTACGTGTGTATTTACTTATACCTATATATAATATGAACATACATTTTAAGTATAAAATTTACTTGCACATTGTGTATACATACGAGATTTCAGGGCCGAGCTCCTCAGAAACCAGTTCCTCAATTGCCTCATTACAGGCCGCGAGCTGCGGGATCATCACAGATAATCCAGGCACATGACCTGCGGGTCAAGCGCAACTGGCGGAGCAAACTCATTTTCAAGCATCTTCATGATCACGCCAAGGCTTTCTCCAAAACCAGACTCTGTGGTCTTCGCCAACAGGGATGCCTTCCTGTTCATCGGCTTTGGGGCCATCCAACATAGCCACGGCTGCCTGCATCCGAATCTGGGAATGGGAGGCGCCCATCTCCATGTTGTGGCAGGATCGGCGACTGGCACTGAGTATACAGTGCTCTTGAGCACATGTGTCCTGAGACATCTCTGATTCCAACTTACATCACTCTGCACGTAATTAGCGTGTTTCATCTCCATACACCAGTACCCAAGGGCATGTTAGAAAGAACACAATGATGTTCCAAGTGATTCTTGTGGGGGAAACCACCTGAGGATTTTCAGTGAATCCTGGCATGGTAAATGCACCGCTGGGATGTGCTAAGACCGGAAAGATCGACCGGAAACAACTCCTCCAATTTGACACCAACTCAACGAATTGCCCCCAAATGGCTTTACCCAAGAACTTTTGATTTTGAAATCCACATTTCCGCATGGATTCTTGATCATATCTCCCATGTTCAAAGGGTTCTGAAACCTCAATTTCACATGCATTACAGACTGTCAACCTCTTCTTGGTTTATGCATTGCATGAGCTCTCCTTTGATTGTTGTTCAATATCTGATTCATGTTCATGGGTTTCTTTCCCGTGTTGGCAAGCTCATGTCAATTCATGTTCAAATTGTGTGGCTGACCCCTGCAATAAGTATTGGAGTATTGGAGGGTCAGCCACACAATGGTGTTTTTTCCTATATAGAAAAACTAGAAAAAACTATTTCTATAAAATTACATAGATACATATATCAAGAGTTTTTTCTTTCGATTTTCACCGTATTTTTTTCATATCTGCATGGTTTTCAGTCAAGATTCGGCACCGATCCCAGAAATTGCAAGTTTTTGTCTTAATCCCTCAATGGGGTGGTGAACATTCATGTGGGTTATGACCAAGGTTCTACCTTAGTGGGTACGGTTTATTTGGCATGTTCTGTTGGGGGGTAAGACCTGGAAACTATTTGTCAACTATTTGAAACGTTTTTATACAAAATAATGCGAAATTATTGTATGTTTCAATGATTCTAAGTGGTTCTACCCCTGGGGAATGACCCCAGCTGCTGTATGGGTCAAAATAATATTTACAAGGCTCGGGTATGGGGCCCCTATAAGTATGCTTTTTGATATCCAATAAGTTCATTGGAACCCCAAAATGCCCATCTTGCCCAGGGTCAAATGTCCAAATGGAGGTTTCCAAAGTCATGGGGTACCCCTAGTTATCCATTTTTGTTTGGGATTTTCCCTGAAATAAACCATACATTTTCTATTTTTCTCGGGTATCCCCGTGGCTATGGAAAGCCTCAAATCCTTGGCTGCACATCCCCTCCCCCACATCGGTGATAAATTTCTCGCCCAAGCACCGACCGTTTCACGCAAGGAGCCAGGGGCGTAGAGCTCGAGGACCTGCGCATGTTCCGAAACGCTGGGGGCCCGATATATAGATGGGTCAGTTTGTTTATATAGCTCCATCTATAGTTAGACATATTCTAACATAGGGTTTATTATGGTTTAACGATCCATTCTATATATAAATCCATCCACTTGTGGTTCATTGTATAAATATTCTGTGGTTAGATGGGTTTATCAACCAGATTGTATTTGGGCGCCACCTTGTATTAACAAAGAACACAAATGTTTGGTCTTATACCCATTTAAATCCCAATCCTTCCATAAAATTAAGGATTCTCACCCATGTTCTAGAGATTTTCCATGGGTTTCCCAGATTTTTCATGAGTTTTCCATGGATTTTCCTGCCGCAGCCTCCAAGCCAGCCGACATGGCCAGTTGATTGGCGCCCGATGGCGTGTAGCGCCAGTAGTCCTGTCGGCCATGGGCAGTTCACCTCCCATTTTCATGGGTTAGACCACCATATATCCCATGTCTATCCATGTGTATATATATATATACATATTTCTGTATGTATCACCCTTTACAGCCATTGGATGCCATTGGGTCTATTGGTAATTCTTCATTGTTCGACCATCCATTTTGGGAGTCCACAATTGTCGGAATACTAGCTGCTGAGCAAACCACCTCCCATATCAAGAACCCCCATACAATGTTACAAGCCGGGGCCCGAGAGTTAGCTATATACGTTGGTTTAGAACTAGTATAACTAGAATTTAGGATGATGACTATGCTTAATAGATCTTAATAGGGTTTAAAAACCAACATACATAACTGGGGTGCCCACCTTGTATAGATATACAATGTGTCTAGTTGAACACCGCTCAACCGTTCACAACGCCTGCGGAGCCCCATGGATCTCACTGAACAGCGGCACAGTGAAGGCCAAGAACCTGAGGGAAACGGCGACGGCGCATGGGTTTCCCATGGCTCGGGCGGTTAGTGTATTTATCAGAAGAATATCAAACATTTGCCATGATCTGTACATCTGGGCAAAGTATGGCCACTGAAATTATGTTCAGATAAACTCTATATCATATATCATCTGCATATAATGTGTACATGGAACTGTGTCCAGATATGCAAAATATATATATACATATTATACATGTCATAAATTAAGGCATGAAATGTTGGGACTCTACATATGCAACTAAAAGTCAAGATTTACATGCGTTGAACCATGAAACATGTACCAACATGGGATCTGAGCATGAAAACGCGAGACATTTACCTTCGGTGCAGTCTGTTGCTATCCTACTGAAAGTTCAGTTGTTTTGGGGATAGAACCAAGCAATGGTGGATACAACTGCCAAACATTCAGCACTTTCGCCAAGCTCTCTGAAGCTTAGGGCTTTCAAATAATTGTGCCCAACGTACACATGGAGCAATTCAAGTTCATGAATATTTGGATACGTTTTTGGTGACCACCAAACAAATGTGTCACAGCATGTCCCCAGCTGTACTGACCTCCAGTATCATTTTTTGTCCTTTCCTGAGTCATGGGGGTACCCCTAGTTATCATCCATTTTATTTTCGGATGTGTCCATGAAATATATACCCCTAGTTATCATCCATATTTTAATAGTTTTTTTTCCATTTTTCCATGAAATAAACCATCCATCTATTAGGGTACCCCCCAAAATGGACACCTCCATTGAGTTCCGGGATTTTCCAGCAGAAAAACCAGGGAGAACCAGGTCCATAAGGTCCCCGAAAACCGTGAGATACGGAGCCAGAGAAACCCACCAGGTGCCAACAAGCGATGGATCTGCTGCATGGCGATGAAGGGCTGGTGCAAATGCTCAAAGACCTGACACGCTGAAATGGAGATGGATGACCCGGAGATGAACATCATGGATTGGTTTGTTCGGGAAAAATTACAGCCCCATATTGAATGGTAAGATCTATGGTTTCCGGTTAAGATTTCACTAACCTGAATAGTTCGGCCACCCACTTGCGCTCCGCGGCCCGTCCCCCGCATGTGCAAGGACGAACCTGTGCTGAATAGTTCGGCCATTTGGGGATGATTCCCCTATAAAAACCATGATTCCAGGGTTGGGGAGAACAGTGAGGTCGTTAGAATTTACCCAAATGGATGACCCGAAATGGAGATGAACATGTTCAATGGACTGGTAGGCCCATATATATTTAATTGTAAAATATTGTAAAATCTGAGGTTTCCTGTAGATTTTCCATTAAACCAAGCCATTGAAATTTAGCCGTTGAAATTATGGGGAAACGATAGGCATGGTTGATGAGTCCGGAGATTTCGCAGGAGATCAGTCGGGTTTCAACTAGTCACTTGGAACTTGGTTTCATCCAAGGGTACCAGTGACGATGTGACAATTTTGTCTTGGCTGACAAGAGGTAGATGATCATTTAAATCATGTGTGAGGTGCTAGTTTCAAACACTTGCAGCCGGGGTATACTGGGTTATAACATGTTATAACCCCGGATGTCCTTAGCAAAACATGACCCACATGGGATTGTCAAACAGAGCGTAGCCGTGGAACATGGCCATTTACAGCTCATTTACCCCACCAAAAAAAATGATGTTTCATAGCTATGTTGAATTACCAGCTCCATGGTGCTGGAATATGTAGCTACATTTACCCCAATTTTTTCCCCCAAATGTAGGTAAATATTCTTTACATGGAGCATCTGGGAATTACCGTCCCCGGGCCCGAGTTCAACCAACCGGCCCGGCCTGAGCGCAAAGCACGAGAGACGTGGAATTCTCCGGCACCACCTGGCGCCGGTACCATAGCGAAACGGTGGACCAACATGGCTAGGTGAAAAGTCCTTGGAACATGTGAGAAAGAATAAACTATAAACCAGCATGTATTGGGAAAATGTAGGAACATGATGGCAAATTTTCTTTGAACCATCATGATTTTTCGTATAGATGTTCTGTTTTATGCAGATCATCTATGAATAGTGATATTCCAGTTTTTAATATCATGAACTATCTATCTATGGATGGTTCTCCTATTCATCTATTCGGAGTTCCCAGCTTGCCAGCTTTGATTGCCGATTGCGGCACCATCAGTGGGTAGATGGTGACAAAGGAACGCTCCCCGAAAAAGGAAATCATCCCAAATTTGTCGTCATGGGATTATATCCAGATGTATTAACATGTCCATGATATAATAAAAACATATTGATGGTTGATTTACTATGGATTATCATCTTGTAATTGAAGAATCCTCCAAAGATAGATTTTTTTTGTTCAAACATTGAAACTTATTCTCTGAAAGCTACCTGGATATTGCAATACTGTCTTGCCTTCATCCGACATGCAACTGTTAATATATTTCGGAATGACTACCTACACACTCCAAGTACGAGTACCTAGGAAGATGGGGTGATATATCCAAAAGGTTGGGACTTTTAAATAAAGATATATATATATATAGTGACGGACAATCACTTACTACGTATTTTGGAAAAAAAATCTGAATATTACTGTTTTTTTTTTTTACGTTCTAAGCCTTGCACTTAGAACGTCGAAAACCATACACTTAGAACGTCCAAATATCAAGATTCATCACTTAGAACGTACCGGGGATTTAACACTTAGAACGTGTCTAGGTCACTGATGATAGTGGAAAGGCTTGTGAAATCATGTTGCCGCACTCAGCGAAGCCACTCAGGGACCAAATAGACATGTATTGGTGACGCACTTCATCACAGTTGATTTGAAACGGTGGGTACCTCATCGATTTTCTCGAAGGTTTTGGATTGTAGAAGTATTTATATTATATACATTTATAATGTATGTATTTATATATATACAAGTATATATACATATCATATGGTAATTGTTCATAATTATAGTGGCGGACAATCACTTAGCACGTTCTAAGTGTTGGTTTACGTTCTAAGTGATAAATGGGCCTAAGTGATATTTTGACGTTCTAAGTGATGAATTTTCCCTACGTTCTAAGTGATGAAATTTTGCTACGTTCTAAGTACGAAAAAAAATTGGAAAAAAATACGTTCTAAGTGATTGTCCGTCACTATATATATTTATTTATTTACATAAATGTTCATGGGTACTTGGAGGGTCTAAGCATGCTAGCGGAAAAAAAACATCAGACATCCACAATCGATTGGTGCACTGAGGATGCGATCTCCGCATCCGATGACGTGATGATCATGACCGGTATCACAGGTGGGGACAACAAGATGATCCATTGTGATACCCTCTGGTAAACTACTGTAACATTTTGCTACTTAAAATCACAATGATTCATATAGGGAAATCAATTATTCCTATGTGCCATTTTCAATAGCTATGTAACAAATTACCAAAAGGTAATCCCCAATATGTTGAATAGTGAAATCCCCAAATTGGTCATCAACCAATGGTGCTTTTGAACAGTGCTCCATTGACATCGCAGTATGTTGATGTTTTTGTCCCAGCCACGTTTGATTGCCGGAAGGTAACCCTATTTTTTTTGTTATATACCATTGTATTCCCACTATATTCTTCATAAATCATCGTAAACCGCCATTTATGGCTAGTGAAATATCCTATCAAACTATAGATTTCATGGGATAATCTGATAATCACCTGTAAATCACCAGTTATGATTGGTGAAAATCCCATTAGCTACTGGTTGGTAAAACACCCCCTCTGAAAAATATATATTCGTTTGTCAGTTGGGATTATGACATTCCCAATATATGGAAAGACATAATCCAGTCTTGTTACAAACCACCAACCAGATAATACACCTACTGGTTGGTTTACGTAGATAAATCACCATCATATTCCCATTGTTGTTGGTTTATAGCCTATGAAAACCACTATGAAAACCACTATGAAAACCACTGTGAAAACCACTATGAAAACCAGCATTAACCATCATAACCCTATTAATATCACTATTAATTATATCACTATTTTCACCAACCAACCAGGCGTAACAAAAACCACCATCCCATCCCATGACATAAACCAACCGTTCCCCACGACCGATCCGGACCTCGTGGGCGATATGAATGTCCACCTGAGTTCCCGTTGACTGACCGTTTCAGCCGCAAAAAATGGGCCATGAAAAAGTCTTCATAATAAATGGTAAGATATGGTAAATATATAGCAATATCATAGTAAATCTTCAAGATAAAAAAAATCATAATAAGATATAGTAATATGGATGATAAGATATGGTAAATCATCATAATATATGGCTATTATATGTGGTTATTATACTGTTAATGATGAATATATGGTTATTATATACTGTTAATAATGGCTAATAATGGTTAATATATAACCTGGTTGGTGGTGCAATAACCATCTTGAAAAATGATGGAGTTCGTCCATGGGAAGGACGACATCCCATATATGAAATGGAAAATAAAGAATGTTTGAAACCACCAACCAGAAGCCTATACGACTATCTATCAATATCTATTTTTCTATCTATCTAGTTTCCAACTATCTATCTAATCCGTGCAACCTGTCAAATCAGTCTAATCCATCAAATCTATCAATCTATCCAATCTATCTAATCTATCTAGCCAGGTACGCACCGCATAGTTTCTGTTCTACATGATCTGATCTAATCAAATCTAAAGTAAATCTACCTATATGACGGTTAGCAACTAGCTATTTCAATCGCAAATTGATATGATTTTGTAACAAGAAAAACAACTTTATGATCAAATATAATCTACACATATATAAATCAAGCATTCATAACCAACCACAATGTGTAAGAACCAACATGCATCCCTGAAAATAAAGAAACACACTTGAGATAATTAAGGATGGCCTTCCTGCACAGGCCTCACAAACCAACCACGAACACGGCTGAAACCAGCATCAATTCCGATTAACATTATGACCTAGATTCACCATAAAAATCCAAGTAAACTCCATTTAATCAGCATAAAACCAAATTAAATCCCATTATATCACCATGTAGAAAATCCAATTGAACCACCACTTCCATTAAGCCACCAGAAATTCCCATTAGATATCATTAGCTCCTTTAAACAAAAATCACATAAAATCACCATAAAATTCAGTTCAATCCCATGAAATCACCATAAAGCCTCATTAATTATATTAATTCCCATTAAATCACCATAAAATCCCATGAAATCACTCTTCAATCGCATTAAATCACCATTAATCCCATAAAAGTACCATTAAATACCATGAAATAACCATAAAATCCCATAAAATCACCATTAAACGTTGCCCGAGCCACAAAGTAATCGATCTTGCCATTCTCATTGTGGCGTTTCTCCGCCACCCCATCGCCCTTGTAGGTCAGAACGTCAATCACCTGGCGACGGTGAGATAATGGGAGATGGTATACCTATGGATCTTACCCTCTAGTAATTTAACATGGATAATCTATGGTTAATATATGGATCATCTATGGTTAATGGTTAATTAATAGTTAACTATACTGGTAATTTATCTAACATAGCTATTGAACATGGCCATAGAAATAGTGAGTTTTCCCATGAAAAAATGTGATTTTCCATAGTTATGTAAACGTTTACCAGAGGGTACAATCTGTGACGATGTAAGCCAAACCTGGAACTGGAATGAACTGGATATACTTTTGTGATTAAACCAACCATGATGGTAGAATTGAATATCATTGGTATAAAGCCGACAATGGTGGTGTTTGAGCACATCTGTTCCGGGAAACTCCAAGCTGGCCATTGGAAGACATCTCGAGGGAGATGGGATGACGTATGCTGTAGCCTATTTTCAATCAGACCCAAATGATCAAATGAATATAACTAGTTGGTTCTGCACCCCGCTCTATCACCCTTTTGTAAATGATGTTTCCATGAAATACTTATGAAATCCCCAAAAACATTCGTGGAGATCAACCCCCATTTCTTGAAGATCACATTCCCATGATATGCCCATTGTATTCCTTTAAAGTGCTGGGCTAAACTCGAACCAGCTGACCTGACAGAAGCTGGCAAAGAAGTGGCGGGAATAGCCACCGGAGTCCCATTCCTGGCCAGGCGGCCAGGATGAATCCACAAAAATCCATGGAGAAACCAGGGCAAGATTGGGAAAATCCACTATTTCGACTGGGCCATTTTCAATAGCTATGTTAGTTTACCAGAGGGTAATAACAACAAAAATCATGCAACCATATTTCTGCAAGACGTCATAATTGTCATCTGGAAACATTAGTCAATATCACTGATCTGGCTGAACAATCAATCTGATAACAATAAGAATGATGATAACAACTGATGAAATACCCATAGGATCCATGTATGGCATATATGCTAACATTTGGGGTATATTGATGGGATCCATGTTACCATGTATAGCAGCACCATGGATCCTATGGGATATAATTAATAACAATCATCGAAACCGAACGTAAAAAATCACCAGCATCATTGATTCGATGAATTTGCGATGACTTTCCTAACTAAACATCATCTTCGGTAACATCAAGGTGACGTCGTGGAAGCATTACCCAGTTCTGGTGCTTCAGTTTTACAACAAAACCTTTTAGGAATCCCGATCTATTGGGGATTTGTCCCAACAATATGTGCAGCATGTGCGTCAGACTAGTGGCACTACAAATATGTGTCCCAATATGTCCCAATTACCCTGGAAGTTGCAAGATTCTATCAGACCAAAGTGCTTGGAGTGGTTCAACACAATCAATTACCCTCTGGTAAACTAACATAGCTATGGAAAATGGCCCATTTACAGCTGATTTACCATTAAAAATGGTGGATCTTTCCATCGTTTTTTGTAGGTTTACCAGGCCAAATCCACGGGTACCGTTGTGTTTTTTTCAAATCCAATGGATTCCGATGGGATTCTCGGCGTCTCTGGATAAGCAAAAGATCCACCGTTTGTTGTCTCTGCTGTTTCGTGTTTTTGATATGTTATAATAAGTTATAACTGTTATGATATGTTGAGAAATTCTAAGATGTGTTCTATAAAAATTGTTTTATCTAGGCAAGCTCACACCTTGTTGACTGTTTCTATCCCATCACTATCCGCTGATTTTATTATAATGACATCCCAGTATGGACGATTAATCATGTTTGATCATGTTTAATCCTCAAAAAACCTCCTCATGGCATGTAAATACATCCACTCCTGCTTCATCTGTGTATCCTTTTTAATCCTTCATATTTCTTCACCCATGACTTAGGAAACCCTTTAAATCCCATATTAAGTCCCATTAGATCGCCATTTTTAATGCTTAGAACACCATAAAATTCACCATGTTCGCTGGTCAAATCGCGCAGCAAGCGTCCAAACAGCGGCGCTGCCCCGTTGAACGCGGCCACTGAAGGGTGGGCTCCTCGAAACGCCTGGAGCCATTGGGTCTACCCTCCCGGAATCAAACCTGACGATGGAAAATGCATTAAAAAAGGAGGTAAGAATGGGAAACAAACATTTGTAAATGGGGAATCCGCCAACCCCGGCCTTTGCCAAGGCAGGGGCGGCGCCTGGGACCACCGGAGGTGTGGAACTTGGCTCTCGGGTCGCAAGCAAAGGCACACGCCATCAAGGCAACACCTCTGTCAGCTACATGCCCCAGCCATCTACATGCTCCTGCCGAACTCTTACACCTACATGCCCCTGCCATCTGTTTTTTAGGGCGTTCAAGACTGCCGTTTGCCCGGCCTCAAACCCTCCAAACGCTTCCGCAGGCCTCCAAGGCAACAACTCTTACAGCTACATGCCCCTGCCATCTGTTTTTCAGGGGGTTCAAGACTGCCGTTTGCCCGCCCTCAAACTCTCCAAACGCTTCCAACGCTCTCGCAGGCCTCCAAGGCAACAACTCTTACAGCTACATGTCCAACGCTCCCGCAGGCCTCCAAGGCAACAACTCTTACAGCTACATGCCCCTGCCATCTGTTTTTCAGGGGGTTCAAGACTGCCGTTTGCCCGGCCTCAAACCCTCCAAACGCTTCCGCAGGCCTCCAAGGCAACAACTCTTACAGCTACTACATGCCCCTGCCATCTGTTTTTCAGGGGGTTCAAGACTGCCGTTTGCCCGCCCTCCCCCAAACGCTTCCACCCCTCCCGCAGGCCTCCAAGGCAACAACTCTTACAGCTACTACATGCCCCTGCTATCTGTTTTTTAGGGGGTTCAAGACTGCCGTTTGCCCGCCCTCAAACCCCCCAAACGCTTCCAACCCTCCCGCAGGCCTCCAAGGCAACAACTCTTACAGCTACATGCCCCTGCCATCTGTTTTTCAGGGGGTTCAAGACTGCCGTTTGCCCGGCCTCAACCCCCCCAAACGCTTCCAACCCTCCCGCAGGCCTCCAAGGCAACAACTCTTACACTACATGCCCCTGCCATCTGTTGTTCAGGGGGTCAAGAATGCCGTTGTGGCCCGCCCTCAAACCCCCCAAACGCTTCCGCAGGCCTCCAAGGCAACAAACTCTTTACAGCTACAAGCCCCTGCCATCTGTTTTTCAGGGGGTTCAAGACTGCCGTTTGCCCGCCCTCAAACCCCCCAAACGCTTCCAACGCTCCCGCAGGCCTCCAAGGCAACAACTCTTACAGCTACATGCCCCTGCCATCTGTTGTTCAGGGGGTTCAAGACTGCCGTTTGCCCGCCCTCAAACCCCCCAAACGCTTCCAACGCTCCCGCAGGCCTCCAAGGCAACAACTCTTACAGCTACATGCCCCTGCCATCTGTTTTTCAGGGGGTTCAAGACTGCCGTTTGCCCGCCCTCAAACCCTCCAAACGCTTCCGCAGGCCTCCAAGGCAACAACTCTTACAGCTACATTGCCCCTTCCATCTGTTTTTCTACGGGGGTCCTCAAACCCCCCCAAACGCTTCCAACCCTCCGAGGGCCTCCAAGGCAAACAAACTCTTACAAGCTTACATGCCCCTGCCATCTGTTTTTTCAGGCGGGTTTCAAGACTGCCGTTTGCCCGGCCTCAAACCCCCCAAACGCTTCCAACCCTCCCGCAGGCCTCCAAGGCAACAACTCTTACAGCTACATGCCCCTGCCATCTGTTTTTCAGGGGGTTCAAGACTGCCGTTTGCCCGGCCTCAAACCCCCCAAACGCTTCCGACGCTTCCGCAGGCCTCCAAGGCAACAACTCTTACAGCTACATGCCCCTGCCATCTGTTTTTTAAGGGGTTCAAGACTGCCGTTTGCCCGGCGTCAAACCCCCCAAACGCTTCCGCAGGCCTCCAAGGCAACAACTCTTCACAGCTACATGCCCCTGCCATCTGTTTTTCAGGAGGTTCAAGACTGCCGTTTGCCCGGCCTCAAACCCTCCAAACGCTTCCACAGGCCTCCAAGGCAACAACTCTTACAGCTACATGCCCCTGCCATCTGTTTTTCAGGGGGTTCAAGACTGCCGTTTGCCCGGCCTCAAACCCCCCAGACGCTTCCGACGCTTCCGCAGGCCTCCAAGGCAACAACTCTTACAGCTACATGCCCCTGCCATCTGTTTTTCAGGTGGTTCAAGACTGCCGTTTGCCCGGCCTCAAGCCCTCCAAACCCTCCGCAGGCCTCCAAGGCAACAACTCTTACAGCTACATGCCCCTGCCATCTGTTTTTCAGGGGGTTCAAGACTGCCGTTTGCCCGCCCTCAAACCCCCCAAACGCTTCCGCAGGCCTCCGCCTCCAAGGCAACAACTCTTACAGCTACATGCCTCTGCCATCTGTTTTTCAGGAGGTTCAAGACTGCCGTTTGCCCGCCCTCAAACCCCCCAAACGGTTCCAACCCTTCCGCAGGCCTCCAAGGCAACAACTCTTACAGCTACATGCCCCTGCCATCTGTTTTTCAGGGGGTTCAAGACTGCCGTTTGCCCGCCCTCAAACCCCCCCAAAACGATTCCGCAGGCCTCCAGGCAACAACTCTTACAGCTTACATGCCCGCCATCTGTTTTCAGGGGGTCAAGGACTGCCGTTTGACCGCCATCACAAACCCCCCAAACGCTCCAAACCCTTCCGCAGGCCTCCAAGGCAACAACTCTTACAGCTACATGCCCCTGCCATCTGTTTTCAGGGGGTTCAAGACTGCCGTTTGCCCGGCGTCAAACCCTCCAAACCCTTCCGCAGGCCTCCAAGGCAACAACTCTTACAGCTACATGCCCCTGCCAGGCCCCTGCCATCTGTTTTTCAGGGGGTTCAAGGCTGCCGTTTGCCCGGCCTCAAACCCCCCAAACCCTTCCGCAGGCCTCCAAGGCAACAACTCTTACAGCTACATGCCCCTGCCATCTGTTTTTCAGGGGGTTCAAGCCTGCCGTTTGCCCGCCCTCAAACCCCCCCAACCCCCCAAACGCTTCCGCAGGCCTCCAAGGCAACAACTCTTACAGCTACTACATGCCCTGCCATCTGTTTTTCAGGGGGTTCTGCCGTTTGCCCGCCCTCACACCCCCCAAACGCTTCCAACCCTTCCGCAGGCCTCCAAGGCAACAACTCTTACAGCTACATGCCCCTGCCATCTGTTTTTCAGGGGGTTCAAGACTCCGTTTGCCCGGCCCTCAAACCCCCAAACGCTTCCGCAGCCTCCAAGGCAACAACTTTCAGCTACATGCCCCTGCCATCTGTTTTTCAGGGGGTTCAAGACTGCCGTTTGCCCGGCCTCAACCCCTCCAAACGCTTCCAGCCCTCCCGCAGGCCTCCAAGGCAACAACTCTTACAGCTACATGCCCCTGCCATCTGTTTTTCAGGGGGTTCAAGACTGCCGTTTGCCCGCCCTCAAACCCCCCAAACGCTTCCAACCCTCCCGCAGGCCTCCAAGGCAACAACTCTTACAGCTACATGCCCCTGCCATCTTTTTTTCAGGGGGTTCAAGACTGCCGTTTGCCCGCCCTCAAACCCCCCAAACGCTTCCAACCCTCCTGCAGGCCTCCAAGGCAACAACTCTTACAGCTACATGTCCCTGCCATCTGGTTTTCAGGGGGTTCAAGACTGCCGTTTGCCCGCCCTCAAACCCCCCAAACGCTTCCAACCCTCCCGCAGGCCTCCAAGGCAACAACTCTTACAGCTACTACATGCCCCTGCCATCTGTTTTTCAGGGGGTTCAAGACTGCCGTTTGCCCGGCCTCAAACCCCCCAAACGCTTCCGTAGGCCTCCAAGGCAACAACTTTTACAGCTACATGCCCCTGCCATCTGTTTTTCAGGGGGTTCAAGACTGCCGTTTGCCCGGCCTCAAACCCCCCAAACGCTTCCGCAGGCCTCCAAGGCAACAACTGTTACAGCTACATGCCCCTTCTCTCTCTCTCTCTCTCTCTCTCCCTCTCTCTTTAGGACCCCCCAAATAGGGGGGTCGGCGGCACCAGGGCGCTAGCCCATTCTATTTCCCATAACCACGTTTTATTGCAGGGGGTAAATTTTAATACTTCACAAAGCTGAATTTGACATGTTGGCACATTTTTGGGATGATTACGCCAATTCTAACCAGCTCTCCAGTTGACCAATCGTGAAACCGTTACAATTTACCCAGATCGATTGATCTGGCTGAATTGAAAGTGGGAAAGTCCATTGATCTCGCTAAAGAATCATGGTGATAAGAAAACACATGATGAGAATCAAAATTGAAGGGTAATGAACGAACCTGGGCTCCAATTCTAAACAGATTGCATGTTTTTTTTTCCGCTCAGTAGTGTGCATTCTCATTGATGGTACATGAATATCTGAAATAAAATGCTACTGTCTGTTCTTACGGATTGTTGTTATGTAAATATACTAGACATGTTTTTTTGATGATCAGTAAATGGGTGTATCTATAATAAGCATACCCATATCCCATACAATGGCAGCTGGTTTTGACTGGAAATATACTGATAAACCGTTAGTTGAGATTGGGGGGTACCACATTCGTACCAAAGTACCCGTCCAAGATTAACCAAGAACAAAAACGCATGGTAAACTCCGATTTGTGTGGGATAGTTCCCCATTTTTTGTTGATTGAATAATCTGGGATATCATCAACAAAACGCGGGCTGCAACTAAGACCAATCCGGAACATGGGGAACTGGTGAAGGCGGGGCTGCCACTGTTCTTCGACTGCATTTTGGGGTGCCACCACTACCCAGGTTGGGGTTGTTAGGTGGGCAGGCTCAGTCTCTACATGGATGCTTCACAGTATCAACACCGAATGGAACGTCCTCGTTGCCCGTAGAGGCCGTTGGATCTCCACGCATGGAGTACAACACCCATGTTCCGTTAGCTTCTCTCCAGCCTAACCAGGCACATTCATCAGGTTTAGTCCTGCATGTATGGTGTCCTCCGGAACTTTCTGATGGCGACGGTGATGAATTGCCTTGGATAGGGATTGTGCTACCACGTCTCGTAGATTTCGTGTACGCCATGCCACCTTGAACCAGCGTCGACCGTCTTGTCGTTTTTTAGCTGCGAAATGAGCTTTGCAACCGCTCCGTTCATTTAGCCATTTAGCCATGGCTGACACATGGCCCTGGGATTTCTTTAAAGGACTGGAATAATTTCCAAAGATGTCGAAAAATATGGTTGTTCCTGTTGCTGCCGCTGCTGCTGCTGCTGTTGTTGTTGTTGTTGTGGTGGTGCAAACAAGGGGAATATGTTTGGACCAATGCCTTATAATTAGACCCCGACTGGATATGGTTCACAAGAACATCCCAAGTGATATAGCTTGCTATCTTCTGAATATCATGACAGTAATTACAGCCCTAAAAAAGACAAGAAAGATCTATGGATAGACATGGCTTGTTGAAATAAGACAATCATATTCCACATCCATTTTGGGGTTCCAGGTGTCACCCATTAAACGCCGTTCATCCCAACCTTCTGCATTTAGCACAAGAAATTACTGAAGGTGCCCCCCCAAGGTCATGGTTGGATGGCACCAGATTTTTGAAACAAACCCATGATTCCGATATTTGAATGGCTAACCCAGTTGGAAATCATAGAAACTCCACGGTGTTCAATGAACATAGCAGCATAGCGTTTGGTTTACTATGTCAAACTCAGTAACCAAACGGCATCCTCAAACAACATCATATCCAACCGCGCTTTTGTTCATTACATCATGGCCCATGGCACCAAATGGTCATGGTCTCCATCATCAACATGGCTATTGATACCATGGCACATAGAAATAGTTGACTTACCTATATGATTCATGGTGATTTTTCAATAACTATGTTAGTTTACCGGAGGGTATTTGCTGTTCTTTGGATATTTGGATTAACATTACATGACACATATACCAACCACATATTTAATATCGAGTATCAGCTGATATACTATGTCGGAAAAATGCCAAAACATCACATTTGTATATCAAAAAATCCAACTACTGAAACCAAAAAGATCAAATTTGTATTACATTATATCAACATACCCTAACCAAATTGGTTCCCCTATGTTTCCCTAAGCATTCCTTTAAATTCCACGTAAAATTCTCCATGAACTCCGACCTCTGGACTTTCGAGAGAAAGTGGGCCACCTGGACGCGCTCCAAGATGTGCTCCTGACCTGCGGAAATGTCATGGGAAGATCATGGGAAATGTGGATTAATCCATGATTAATGGTGATTTAATGGTGATTTAACCACTATAAATGGTGATTTATGGGGATTTATAGGGGATATACTGATGGTTTGCCATCTGGGTGTGTCTGAAAATGTTGTGTACCCCCAAAAACCCAATGGTTTTGCTGATCATTATCCCGTTTTTAAATGGCTATTTCATTGGGAAGATTAACCCTATTTTCAGACAAACCCAAATGTCATGGCATAGCCTTGGAGAAACGAAGGAACCTCATGATTTTTCGATGATAATTTTTGGGATATTCCAAATAGATGATTGCTATACCCTCTGGTTATTTAACATAGCCATGGAAAATCCACCCATTTTTAAGAACGGTAAACCATCTATTTCGATTAGGGCCATCTATCCCATGGCGAACTGTTAGTCATAACCAGAGGGTAATCTTTTTCAAAGTGGGATCCTTCCACTTTGAACTGGGGATACGGATTGTATTGTGTTTTTTTCGGGTAAAGAACTGCGGCTTGGCTAGGAGAATCCCCACGTTGAACGGCGGAATCTTCCGTGAATGATGTTCCGTTTCTTTGTTTGTGCTCCTGGTAGAGCCAAGAAGAAAATAGAGAAAGTCAACTAAACGTGGATAGGAACATTAATGGAGCAACCATAATTCTGAAAATATGATAACAAACTAGTAGACTTTCGAATCTTTGAAAGATGGCATGTCAATTAATCTGCTTGGCGACCCAGTTTGATAGATTCAATAACTCTCTCCAAAATCCGCCCATCAACAATCAACCAAGAAATTCTCATGTCATTTGTCTTCAAAGTATCTCTATCTTTTGGTACATGCCGTACGCGTACGCGTAGTTGAATATCCTCATCCATTGCAATGACTCAACAAAACCATTCCAAAAGTCCCTGCTCCGGCCCGCCAATACACCAAATTTGCCACTTACTTTCGCAGACCTTACTTCAAATCACACCTAGATTATGGAGATCCCAGATAGCATATGGGTGTGTCTTGAAATATCTTTCTTAATTCACACTAAATTACGGTGTTTTCACCACCAAGTGGTTTCGTCTAAAACCTGGCAGCCAGTCACCGCAGGCGGACGTCTCCGCTGCGCCTTTGGGGAATTGCCCCTGATTCCCTTCCCGCAGGATCAGATTCACTGCAGACAGTGCGTCCTCCTGATCGAGGCAATGCCATCTGCACCATCCCCCAGGCATCAGCAATTTTTGGTGGTATAAACTTACCATTCCCAGTCATGGGTAGTTGATGAAGTTGTTTTAACCACATGAAATATCAAGAAAAACCATAAGATGTTGGTGGTACTACTAAATGGTGTTTTCTCTTTATCTGACATGTTGATGGATAGTATCCATAGAAGAACCCTAGGGTAAATACGTTTGTAGTCTTTGAAACGCATTCATCAAGCCTTAAATGGTTTGAAACTACCCCACAATGAAATGAAATTGCTTCTATGATCTTTCCAATTCCAACAGTCACATATGCTCCAGGTGCAAAAGTATTCAGTGTTTACACCAAACATGTACCAACTGCAGCAAAATAGAACTGACCGTGTGTCCTCCTGTTTGACGAACCAAGGATGTCTCAGTGGCAGCAGCTGTTGCTGCCAGAATCCCAGGTAGAGCCGAGCAAACCTTGGCACCAAAAACTTCCATGTTTTGACTGCTGTCTGATACAAGGTGGTGCCCCCCAAGTTATGTTTGTTGCTTTATAATCCCATTAACTATAGATATATCACCAACAAAAAACATAGTTATTGGAGTTATTTGCACCAACTTAGCTATCTAGGGGGCACCACCTTGTAGGAATATTGTCTTTCAGAGGGAGATGGTACGTGCCTATGATACGAAGAAAATGAAGATATTCTTACGATGCTTTACTTCATATTCTTCTCAAAGGCAACCAGATTGATACAATAAAATTCTGAGATTGACATAGTGTTACGCCCAATACATCCACAAGTTACTAGCCACTGGTTTCACATGTTCAGGCAACGATCTCTCAAGTGATATCATATCATGTGCTGTCAATGTGTCTACGTTCTTTGGTTAAGTTTTCAGTGGCTGCTGATCAGTATACTACTTTTGGAAAAATCAGAACTGCCAAATTGCCAAAAGTACTATTTTTTAACCGACCACATGGCAACATGGTTAAATAGTGTTGACACATAGTTCCAAAATACAATTCTTACAAAATACCAGTGAAATTGCCAAGTTTGTTGGTGAAGTATGAACAGTGCCTCCCCACTACCAAAAAGGTTAACCACCATGGTTGTGGGCTACATCCCCTTTGTCTTTGACACATGCACCAAAGAAAATAACTTCCTAGTAATGTACAATCAGCATTTCCCTGTGTTTGTTGATACATACGTGCATGTTTCTACTTAAATTCATTCCCAGTAAAAGCAACCAAATTTTCCGGTATATTCCTCTGGTAATCATGTTTCTAGTGAAATCTTCCACACACACTTCTTCCTCACAAAAACTTCCAAACTTCCCACATTTTCCCTAACTTTCTCCCATCCTACCAAGATTTCACATTTGGTTCCCAAAGTGTCTCCCATCTTCCCTAATTTCACCAAAAAATTGATCAAAACAATCCCTACATTTCACACTTAGTCCCCAAGTTTGTTCCAATATTCCCCAAGTATAACCCTTTATTGGGGTTTCCAAACAATTTCAGCAGTTGTCCTCCGCAACGCGGCCCGCGTTGCGCGGCCAAGGGGCCCCTCCTTGGCACAATCCACCGCTGCCAAGCACGGCCGCCTGGAGCCGGAAGACGCCGAGCTGTTCAGGGCCGACAGAAAGAGCCTCGGGCGCCAGGTGAGTGGCAAAAACAAGAAGAATGGGGATGTTCTGGGAATATACCCCTCTGGTAAACAAACAAAAAACTATGGAAAATCACCACTTTGATAAGTAAATTAACTATAAATGAGCCATTTTCAATAGCTATGTTAGTTTACCGGCATAAAATGGGAATAACATGGGAATAAAATACGAATATAATGGGAAAATGATGGGAATATAATATTAATGGGAATATACTTGGAATATAATCATTGGATTATCATGGCAATATCATCATTCCCAATATATTGAGAATAATTGGAATCTACATAATTGGAATATAATCATATCATTCCAAATGGAATATATTCCAGATGTTCTGGGAATCTAATGGGAATATCATGGCAATAAAGATGAATGCAATGGGAAGAACACTTGAATATACTGGTAATATAATGGGCGTGTTTCAAGACATGATCCATCCAAAATCATCGTTCAATTACCAAAAGAAAATCAACATGGCAAAGATCGATTGAGCAAAAACCATGAAACAAATACACATGATATTAAGGTTGGTTACTGATGATCTCTAGTGGGAAAATATTGTGTGGTCATATCTAGATGGGAATAACATGGGGTTGGAAACAAGAATATAGGGATGATGTAACCAAGAAATCCCACTGAATTTCCATGAAATCATCATGTTTCTGACAAATCCTACTGTTGAAATCCCATTACACATCATTAAACCATATTGAACCATATTAAACTGGTTGGTGGTTTTAACCATCTGGAAAAATATGAAAATCAGTTGGGATGATGACATTCCCAATATATGGAAAGTCATGTCATCCAGTCATGTTCCAGTCACCACCAAGCAGTTATGCTTTAATAAACCATATTAAAACCATATTGGCAATATATGGTCATAAACCACCCCATTGCTTATTAAACCAGTCATTCCCAATATATGGTGGTTTTAAACCATTATGAAACCACATTAAACCACCATGACATCAGCATGGTGGCAACGGCAGCGCTGAGTGAAAAACTGCACTTCCGAGGCATCGAAGTGCAGAAACTTCTGCAAGGTCTCCAGGCCCAAGGGAGGATCTGGCAGAAAAGCCAGTGAAGAAGTGGGATTTAATGGGGATTTAATGGGGATTTAATGGTGATTTACTAGGATTTCATGGTGATTTATATGTTTATAGGGATTTAAAGGGCTTTATAGGGGATTTATGGGGATTTAGTGTGAGTTTCTGGCAGTTTATGGTGATTTTTGAGATTTTGTGCAGCTTCATAGGAATTTGTCAGAGAAAGCATGGGACTTAGAACGGCAAAAAGGGACAAGAACGGTAGGTTGTGATGTCACTGTTGCAGGGAAATAGGGAAGGATGGATATAGCGAATATATCTGTCAAAAAATTGTCCATATAGAATCAACGATTTTCAAATAAATGCATGGGTTCTATGAACGTCTATCTTTTTTTTAGCGGATTAGCTGATATTCTATTTCAGAACAATAGAAACCGACCGAAAGCGTCTATTTTCAACATCAAAAACAGAAGAAACCAACCATCAACAGACAAGGTAATATGAGAAGGCATTTCAAATGGGGCACAAAGTGCCAACTAACTGGATGGTAAATTTATGCTTTCTCCAAATGAACGACTGCACTTTGGTTGGCATGCGGAGACACAGCCATGTACTTTCCCAGAACTTCCATTCCTCCTTATTTAAGGAATTCCTCCTTATTTAAGGAATTCCTCCTTAAAATTCCTCCTTAAATTAAGGTGGAATTTTTGAAAAATTCCTCCTTAAAATTCCTCCTTAAATTTTCAATTGCAAGGAGATCTTGCACCTCTTTCAGCAGGAGACTTGAAACCTCCTTATCCCAGATCCTGGCAGCAAAACTTTTCACTTCAGCTCTGGAATCACTTGTGCTCGAAAACTTTGCAGAACACTCATGCCTATGGAATAAGGGTTGTGGCTTCCACCTTTCACAGCTCCTAAGTGAGCTAGGAAGCCACCAAAGTCTTCGTCTCGATATGTCCAACTGTCTGATGGACAAGAGTTCTGGAGCAATAAATCTAAGAAGCTGTGGTGCTTTGGTTTGATCTTCCAAGTATGGTCAGTCTCGTTTTCCAAGCTCTTGCACAACAGCAAAAACTTTCTGCCAGGCAGCAGCATTGACTGGTGATTCCATAGATTCTTGGACAAGAAAGAATAACATTGCCACAGTTCTGTGGCAGCCATCTTGATTGTATATTCAAACACATTGTCATCAGCCAAAAATTCATCGCAGATTTGTTTTGCAAGAGTAATCAACCCTCGAGCTTCTGCAGCTTTGGCTCGAAGTTTTGGACTTGAACTGGCTTTCTTTCTGATCATGAGGACTGTCAAAGTAGGAAGCCTGTTTTCCACACCTTCAGTCTTGTAGTAGCTTTGAATTCTGTGGAACAAGCTTTTCACCCTTTCTTTGACATTGTTGCCAGGCAAGTGATTTCCAGAGGCAATTAAATGGTGAAAAACATTGCCCATAAAATCTGCTGCCACGCCTAAGTCCACAATGTGAAGCCAGTCCAAAAGAAATTGTTTGCTTGTCAGTCCTGGTGTTTGAAACAATTCATTGATGTCAATGCCAGAATTGGAAATGGATTGCAACAAAGTGAAATGGTCCAAAGGATCAAATGCCTTGCAGCTTTTAAAGTTTCGAATTTCAATTGGTTTGCACAAGCACAAATGGCAGCATCCTTGTTTGTCTCGCCATCCAGGAAATTGGAAAACTTCTTTTCTCATAGCCCAATCACCTCTCACTTCAAGTAAAAAAGCAGTGAAAGGCAATGCCTTGCCATTGAATGTGCTTCGTTTTTTGTCGCCTGGGTGCCAAAAGCTGCCATCATGCCTTGCTGAAGGCCAAGTGCAATTGGCTAAGTGAATAAAAGACAAAGACAAAATTCCTAACATCTTCGACAAAGTTACTCCCTTGATGCACCAGTGCTTTGGAATACAGCACAAAGGGATTCGCAAAGTACCATTAGGTGGAAGTAAGCCAGGAAAATTCAATGAGATGTATTCCAAAGTTTGACTTCTGTCATAATTGTAAGGTGTGCCATCGATCCAAAGGCCAAGTCCTATGGCTTCTCGAACTTGGAACTGCATTTGCATGTTCGCCAAATGTTTTTTGCTGAGTTCACACATGCCACCAGTCTGCAGCAAGTCTTTCTTCTCAGAGCGCTTCGAGAAGACAAAATGAATCTCATGTGGCAAAAGAAAAGGTATCTTCTTCATCTCTTCTGCTTGTGTTTCAGGATTGTAGCAAGGGATCAATGCAATGTATTCATTGAACCACAGGCAGTTCTTCAACATTTTTCTTTTCATATCCCTTGCCAAATTCTTTTCCCAATTGGCTTGCTTCTCACCACTGCCAGATTTCTCTGCACCTTTGACCAAATCTTTCACACCAGCGGCTCCAGCTATTTGTGCATCTTTCATGAGCTCATTGGCTCTTCTAGCAGAGACAGTCTTGGTCAAAAACAAATTGGACACATTGTGTCGAAACCTCTTCTGGTCAGGTTCCCTAAGGGTAGACAAATCTACCTTTCTCTTGTGAAACATGGCTTGAGCTGGAAAAACATGTCAACATAAAAGTTCATAAGATCTCAGAAGACAAGAAGTTACACATTGTATTTAGTTAATGCTAAATTTGGCCAATGCTTTGAAACAGGGAAACAGTAAAGGAGATCTTACACCTCCTTGAGTCTTGTACACCAGCTTAGAAGCAGGCTCTTTTTCCAGCGACACTTACCAGCTGCGCATCTTCCAAGCAGATCCCTGCGATATTTTAATCTGCATTTCCACATTCCAAAACTGACAACTGCACCAAATGCGCTTTCCAAAATCTAAGGGCCAAACAGCTCCTACAGCAATGCCTGGTGAGTTTTCACCTTGGCTTTTGCTTCTTGCAGCTTCTCTTGGCTGGAAGCAAGCCATGCTTTGGCAGCAGGCAATGATTTCGAAAGGCTTTCAGGAGAAGTGTCCTCAGGAGCAAGATCTTCACTGGCTGCGACATAGGATCGAAGGTTGGCAATGGCTTTCAACTGCTCTTGACACCAAGTCTGAAGACCTTTGCCTTTGGCATGGAAGCTTGGGTCACCTTTGATTTCCAAACGACAGGCCAGGTCCTGGGCCTTGGCAAGCTCCTTCTCCCAGGCATTCTTGCAGGAATTCAGACTGTTGCACACATTCTGAAACTCCTTCAAAGGCTTACTGACCCCCTTGTCATCCAAAGCCTGGCCTGAGATCTGCTTGTCCATTGGGTCCACAGGGTTCTTCTCAATGGTGGCCAGTGGCTGCTTCCTCCATGGAGGCAGTTCCTTTGGAGGTTCCATTGAACCTTTCACTGAAAACTGAAAAGTGTAATGACGAAGTAAGTTGTGATGTCTATGAATCTCCAGTTCCAAATCCGATGGTTTCTATTTTGGATCCAAAGTGATTTTTATTGGAGGTTAACATTGGTTAAAATTAAAATTGCCAATTTTAATTTTAACCTATCCTGCCTTTAAAAGTAATACATAAACTGGTTAAAATTAAAATTGGCAATTTTAATTTTAACCAATTTTAACCTCCTTCTTTTTCCAATTTGAAACCTTTACAGTCATCATGCATGACCTGAGTGAATTGTATCCAGAGTTGCCAAGAGCCACTCAAACAAAGGAAATGGATGGGCATCAGCTTCGGCCAAGGAGATCTTGCACCTCCTTTTTGATTCCAGTATTGGACACTAGTGCAATGATTGTGATACCTCAGGTTCAGATCATCAGCTCTCATCATCATTCCAAAGCTGATCATGTGCATCCATCAAGGCTTCAAAAATGATTCTACAGGTCCATCACAACTACATTGATCAATATGACTCGACAGCTTCAGCCATGCAGAAATGCTCATATCACAGATATCATGTTTTACTTAAATTTAAATTTAGTTTATCAAGGAGATCTGGCACCTCCTTAAAGAGTCGCTTGCGCCCATAATCTCCAATCATTTTTCCAGGGAAGCTCAATTGACTCAATCTACATTTGAATCCTCATCCTCTTTTGATTTTTCGGCTTGCTCTCCAGCATCAATAGGTGATGTAGGAGAATATGGGGTTACAGCAGGACCTGATCAGGAGGCATGATGATGAACATATTGCACAGTGCATGGTTGACATGAGATGCTTTCAAATCCACAGTCACAGAAAACTCCAGCCTGTGTAGATCATTCCTTCATCCAGGAAATGTTCTCAAGTAGCTTGTAGAAGGCGAGGTGGCAGGCGCTGGGGTACTTGGAGGGGGCATTGGAAGGGGCATTGGAGAAGCACCTGGAGGGTCATGAGAACTTGGAGGGGCACCTGGAATAGCTGGAGGAGGTGTATTTGGAGGTGGTAAAGGTTGCGATTGGGCATTGACATGAGGTGTCAATGCCTGGATCACCTGGTTTTGTAGCCTGATCAGCTCCAAAACACGGTCAATCTCCTCATCTCCAGGCCTCCTGCGAGAGGAACTTGATTGTCCAGCTCCCATAGCAACAGCAAGAAAAAATATCGAGCACTGAAACAGGAGCTAGAAAGCCAAAGCAGCTTCAGTTGCAAAATCCATTCTCAACACTGCAATTGCCATGCCAAACAATTTCAACATTCCAAATTCCAGACAAAACTTCTCAAATCCAGAATTCCAACCCAACATTAAACATTAAAGCCACATCCTATGAAAGTCTATAAGCCATTTTTGAAATCCACCCAGGCAGTAAACTCTCAAGTTCCAAATGTCAGGAGATCTTGCACCTCCTTAAGACAGAAAAGTGGAAAGACTATTTCCTATTTTCCTATTGAGAACTCTCAGGAGATTTTACACCTCCTTGAAACATGCAACAGAAATCAGCAGCCATTTTTTTTGCAATTTCATCCAATCTAATCCACATCCTGTCCAACCTTCCACTTTCGAATTTCCTCATTCAAAAATTCAATCACAGATTGTTCAGTAGCACCATTGTGCAAATCAGCAATGCATTTCTGGGCCAAATCCAAGCCAACTTCTCTTGAAGTTTTGTTCAAAGTGAAAGATTTGATTTGTTTCTTGTCTCCAAAATTTCGTCTGACACCTAAAGCACCATACTTTCGACTGCCTTTGGCAGGATAATCTTCCAAGCGATATTCAGGAGATGCCAAGTCAACAGCAGCAGGTTCAGGATCAGCCACTGCAACAGCCGGCCGAGCTTCAACATCCTCTTCTTCAGAAGTGCCAAGTACTGCTTCACATGCAGCACGCTTTTTCAAGATTGCAGCAGGCCTTTTCAAGACTGCAGCAGGCCTTTTCAAGACTGCCGCAGGCCTTTTCAAGACTGCAGCAGGCTTTTTCCCACCTGCAGATTGCCTATAGATCTTCAAAGATTCATTGGGAATTTCAGATTCAAATTTGTTTTCACCAAAAGCAGCAATGGCGAAGCCATTTGGTCCTTCACTCATAGTAGCTTTCTCCACCTTGCTATCCACAAAGCGACATACCACCATGGCAGTAGAATCGATCCAGGTTCCAACACTCACAGGCTTCTTAGGACTCGCTTGGCTCTCTTCGCTCGACACTTCTATCAATTGATGCTCTTGGCTATCCAATGTTTCTGAGCTGTGGCCTGGAGGAAATTTTTGCAAAAGTGGTTCATTCACAGGCAACTGTGGGATGGAGCTCGCATTGGAACTTTGTCTCATGAGCCTTCGCTTGGCAATGGCTTTCTGAACAAACTTGCCTTTCTGCCGGTTCCCATGGAATTCTGAGCACTCCAGATAGATCTTCACAAGCTTACCCATCCAAGGCTCATATTTCTTACTTGAAATTGACCATTTTGCTTTTGTTCTGATGTGTTGCACACATTCGACAATTGCAGAAGACCACTTCTTCGCTTCGTCACTCAAAGTGCGAGGGTTGACTTTCAAGGCAGCTTCCTTCAAGCAGTCTTTGGATGGTCGAATTGTTTTCTGGAACATCAAGCCCAGAAATTTTCGATAATGCTTGCAAACTTGATCAATTTCAACATCCAAGTACTCCTTGGGATCCAAACAAGCCACCTCTGCTTTCAAACATGTGCAAAGGTCTTGAACAGAAGCAGTGTTCTTAGCTCTATTCATCTTGAGAAATCAACTGCAGATGCGATGCAGAAACAGTACATGCAGGAAATCAAAACACCAAAAGGAGATCTTGCATCTCCTTGAAGCAACCTCCAAAGGTTGGTCTTGATGCAATGATGATGTCAAAGATGTATCTAAAAACAGTGAAAAAAATCCTCCTTAAAAAAAGATTAAGGAGGAATTTTCAAAAAAAAAACTCCTTAATTAAGGAGAATTCCTCCTTAATTAAGGTGGAATTCCTTAATTAAGGAAAAAATCCTCCTTAATTAAGGGAATTCCTCCTTAATTAAGGTGGAATTCCTTTAAAAAAAACTCCTTAAATTAAATAAGGAGGAATGGAAGTTCTGGGTTCAGTTCAAAACCACTAATTCCATGCGTCAAGTCATTTAGATTGGAATGTGCAAATATCATCAACATATATCCTACCAGTTCCTACCTAAATTTCTTTACTGTGAAATTTGTGTTTGTGTTTTCCGTCTCTGCGATCTGGGAATGTGCCAATCTTGCAGGAAATAAATGGAATAGTACTACCTAAATGACGAGTCCCTTGTTGCCTCCCCAGACAGGAAAAAAACACGTGACCTCGCCCTATCTTTTCTTAATAGCCTCCATCCAACCCCACCACCACAAACAACTGACAACGCAAACCTGAAAACTTTGGGTGGATTCCCTTACTAGCTATAAAACTTCAATAGTGGCACCGATGCGTTCGCATCCAAAATAGCTTGGGTGTTCGCGCACTCCTTTCAGAAAGAAAATCATACTCAGATGTATTGACCCATATCCCCATGTTTGGTAGATTAATCCGCCCGTACGTTGATGGTCACGTCCTTATTGCAAAGAAACCAGATCATATCACATTCCCAGAATCACTGTATCAATTTCGATGGTGAAATCCCAATGTCCTGCTCCAAATCCCAAGTTGTATGGATTAATCCCTGATATTTTCAAAGTTCATATGACTACTTGTTGAAATTGGATAATCAGGTTTTATAGCTCCTGATATTGACATTTATCTGGGTAAATAATAATATTTCACTACCCTGAATAGTTCGGCCATTTGGGGATGATTTCCCTATAAAAACCATGATTTCCAGGGTTCGGGAGAACAGTGAGGTCGTTATAATTTACCCAGATCTATTGTTAAATCCCCACAGGTGATATCTCCACCAACAGCTCCCACCTGGCAACGGCTCGGCTGGGGAAACCTTGCAGCAGCGCTCCGGAGTGAAGTCGTTGCCCCAGCAGTTGGCCCAACCCATGGAACAACACGCCAGGTACCACGCCTGACGAGCCCACCATGGGATTTCCCATGACCCAGCAGATTTCACCAGGGGATTTCACTATAGGGGGTTCATGGGGGTTGGGATCCCATGGTTGTAATCCATTTATAGATGGGAAAACCTACGAATCATGGGGATTCAAATCATAGCGAGTTGCTGATAGATCTGATAGTTCGTTTAGGCATAATTCACAACGGTCGGTGGAAGCTTCGCCGCAATTTTTAGGCCGGACGTCACATCGGAAGCCACTGCGGAAGTCGGAAGGTCTGCCTCATTCGGGTTGAAGCACGTGTTAAACGTGGCAGAGGCTCAACCCGTCATTTGCGACTCGAGCGGTACTCGCTTCCCCGTCCGAAGCTCGGCGGCGGTACTCCTAAGATGATGTTCCAGTTTCGCCGAGGTTTTCCAGATGTTTTCCTGTCGACCCACTCGTGAGCAGTCACGGGCAAATCTAGTGGATATAAATTCAAAGGGCAGTCTTATGGTGATTCAAATGGATTCAAGCAAAAGACAATGGGGATTTATAGTTATAGTTCACATAGCTGATTGATTGCGAAGTCGTGAAAAACCACCACGTCTTTTTTGATGGATGTATGGCCAAGTTGGTTTGGTGGGATGATGGTTCACATGCACAGCTTTGAAATGCTCTGATTGTGTTTTGAAGATGAATCACCGATTGGCCATTAGTATAGGATATCATCACTGATTTAAGCTTACTTATATACATACCTAGCCTATACTAATGAATGATTTCCTATACTAATGGCCGAGGTGGAATGAGAATATTAAGCCTCTATTGCTGGTGATGGTGGATGGGATGATGGTGGAATCAGAAATACCGAAAGCAAGGCCAGCCACCCGGGGATTGAACAGAAACAAAGGAATGGAAAGGGAGGTGGTGCCCACGGGCCAACAAAACCATAGGAAAAACAGGGAAATGGTGACTAAACCAAAAACAATGGTGATTTTATGAAATTTAAAGCTGATTCATGATAGGATATGATAGGTAAATTGATGGAAATAACGTCACTTTTCGGTTTGTGATAGATATTTCCAACTAGATAAAGGGGGTGTCATTAATCAACCAACAGAACTGGGGCAATTGTGGTGAGGGAGATTGATATGAGTTTATACCAACTGGTAATACTTAATATTTTACAGCATGTAATAGCATGTAGTAGTTTCTTAGGGAATATGATTTGGGGGTTTCCGTTTGACCATGATTTACACCATAATACACCATAGAAACCATGGCAATAAACTGGGATACGCCGGGTATACTCCATTTCAGGGCAAACCCCAACATCCCATTGACTAACTGATGGTAGAAACATCCTGCAATTCTGCTTGCAAACACCAATTTCCACTATTGCCCATTCAGAGGTGGCTTGGAAAATCGATTTAAGATGCTTTTCAAGGAGGGTTTACTCTGATCCAAGCAAGCCGTCTATCGAGCACATTTTTTTCCGCTAGCAGTAGATGGGTTTCAAACCCCAAGTGATTTCCGAACAAACCTGATCTTTTGGGGTGAGGCCAGAGTCATAAGTTGATATATTATAACCCATCATATGTAATATATATATATATATAGTTTTAGGGCTTATATCCCAACTTATAGTGGTTATTGCCATGGCTACACCCATCAAGTAATAACACCTTCACTGCACCCCCAAGTAGATTGTACCTCCCAATAGTATCACCATGAAGTCACCATAAAATAGTCATGAAATCCCATTAAGCAAGTGTTAAATCCCATTAATTAAATCACCATTAAACCACCATTTTTGGTAGGTTCAATCACCGCAAGTTTGGCCTTGCCTCGGGGCGTCCGGGCATCCCTTTCCAGCAGTCGTGGACATCCTGGCAACATCAATCGTGGGGATACAATTGAGATAACTTAGGGATATACCGGTGATAGAATGATGATATTATAATTATGGTGATACCATCTATAGCACTCTATAACTATGTAATGGTGACAGAATGATGATATAGTTGGAATAGAATTGGGGATGGTAGATAAAGATTCAGGATATATACTGCAATTGATTTTAGGGTGACAGGTTTCCAATAGCGGGATTAAACTGGTTTGATGACCTGACCATCATTGAGATCTTCCTGGCATGACGATTCACCCAGCCTGACCCTTTATTTTTGCCACACATGAGTTTCAAACTAATTCAAACAATGTTTTTTAACCACACAACTCATTTTAACCCACATACACATGCGGAATATCCACCATGGGATGGGGTTGTAGACATCATCAATATCATGACCATCATCAACAAACACCATCAACACCATCAATATTCTAGCATCCCGGTCAGCATGAACGGCCTCAGAAATGTCCCTTTTTCCAAGTAAACAAATGCCGATTGATCAAACATGCAAAAAAAAGAACATCCCTTTGTTTCGGATAACGATGGAAACGAAAACACATCACATTCCAATTCAATCACAATCAGTCAAAGAACAAAATAAACAAATAACAGATGGGTACTATGCGTCTGAAAATGTGGCGGTTACAACCCTCAATAGCCATTTTAATGAGAAAATAGTGGTGAACCATAAAACAATTACATAAGGGTTTTCCCATACATTTTCGGACAAACCCACATAACACCTACACAAATGAAACATCTCTAGACAATTACAATATTTCATCGACCTGAAAAGTTGAACCATTCTGGGATGATTCCCTTTGTGAACCATCATCACAGGTGAGATTGCACTGAGGTCGCTCAATTTTTGCCAATCGCCATGTGACAAAATCCTGCACCAGTTGATAACTATTAGTCACTATATGAAACATTGAATTGTAGCTCATGGCATATTTTTGCGGATGTAAACCACCGTTTTCAACTGGTGATTTGGATTTCGCAACCACAGTATCAACGTCCACGTTTCTGGCCCATGGCCCCGTCCCCCGGCGGGGCCCGGCGCCACCTTGGTGACGCGCAAAGCCGCGGCCGAGCCGCTGGTCGTATTGGGCCCCAGGAGGTGGCCTCAATTGTCGCAGCTGAATCCCATGAAATTCAATAGGTTATTTCAATAGGTTGTATATATCCCATGGGATTCAATATGATGGCTTTTATCCAATTTTTGTATATCCCGGTAAATCCAATAGTTATATCAATAGATAATCTAATTCCCATCTATATGTATCCCATTTTATGATGGGAATCCCATATCTATAGGTTTTATATCCCATAAAAAATCAAATATTTCCACGTCTCCGTCTCCACCAGTCCTCCGTTTGCGGCCGAGGCACACGCCCCAGGGTCAAAGTGGCGCCACCAGCGGGGACCCATGGGCCATGTCACCACAGTGTGCGCCGTGGTGTTGCGACGGAGCCTGGGGGAAGATCCGGATTTCATGGTGAAAAATAGGAATTTGATGATGGAAAATGATGGAAACATGGTGGAAAACTGATGGAAAATGGTGGAAAATGATGGAACAATGGTGAAAATCATGGGAATCATATGGTGACTGGGGAAGATGGGGAAAAACAAAGGTTTTTCAGACAATTTGATTTATGTTAAGTTATGTTTTAAACATATATATATATATGATCTAATATTGGAACTTAAGGCGATTTGTTTGATCCCCATGTTCTATAGCTAAGCCATCTTTGAACACGGTTTCATTCCCATCAATGCCTTAAACCACCATTCATCTCTCACCCAATCACCATTGATCAGCCATTGCCACGCGACTCCATGGAGGTCTCCGAGCTCAGCAGTTGCTGCGAGCGCATGGGCAGCTCGTGGAAGTGCTCGGGGAAGTGCTGGAAGGACACGTCCTGCGCCGAGATTTCTGCGTCGTTTCTTGGTGGAAATGAGGGTTTACGGCCTTGAAGTGCGGAAACATCATGAAAAGGGGTCAAGGGGTCTGGGTTTGAACTAGATACACAAAGTTTTTTAAGGGTGGCAGAAGGATGGATCAACCAGTTGGGGAAGTCAAGCGTTGCCCAAGAGGATCTGAACCGTTTGAGGCAGTGAACAGCAGAGATTTCACCATGGTTGCAGTTGTGTTGTAGCCACATCATAGTTCAAACTCAATTTGTTGGCTCCATTTTCTTGAACATTCACAGAAATTGCCAGCATTCACCAGGGTTGCTCCCAACGCCTAAAATACTAGGGATGAAAGATGGGTCCATGGTCACTTGCGACCCTAAAAAACGGTCACTTGTGACCCTAAAATCCCCGGTCACTTGCGACCCTAAAAAACGGTCACTTGCGACCCTATTCCTTTAAAAACTCTCACCCCCCCTGCGTTCCACCATGCTGTCTCCACTATACCATTGTCTCCATTCTATTTCTTCATTTAAACTTTCAAGTTCTTCTAAACATTCTATTTCCACGTCATTTTTCCCCCATTGCGTCCCCGCGTTCCACTTACCATTGTCTCCATTCTACTTCTTTATTTAAACTTCCCCCCCCTGCGTTCCACTATACCATTGTCTCCATTCTACTTCTTTATTTAAACTTCCCCCCCCCTGCGTTCCACTAAACCATTGTCTCCATTCTACTTCTTTATTTAAACTTCCCCCCCTGCGTTCCACTATACCATTGTCTCCATTCTACTTCTTTATTTAAACTTCCCCCCCTGCGTTCCACTATACCATTGTCTCCATTCTACTTCTTTATTTAAACTTCCCACACCCTGCGTTCCACTAAACCATTGTCACCATTCCACTTCTTTATTTAAACTTCCCCCCCCCTGCGTTCCACTATTGTCTCCATTCTACTTCTTTATTTAAACTTCCCCCCCCTGCGTTCCACTATACCATTGTCTCCATTCTACTTCTTTATTTAAACTTCCTCCCCCCCCTGCGTTCCACTATACCATTGTCTCCATTCTATTTCTTCATTTAAACTTCACCCCCCCTGCGTTCCACTATACCATTGTCTCCATTCTACTTCTTTATTTAAACTTGGTTAACGACTCACTTCCAACACCAAAAATCAACTCACTTCCAACACCATCTCACTCCCAACACCAAGAACTCACTCCCAACACCAAAAATCAACTCACTTCCAACACAAAAAGCACTTTTCGGCGTCGAGGGCGAGTCGATTTTCCAGTTTCCCCATTGGTACTGAGGCGTCACTTCTGGAACCCAATCATATACAAACATTACAGGGAAAATCATCAACACTGATCATTACTTAGATCATTACTTGACATAGATCATTACTTGACTCAGCCATTTAGGGTTTGGTTGGGGGGGAGGGATCATTCAACTTAGATCATTACTTGACTCAGCCATTTAGGGTTTGGTTGGGGGGGAGGGATCATTCAACTTAGATCATTACTTGACTCAGCCATTTAGGGTTTGGTTGGGGGGGAGGGATCATTCTACTTACATCATTACTTGACTCAGCCATTTAGGGTTTGGTTGGGGGGGAGGGATCGTTCAACTTAGATCATTACTTGACTCAGCCATTTAGGGTTTGGTTGGGTGATATGACATGAAGCAGATTGAAGCCTAATACGTAACTATATGTTTCTTGTCTACGTGATGCTGCACCCACCTTCTGCCTTGGCAAAATGCCACTGCGGACGACACAATACCAAATTTGGCACAATTGAGGACTGCAACTTGGCACATGCGATTTGAAAATTCTTTAGCGCAAGTGCGCGCATGAACTTCACAAACTAATCTTTCTCCCAGGATTTCAGCAATCACTTGAGCACCACAGTGCAACATATTGGAAGGTCACGAGACTTGTACAACCCATGTACAATGTGAATGGATATGCCCTAATGCCCTAATGGACAAATAGATGGACATGCATGGATATAACAGTATACTATCATACTATACCATTGTCAATGGTGGTGAAATTCAGTGCATCACCGACGCATGGATTGCTAAGGTTGGCCGCAACTTTCTGTATAATTGTCTGGCCGCGAGTTTGTCTGTGTATAACTTTCTTCGTGAATATATTTTGCATTATCGAAGGAAGTTTCGAAATCAAACTTCCGACAATATGGGCAGATGAAAAGCAGAGATGGGAAGAGGCAGAGAGAAGAGAAGAGCAGAAGAGAGCAGATCAGAGAAGAGAACGAGTCAGAAGAAAGAAGATGCAGAGGAGCCAAAAGGTAGTGTTTTCCAATGCCTTGTGGCTCCGGAGGGTCGACAAGTAAGCTCGCTACAGCGGCGGGCGCGGAGCCAGCTGCCCAGATGAGAAATACAAAATTGCACGCCGTTGTGGCGTGACGTCCATTTCGAAGTCAACATGCACAAAAACCAACATGTTCGGACCGCCTTTAGCAGTTGAGATGGAGAGATAGAGAGATAAAGAGATAGAAAGAGAGAGAGAGAGAGAGAGTCAACATGTACAAAACACACCATGTTCGGACCGTTTTTAGAAGTTGAGGTAAAGAGATACAGCGATAACAAGATAGAAAGGGAGAGCGAGAGAGATAGATAGATAGATAGAGAGATAGAGAGAGATAGAGAGATAGATAGATAGATAGATAGATAGATAAGATAAAATAAGTTAAGATAAGATAAGATAACATGAGATAAGATAAGATAAGATGAGATGAGATAAGATAAGATAACAAGATAGATAGAGATAGATAGATAGATAGATAGATAGATAGATAGATACATAGATAGATAGATAGATAAGATGAGATAAGATAAGATAAGATAATAACAAGATAGATAGATAGAGATAGAGATAGATTGATAGATTGATAGATTGATATTGATAGATAGATAGATAGATAGATAGATAATTAGATAGGTAGATAGATAGATAGATAGATACATAGATAGATAGATAGATAGATAAATAAATGACATGTAGCTTCGAAGCCCTTAAACGAAGCTTTTCTGCGAGACTTCCTACAAAAATGAAGCTTCGAAACTCAAACACAAAAACTTTTCTGCGAGACTTCCTTCAAAAATGATGCTTCGAAGCTCTACAACGAAGCTTTTCTGCGAGACTTCCTTCAAAAATGAAGCTGCGAAACTCAAAAACGAAGCTTTTCTGCGAGACTTCCTTCAAAAATGAAGCTACAAAACTCAAAAACGAAGCTTTTCTGCGAGACTTCCTCCAAAAATCATGCTTCGGGCACGAATAGGGTCACAGGCGACCACAAAGGGGCCGCACCATTTTCGTGTGGCAGGTGTGGGACTTCGAGCACACCTGGTCACTTGTGACCCTATCTTTTTTACTTCAAAACGTAGAAACAGTGATTAGGGTCACAAGCGACCAATGTCCCTGAAAGATGCCCAACTTCCTGCCCTTATGGGACTGGAGCAACCTTGTTCACTCCAAAAAAGACATGTAGCATCATGTAGCTATGAACAAACAGTAAACAATACATGGGGAATAGTACTCTGTGGATCTATACGGTGGTTTTTATCTTGGACAGTACTGACGCCATGTGACTTGGATGCTTTGCAACGTTCACTCCAACACCATGGGTTTCCTAAGAAACAACTGGAAAATTCGAAGTCTCCCAATCAAACCACCCAGAGATTGGGGTTGAAACAAAGCAATCGCATCGAAATTTTCTGTTGGTCATATCAATCGTGATGCTGCCGTGATGCTCAAAATTCATCCAATTCATGGTCAAGTCATGTTCACCCTTTTCATTGTGTACCCACTATATGACTTTCACAACTTTGACGAAGATTCTGTACAGCAGCGCGCTGCAGGGAGAGACTTTTGACAAAGCCTTGATGTCGGGGTATTCGTTGAGAACCCCATTGCAGTCGATGCAGCATTTGCCTGCTTCAGCTCCGGGCCCCAAGCACGAGACTTGAAAAGACATAAGTCAACTAAAGCCAATAAGGCTTGAAAGCATCCAAGAAACAACATATGCTTGGAACACCTTGGGCAGCTCTCATGTTTTTCCTTCACTTCTTCAGTCACTCAAAGTATGGGCGCTTCTCATTGAAGTTGGGTGTGAAGTGCATGCAGGTGATGGGCCCCACCCAACTATAGGCCAGTCCATTGATCTCCTCTTCAGTCTTCCTGAAGTATTTGCAGGTTTGCATGCAAAAAGACTAGCTGATCCCATCGCCTGGGGAGTCAGAAAAAGTTTTCTTGCGGATCATGACCCCATGGTGCGCAAACGATTACACCAAAAGTTGCATACATACCGGATTATTCCACCATCAGAAAAATATCATAAACAAAATGTTGGGTTTTAGACCATATTATCTACCAAATCTATTAGTCTGAGTCTATGGGTTAAATCTGAATTTGCTATGATATGCTAGAAAAATGTTGGCTTAAACCCCCAACATATCTCCGTTATTCGCTTGTTAAACCGCCATTACACCACCATAATTGATTGGTAAAATCGTTTTTTTTGCATGTAAAATCACCACTTGTTCATTCTTAAAGTCTTAAACCACCATTTTGTCATGGTGAAACTGCCATTTTTGTCGCTTAAAGCACCATTTTTCATGTAGATCCCTATGCTCCCAACGCTTCAACCGCCGCAACACTCGAACTCTCCTCCAGCAGCTGGATCCAGAAGCCCAACGCCACGTCCACCGGCGTCTCCGCCTGGCGTCCGAAGCTTGATGGATTCCTTGTGTCAAACATATCTGGTTGGTGGTTAATATACTGTTAATAATGGTTAATGATGATGGTTACTATATGGTTAATGATGGTTAATAATAATCTGGTTGGTGGTAAAACAACCCCTCTGAAAAATATGAGTCAGTTGGGAGTATGACATTCCCAACTGAATGGAAAAGTAAAAGTCATGTTCCAAACCACCAACCAGATATGGAGGTGTCCTAAAATAGGGGTACCACCTGGCATCATGCGAGCTGATTTTCGACTTTTCGAAATCAACGAAATAAACCATCCAGCTGGGGGTATCCTCCTACAAACCCACGAAGTTCGGCAAGACTTTGCGATGCTCAGCACCAACTAAACACTCCCATCAAGGTCAAGCTCCAGGTGCACAGCAGGCGATGGAATTCTCCACCATCTCATTGGGATTGTTTGCGGTGGAGTTTCAAAAGGTTTTTCTGTGAAATGGGGATATATTCAATTGACTGAACTTGTTCGACCTCCCAAGTACCTGAAAATGGTCTCAAAGGTCTCCAAATCCCTTGTCCATTGCTTTCTCCATGCCGTGGCCTGTCTCAAGGGCAGCTTCTTACTCATCTCAGCAATGAACTTCGCAACGTCGTTGGACAGGACGAAGCCCATGCCATGCCTTGGCGCGGCCCATCGAGGCCCATCGAGGCCGAGGCTTGGAAAGTCCTGTTGTTTTTTTTGGGGCTCGAATTGTCCTTCAGAAAATGAACATGGATATGGAAAATAGGAATTGAACCATCAGGAATAGTTTTTTTATGATTTTTTAACTGGCTAAATATATTGGGATTAAACATGATTTTACCAACAAACATTGGGATTTAACTAACCAAAACATGGAGTTGATCAACTAAAAATAGGATTCAACGATGAAGAAAAAGGAGTCCATATGGTTCTACCCGCAAAATTGGGGCTTGACCATCAACTATAGGGATTTATTCAATGGATCATGGTGCTGTGGGTCTGAAATGCGGTATACCGGTGTACCCCCAAACGGACATAACATGCTATGGAAACCCAAGGCAAATATTGCGATTGGGGACAGGTAAAGTAACCAACCAGTAATCTCGTCAACTTCTACTGAAATTCAACTGGCCCTTCATATAATGTCAACCCTGGATTAATACTCCCCCAGGCTGTCAGCCATACATCACCAAAAGACCATGGTTCAAAAAGAATCGAATTTGGCACAGGCGACGCCATGTCGAAGTTTGTCTTTTTGGTATCTGTTCCAGCAATAGCCACACCCCAACCCCAGTATTCGACCATTCAGGACATCTATTCCGAGGAAGATGGATTCTTGCCCTCAATCTACAGAAGGAAATCATCATGATCCTACACGTTTTATAGCGTTGTTTTTTTGTTTGTATATCCCATGTTCAAAACAAACCCAACATATGATTGTTAGATTTCATATCCCATTATATATATAAATAAATAAATAAATAAAATAAGTCCCAATAATATCCCTGATAGTTGCTGGTTGGTGGATTTAACCATCTTGAAAAATATGAGTTCGTCAATGGGAAGGATGACATCCTATCATGGAAAATAAAACATGGTCCAAACCACCAACCAGATCACCATCATATTCCCATTGTTGTTGGTTTATAAACTATTAACCACTATTAATATCACATCTTTAGTGAAACATACCCCATTTTCACCGTTTTCAACGCCCACGCATTGGACCACGCGACGGAAACGACGCCGCCCGGCGGCGCCACAAGTACTTCCTACGTAGTCAGGAGAAAAAAAAATATGGTTTCACTCCCATAGGATCCATGGTGCTGCTATATATGGTAACATTTACCATCAATATACCCCAAATGTTAGCATATATACCAGCACCATGGATCCTATGGGACTGGTGAATGGAACGGCTTTCAAACAGAAAAACATGATGATTTCATTAGCAACTCATAAACCAGACAAAAATGGTTAGATTAGACAAGCAAAAACAAGGGCTTAACCAGCAAACATGGTGATTTAACCAGCAAAAAACATGTGGTTTAGCCAACGATCATGATGATTGAACCTGAATGAATTGTTAATGGGGTTTTCAGAACGGCACTGACAATGGTTGGTTCATGGCGGTTTAACCAGCACTAGTGGGGGTTCAATTTCGAATACCTCGAGATTCCGCTTGTCAATCAATCATCATATATTTATCGTGTGTCCCTTAAACATGCTTTAACGCACATAATGCACTTATATATAGTTCCAAAGGTTATTTTTGGATGTTTTTTGCATGACCCAATTCATAAACTGCGAAAAACAACTTTTATTTTGAAATGACTTCCCATATCAACCATCATGAAATATAGATCCCATCATTAAATGGCTGATTTCATCTGATTTCACCACCAAATTCACGAGAGGTGAATACCCCATGTTTTCATGATAATCAAACAAAAATCATATATTTTTTGCTGGTTAAAAATCACATGAAGCCAACTCCCCATGGTTTGTTGGTAAAATCCCATCGATTCACCGGGCACCTCCGGGCGTCGTCGGGATCGAAGACGGACTCATCCAGGAGATTACCCTGCGAGTCAACGACATGGCGATGGAAAAACATCATATTTTGAATAGGTAAAACACACATATATATATATAGATATATATATATATATATGGTAAACATGAAAACAATTTTAAGGGGCCAACATATTTTCAAGAGCTATGCAACAACTAAAAAACATGGTGATCTTTTTAATGGTGATTTAATGGTGATTTACTGGATGGAACCTCTGGAAATGTGTGACATGGGGATGGAAAATCATCATTTTGAGTCATCGATTTTCATGGGCCTACATTTTCAATAGTCATGTAAAAAATTGCAAAGGGCAAATAGGTATATATGAATCACCAACTGGAGATTAATTCAAATACAATATGTATTCAGATGTATTCAGAAACCAGGTAATTACTTGATATACCCTCTGGTAAACTAACAAAAAGCTATGGAAAATCACCATTGTTAATGGGTAAATCCACTATAAATGGCCATTTTCAATAGCTATGTTAGTTTACCAGAGGGTACTTGATATAGTGGTATCTCTCCATGTGTCAAAAAGTATGTGGCGCACATTGCCAAAAAAGGTCACTTGCTTGTCATCCAATCTGCATCCTCTTCGCATCATATTTCACTGGTTGGTGGTTTTAACCATCTTCAAAAATATGATTTCGTCAGCTGGGATGATGACATTCCCAACTGAATGGAAAGTCATAAAAGTCATGTTCCAAACCACCAACCAATTCATCAATGCAAATGGACAAAGGATATCCATGGCACGTTGGCGCACTATCCCCAGGATATCCCCACTTCATGTCGATTGTTGATCCAATGTATCTAGGCTATGGATCGCAAGGGGCGATGCTTGGAGATTGGTCATCAAGAATTTGGTCAAAGAAAGACATCACATATGGCGAAAACTGGGCGAAATAGACCTATGCTTTCCCTTTTTGTGGCTGGTGATTCATTCATGCCAGGTGCTTTCTGCGTCCACAACAATTGATGCTGGAATCTCAAAAACAAACTCAAGGACTTTCAAACATCATGGTCATTTGAAGTTCCTTAAAGAATTATCCCATGTCCTGCTATGCTTCCCCAGCCCATGAGTCATGATACTCCCCAATACATTTGATAGTAAAATCTCGGAACTAATCAACAACCAACCAATAATTTATCAAATACACCGCCACTGTCACTGTAATTCATGAGTCAAACACTTAAACGCCAAAGAAAACAATATTTAAAAAAAAAAACTCTACCCGGTGGTAATTCTCATCTAAACCCATCTATTGGATAGAATAGTCCCCTATAATCTTCCATACTTGGGCAAGCAATATCAATCCCATCTATTGGCTATTGACTAATATATAATACCCTACAATCCCCTATAACCCCCTGTATACATATATATAACCTCCTATCCATTATAATCCCCTTTTTTATTGGCCAGTGAAGTAGTATCCCCATCCTCCCCCATCCACCGGGCTCCTGAATCATCCGCTGCATTGGGAGCCGCTCCAGCAGCTGCAACAGCACCTGTGCCCAACAAGCAGTTTAGAACTGGGATTATCTTACAAGGTGGTGCCCCCCAAGTTATAAGTTGGTTTATAATCCCATTAACTGTAGATATATCATCTATAAACCATAGTTATTGGAGTTATAAACCAACTTAGCTATCTAGGGGGCACCACATTGTATGATATATAACCTTAGTATCCCAGTTACAACTGTTATAATCCCAATTATACTGATATATAAGAGCTATACTCCCAATAATATGACTTATAACTAAACTAATGTCATGGAGTTATAGGATTGGAGTTTCATGATTATAACATATTATAACTGGGATTCTATATCACCAACTAGTTATAGAAGTTATGGCCAATCCCTGTTTTAACTGTTAGTTGGGCCATAACTTTGGATGACATTGGATGACGTTTGACAATGTGTCTATTCTCCCCGACTAGAACATATGTTCACCCTGACTGTATGCATTTGGTTAGGGAAAAACGAAAAGTGTGATGAATCATCCAAGGATTTTTCCTGTTTTGACTTGAAAACCACCCAAAAAGGAAGTTGAAGGACACAATTCTTCATATTACTGGGAGTTCACCAGCACGGAAACACAGAAAACACAGCAACAGTTGGGCCATTTAGACATACCCGTGTTTCCCATCTCATGAAATACTGGTTGAAAGCGTTTTCTCTACTAACTATAGGTTATCACAATCCCCAACAAAATTAGGTAGTAAAAGTCAAATCCCCAACCAAGTAGAACATGTACAAAGTATAAGTCCACCAATCAACCACCACAGCTGCACCATCCAGGATCGCCTTCACATTGACGAAAGACCGATGATCCAAACACAGCACAAAGTCAGCATGACCGAAGTGCTCCTGTTGATCGATCCAGCGGGTCCAGGACTTCACCATGAAACAGGATCATAAAAAACCAGCAACATTCGGTGGTGTCAATGGATTTATCTACATATTAACATGTGGAATTATGATAAATGATATTTAAGTATAGGTTGGTAATAACCCAACAAAAATGCCGAAACGTGTTTCCAGAACAGTATAAACAATAATATTCACTTATAATCACTTATTCAGATGTCCAGCTTTCTACACCGGGGACTATATCCAAAAAAAACTATGTAGTGAATGTGGTTTATAAACCAACTTCTAACAGGGCGGCAACATATTTTTTGTTCATCCTGTGGCACAGCTGTGGAGTTCTCATGTTTTCTTTGATTCTCCATATCTCAATGGCCATGCAACAAGAACCGATTCATTGGAGGTACCTACCATAAATAAGGCCTATTTTTTAGGCCTCTGTCAGGGGATATAGGGGATATACCCCAAAAATATGGCCTGTAAAATGGTACTAGCGTACCTCCATTTTAGGATCCTGGAATTCCCATTGAATATCATTGTTTTTTGTTGGGGAACATCCAGGAAACCATGAGGACAAAACCCCAACCCTTAACGTTCCCCCGGGCAAAAACTCAAGGAATGCTCTGGTTTGATGGGTTGATCATGGCCGTGGGGTATCACGTTTAACCACGAGAAATACATCGTATATAGCAACCCCGAGATCCCCCCAAACGAAAATGATAGGAAAAGTACTTCATCACAATTTTATAGTGAATTTGTTTATGGTTCGGCATCTTTTTTTGGGGGTGCTACAAAGGGAACATAATGGATATATAATGGGGATATCAATGGGGATATACTGGGGATAGCTGGAGCATGTGCTTGCGCAAGTGAACATAGTAATCTTCTCAACTGACTGCAATGCCATAAATTGCGGGATCAACACATCACATTTTCAGAGACACCCAGATGCGTGCAGAGAAGGGCTTGCCTTTCTTCTTTCCGAGACACAAAATCATTGGCCCATAAGATTCTGACACTTTCAAAATCACCATTTATAGGCTTACACGGATATATAAGGATAATATATATGGATCAAACACATTCAAAAAACAAGGATCCTAAGGCCCGCACATCGATAGATCACATGATCACCCTGAAAGATCCATGGTAAGCCATCCCCGCCTCGACCAAGGGCCAGGCTTCTTCATAGGCATAGCTGCCATCCGCGGCATATCGCAATGCTGTCATGTCGCGGTGCCTGGCTGATTTATATTAGCTTAATATGGCTTAATCACCATTAGGGCAGTTAGGGGAATGGTTATCAACTATTGGTTTATATGGGGTTTTACCAGATTAAAGAATTATAGGATATTATAAGTGCCATAATTAGGGGGATGGTTAGCGATGATGATCCGGCTGTCTTCGGTCAAAAGTTGGCTTTGTTAGCTAAATTGCCACAGGGCAGTGTTTAAATCCCTTGTCCTGTACTGTGGGAACCCTCTGTGTATTTGGCAGTTATATGAAATATAATTTAATACAATAAATATCATTTAATATATCAGGCAATGACAATATCAAGTATGTGGAGTAAATAGTCTGCGAATGGGTGAATTTGCTTTGCCATGATTGGTAGATTCAATGGACCTCTGAAAACCAGCAAAACCATTGAAAACTGCAGAGACAAAACAGGCGCAACCAAAAAATAACAATGGTTTACAACGAACATGTACCGTCTATGTTGTAGTGAAATAGTGGGAATATGACACATTTAATCTGTAATTAGTTGCTTCACTTCCAGCCATGACATCTGTTGGACATTATTGAACAGCATTCAACAGTGGGGGTCATTTGGCTTCAAAGTATGCCAGAGATCTTGCCGCATCTGACCCGAAACCCATGTCCCTAGACCCTCCAAGTAGATGGAAAAACGGTGCTGACGTGAAACCATGACCTTGGACTTTGACCCATTAAATCCTGGCTACTTGGAGGGGATCTAAAAAAAATAATGAATCATGAAATTTCATTCAATACGAGATCCCATTATATAGATCCCCTTAAATCACCATTAAGTTACCATTAAAATCACCAATGGTGGATTCACCCCGTCACCATGAAATCACAACTAAATCACCACTAAATCAACATTAATCAAATATACTAAATGGATCTAAATGGTAATTATGCTAAATTCATCCCATCCCATTCCATCTCGCCTCATCAACTCCTCCACGGCCCGTCGTCGTGGTTTTCCCAGCGGCACGCGGCCCATCACGAAGCGCCACACCACGTCGTCCGACGCGGCGCAGGGGGCCGCGAGGGCACGGCGGAGGTGGCGACGCAGGCGGGGCCTGGGGGTAGCTTGGGGTGGAAATATGGGGAAGACCCTGGGAAATCATGTGAAAATGCGGGAAGATCATGGGAAAATCCTGGGAAAATGCGGGAAAATGATGGGAACATCCTAGGAAAATGCGGGAAAATCATGGGAAAATCCTGGGAAAATGCAGGAAAATCATGGGAAAATCTTGGGAAAATGCAGGAAAAAGGGTTGGAAAATTGAAACAAACGTGAGGATATCATAGGCAAATGATGACAAAATCTGGGGAAATGGATAATATCATAGGAAAATCATTGGAAACTGTGGGAAAGTGATGGAACAATTTTGGATAAATGAAGGATTGTTGGATAAGGCCTCGGAATTTTTGGGTTAATGATGGGACAATGATGTGAGAATAATTGTCGGGAAAAGACCACGAGCAAATCATAAGATATAATCATTGGATGTAATGACGGAAGTCCTGGTTCTTTTCTTGGGGCGCTAATTTTTGTCAATTTTTCTGCCTTGAATATATAGTCATTTTGTGGGATTTGTACTGGTTCTACCTAGAGGTTAAAGGGTATCGGCATAGCTACTAGGTATTTTGGCGGATTTGGATGGATTTGGGGGCTTGTATATTTTTCAACATACATTTCATATATGTTCATGGAGTCCAATATGTACAGAGTTGTTCGAATAGTGACAGGTATGTATGGATGGATGTGGGTTGAAGTGGGTCACAATCAAGGGATTTCCAGGATAGGACACACGCTCACCGCGGCCGCGGCTTTGGCTCCCTTGCGGCCGGCTGGAGGACCACCCTGTTGTTGCCTTGGCCATCCGTTCTGTCTTTCGGGCGATGTTCCGCGCAGCTGTGTCTTTGTTAAGCCAGTGGGGCTGGCCCGTCAAGCATCCGGCCAACCGGCCAATCGCAGCTCGGACCGCTTGTTGCTGTCTCCAGGAGGTACCCTCTGGTAAACTAACATAGCTGTTGAACATGGCTATTTAGTTCATTGATTTAGCCAGCTATAAAATGGTCATTTTCCATAGCTATGTAAACGTTTACCAGAGGGTACAGGATTTTTTTCCGAAACTTTCGGAATGTCCAGCGATAGCCATCGAATGGATCATTTGGAGCCCATCATGGGTTACTCAACGCTTGGGATAGGGCCATGATGTCTTCAAGAAGTGACAAGTGGCGGCTCACATCCCAACACCATCCCAATGATTGTTGATACAGTACAATTCACCCACTTGAGAAGCTCGCCCATTTTGGGATAGTTACCTTGACATTCATCATGATTTCTGGTGATGTCTGCCAGTGCTGTCGTTCGAATCTATCCAAATTGATTGATGACTAGTTCCCCATGTACATCCATTCTTTGATGGTGAAATACTCTTTTTGATGGTTTCACTCAATAGCAGTGACTGTTGGGTTTCACTCTCTGGGTCTGGGAGTGGTGCGTGATTTGTTGCCGAGCCCTAACGCCGGATTCAGATGGTTAAATCATATGAAAGCCCTATGGCACAATCCCTATAAGCCATATGTTGCCAAGAAAACCAGATTACCATGGTTCATTTTAGATCAATAAATCCTTTGATCGATTCGTGCCAAATCATATTCCCATTTCTTGGTGGTTCAAATCCCCACCTCAGTTCTTATTGGTGAATTTAACCTATAACTTACATGTCAATGAATTCAACAAGAATCATCCCAAATTATGAGACAGCAAATGTGGACATTTCACAAACATTCACCAACACAACTGACCATCTTATAGCTCACTATTGTTGGTTTTTCATATGGTTTTCTACCGCCACGTTTTGCCCATCAAATTCTTGATGTTTTCACAGGCCCGTTCTCCAAGGTGCTGAGACCAGCGTGAACCAAAGATCAAGATCCTTGGAGGAAAACAATGCCATCTGCACCATCCCCCAGTCAGAAAACAATTTTTTGGTGCTATGCAAACTTACCATTCCCAGGAAAATGGCTTGGTTTATGACATTGTTTTACCCACATAAAAAAGTACTATCGTATATCTAATATGTATCCACACACACACACATTTTTTACAAATACATCAGGAAACAAGTGGAGGCTTCCGAAGTGTTTTGTTTTTCAAATCGCTGGAAAAACACGATTGTGGGACTGAGACACGGATTCATACAATCCTCAGCAGCAGGATTTCGGGTGTCCTAGTCCTGATTATTTAAAATTATTTTCAGGATATGGGGTTACAGGGTAAGTAAGAAACATGATGTATGTATATATTTGCATGCAATGTATGCATACATAGATCTAGAATCATCTGAAAGGATACGCTCACGCAATATGAGCAATAAAATCAGGCAGGAATGATCTGGTTGGCATCCAAACTTTCACCCCATGAACGGAGCAACCCCGGCAGATGATGATCAGACCCTGGTTGAACCCCCATGGACTTTGCTATCCAAATCCCCAAAAAATGCGCTGCTGCATGGACTTTGTGCTCCTTCCCCATGTTTCCCATCTTTTTTTGCTGGAAACATCGTGGTGAAATGCAGATTCTTGCTGCTTTAAGCCACACAAAAATTGCTGGCAGAATCCACATTTTTACGGGGCGCAAGGACTTGTTCGCTGGCGCACCGTGGTGATGTTTGCTGGTTATGTTGACCCCACTAGCTACAGATATATCTACCACAAAAACTCGCTAACCAAGCGCCAAACAAACCAAGTTAGCCAATATGAATCAGCTCTATCAACTATGATTTTTATGAATTCCCCATGTCTGCTTTGCTTCAATCCATGAAGCAGTCACCAATTTCTGCTATCGCAACAATCCACCATGAAATCACTATGAAAACAATGAAATCTGAACCAATCAGCTATAGATCATCCTCCAATTCATCCACCATAAATCCACCATTTCCCCATTTTGGCCGCTTCCAATCCAGTGAAAACTCCGTTCGCCCAAGGCGCGCCAGTCGCACTTTCCCTCGACGCGCGACGGTCCCGACGCGCAAAGCGCCGGAGCTGTCGAAGTCTAGTGGGCTGGACCTGGTGGGTTTCAACATGTTTCAACCAACCTGATAATGATCATGAATAGATCAATTATGCATCTTAATAGTTATAATATTTTATAATATTTTATAATATTTTATAATATGTTTTAATATGCTATACTCATCCCTGGTTGGTGGTTGACCTACCCCTCTGAAAAATGATGGAGTTCGTCAGTTGGGATGATGACATTCCCAACTGAATGGAAAGTCATAAAAGTCATGTTCCAAACCACCAACCAGATGTGATATACGGATATATATGGCGCTATAGTATCATCATCCCTGGAGTAGATAGAATATAGAATTTTCAAAGATATTCCCATTTTTTGTTAGTTTATTTTATTTTTGTCATATCTACTCCACAATAACTGTATATTTGTGTGCACATCCAGTCAGTGTTTATATATATATAGCATTGTAAGCAGTAAAAGTGAATAACCAACTAATTATCTCTATATAGTATACTGCATCTGACACAGTATATGGCAAGATTATCGGATGAAACAAATGGTATTCATATGGGATTTAAACGAACAGTGGTAGGAATATTATGGGACTATATGGGAATATCATGTTGTTCTGCAAAAAAAAAACACTATGCTATATGGTTTACCATGGATGCATTGGTAGACATAAACAATCAGGATTCACGATTACACCACTAATATTGTTACACACGAATACACAGAAAAAATGGCTTAATCTACAGTATTACACCATGGATGCATCTGCCTGATGTGATCAACACTGTAGTTCTATAAATACAATACAAGAAACCATGTCATCTCTCAAAAGCCGAAACGTAATGTTTTTTTTTCAGCATCATTTTCGGCCGACCCATAAGAATCAGTATACGAGTATCTACATTGCACATACAACCTATACACAACGTACACAAGAATTCCATCCCATATCACTACAAGGCGGTGCCCCCCAGAATCCCCCAGATATGTTTGTTGGTTTACATTCACCCCAAAAAAACTCTTTCGGTATATCAGAAACCCGATTGTCAATATAGTTATATTATATATAATAGTATCAAACCAACTTTGCTATATCATAAATCAGCTGTATCTAGCTATACATTTGAAAAACAAAATCATTTATAGCAAACCAACTACATAAATCACTATCATCTACTATATCAAACCAACTTTGCTATAGGTTGTTTAAATATGTTTAAATCATGTTAAATCCACAATTCTGTTGCTCAAATCTGGCGAACATCCACCCTGTCTTCCGCCAGGAAACGGCAAATCTTCAGTGGCTTCCTTCAACTGCTCCTGCTGCGTCTGGATCATCATCAATTTTATGGTTAATGTTTACTACATATGATAGTTAATAAACAGTTTATAGTAGTAACTAAGAATAGTGATAGTTAAGTCTTCTGTGATGTTCATTGTTTTTTTCTGTTGTTTGTCTGGTGTTTTCAGTGGGTTTCATTGGTTTTCATTGGTTTTCTCTAGTTTTTTCTTTAGCTTTCATTGGTTTTCCGTTGGTTTTCTATTGGTGTTTCATTGGTTCTCTTTGGCTTCCATTTGTTTTTCATTTGTTTTCTGTCGTTTTCATTTGGTTTTCATTGGTTTTTGCATAGGTGTTCTTTGTTTTTTCTATTGTTTTCCGTTGGTTTTCTGTGTCTTTTTTCGGTTTTCACTAGCTTTCAGTGGTTGTTCTTTCATTTTCATTGGTTTTCATTGCCTTATCTTGAGTTCCTTTGGTGTTCACATGAATAGAAAGTAATCTGTTTCATATTTGAAACCACCGGCAAACACTTTTTTTTTATCAGTGGCACTTTCGCACTTAAACATGTGTCATTTTTTTGGTGGGACCCAGACCTGTGTACAAATGATTTTACGCATTAAAAAATGGAGAACTTGTGACAACAAAATTAGAATTCCCCGACAAAAGAGTTGATTAACCAACAACAGCATCGGACTTGACTAGACCCACTATCAAAAAAGGGGATACACCAAGAATCAATGGGAATCAGCCACGTTATCTTGCCTGGCTCTGTGGAAAGTCAGGATTTTCGATCAACAAAGGGTGTTTTCCCAGCGGCGCTCCAGGGCCATCTGATGATCCTCATCTTCGCCACAAATGTGACAACTGAACCTGACATCTGCAGGTTGTTTGAGATTAGGATTTGAGTATCACCATAGAGATGATGTGTTGAATATATACAAACCAGCAAAAAAACAACTCAAAGATATCTTTGATATACCCTCTGGTAAACGAACAGTTCGTTATTGAACATGGCCATAGAAATAGTGGATTTACCCATTAAAAATGGTGGATCTTTCCATAGTTGTGTTAGTTTACCAGAGGGTAATTCCACCATTTCTGCTGCTCAAATCTGGTTTCTATGCACAATTTACCATAGTATCAAAAACCATTGATATGGTCTATACAACCCCACATCTCTATCTAGAAATTCGTGCAATCTTGTAGTTGCGCGTGCATTGCTCGTTGGATGCTGCGAATGATCAGGATTAGATGGAAAGATCTCAAGCAGAATTTGGAGTGAACAGCGGAGGGTGAACGCGGACTGCTCATCTAAAAGGGCTAGCAATGTCTCCTTATACTAATAGTTAATATATGGTTAATATATGGTTATTATATGGTTAATAACGGTTAATAACTATATGGTTGGTGGTTGACCTACCCCTCTGAAAAATGATGGAGTTCGTCAGTTGGGATGATGACATTCCCAACTGAATGGAAAATAAAAGTCATGTTCCAAACCACCAACCAGAAATTTTGTTTCAGCATCGACGGTACACATAGACAACAATACATCACCCTGAACCATCAAACCCGGTAGGTTGTGCGAGTATCGCTACGAGGAATTCAGCAGCGAGAGAATCTGTAAACCACAATCCCTGACAATCAGCAACTGACAATGGACTTGTATTTTCCATTATACACGAAACTAAAGGTGTCACTAAATAGCAGCAAAAACGATGCATATTCAATATTTATATCTATTTATCTGATTGGTAGTTTCAAACAGTTTTGAAGCCAAAATAATTAAAAAAAAATCGGTCCTTCGGGAGTATCATCCCACATTTTCTTTGGAAATTATAAATGAAACCATCAACCAGCTATCGTCAATTTGGTTAGATCCCACAGGTTCAGTCATCCCACAGCCCAGCTAGAGATACATGTGACATAACAATCGCTAAACTTATGGTTAATCTATGGTTAATCTATGGTTAATCTATGGTAATGAAAACTGGTGAAATAGTTTGTTTGTTGAATGCCACTTCAATGGATATGGTAATGAAAACATTGTAATGCATATAATATATACTTATATTGGGTTTAACGCTGTTTTGACTATGGTAACAACCAACTTGAAAAGTTATCTAACATAAACCACAGCTTCATCTCGCCCATCACAGCAGCACAGCAAGTTCCACGGAACCTGTCGAAGGTCCGCCATCGTTCCGTGGTCATCCGATGCACCACCACCGCCGTCTTGTCACAGGCCCGGGAGAAGAGGCCTCGGCACGTGAGTCGTTGATGAGAAAAAGGGGGATAAATAACCAATATTGATGGCTTTATGGTTTTGATTATGGTTTTGATTATTGGTGATAATATTTATTAGGATAGCCAATATTTGATTATTGGGATTATGGGATATTTTTGGAATAATGGTTTTGATTATTGGTGATAATAGTGGCTATTTATCCCAGTAACTAATATTGGCTAATAACCAATAGGAATAATGGGATATATCACCAATAAATTGATATGGAAGATATGTATGTATATATATAATCACTGATCAGTTTTAACCAAGCAACACAGGGGGATTAATAGGATGTATCATGAACATGAATGAACTATCATGGGATATACCACTTAAGTGTGTGACTGGCGATTCCTCTTTTCATTATGGAGATCATCCACTTCAACTGATCTTCCAACCTGCGGTCCATGGCAGGGTCTATGCGTATGTTGGGGATGGTAAACCCATGACCTGTCTTATGAATTATAATGGGGAATACACTAGTTGGAATAGAACTAATTATTAGTTATATAAATTGGTTATAATTAGCTTGATTCAACTACTGTATTGGTTACAATTAGTTTTATTCCAACTATATATATATATATATTGTAATGATTCCCCATTTCTACACTATTCAAACACCCCTTGCGCAGCAGGAACAGGAGGTCTGGATCAATGAGGATCTACTAGCCATAGTCTATGGTGACATTGCAGCGATGTTGTTACAATGCAACCCGATACCAGTGTCATATGCATAAACAACTCCGGCATAAACAACTCTACCCTCTGGTTATTTAACATAGCCATGGAAAATGGCCAATTTATAGATGATTTTCCCATTGAAACCTCCATTTATAAGGGATTATATCCAAAAAAACATCATTATGTAACCATAAACGAAGCATTGCTATCATGATTTGCAGAACAGTGGCTAGGTCTTTGAATAAAAAACACGGGTGTCTGAACTTATTTCGTTCCAACTTGCATCAACCAAATAAGAAGTGTTCAAAATCCTTTGTCTCCCTTTAGATTGGTTGATAAGACTTCACATAATGGACTGTGATAATACACAATATATTAGACAGACAAAAAAAACCATACAATGAATCATCAACTAGCATTTAGCAATTCCCATCTATATTTCTGATGGTTAAAACCAACTTTTTTCCCCGCAAAACAGTGCTAGAGTACGGGGCCCAAATGGGATCTCTCCAGCCCCATGCAGCCCGCGCGGCTTCCAAAGGCTTCATGGTCGTGGAACAAGGGCCAGTAGTGCCTTGGGGCCATGAACGATGACCAGAATTGGAACCACATGCAACCACATCCCCTGTGGATGGTTTAATTCTTGATGCTTAAACTCTAGGAATATCAGTGAGATATTTTTGGGACAACATACTCCCATAGATGATTTAATAGGTGATTTAATAGCTGATTTAGAGGATCGTCCCACGACTCGTAACTGGTTTGTAAGTGGGGTTATAACCCCATGATGAATCCGTTAATCCAGTTAGGGGACTTACGAACCACGGTTACAAAGAAAATGTTACTAACTGGGCTGATCCTCCAGGAGTGCTCTGTCTGAACGTTTTTTGTTTTCAATGTCTAATTATCTATAGTATGTCTAATGTATGTCTATGTTTGTTTTATCCACCATGAAAAACCCACAGTGCAAGTCACCCAAAAAACCGCCAGGCTTCAACAAACCAACGCCAAGCGGCAAGTAGTGCAAGCCTTCAATGCTCCTCAGATCTTACTTTGGTGGTGCATTTACTTGGAGGATCATTTGTTACCCTCTCGGAAACTACAGTAACAGATTGCTATAGAAAATTGGAAAATTGGAAATTTGCAGTTGATTTACCTGTGAACATAGTGATTTTCCACAACAGACTGTTAGTTTACCAGAGGGTAGTGTGACTATTCATCAATCAAATATCATGTTGGTGATCTGCAGGATACAGTGGAATATCATGGGATATCTATTGATATATCTGGGAGACTAATGGGAAAATATTGAATGATACATGTTGTAAGGTGAAATCAACTAAAAATGATTCAACAAAGACCAAGGATGTCATCAACATACCTGGTAAACTCTCAGAATTTGCCATCCAAAATCACCACACACCATAGCAGAGCAACGTAAAAACGACGTGGGGATGGGTCATCTGATTGAGTTGGCGTCCCCTTGGCCTTCAACTAATTATCCCCTGTTTCATCTGGCTTTGCCTGAAATTTTAGGGGAAAACTGAAATGAACTGGTCCATTCATCATTGTTCCCATGGAAAATTGCCGGAACTTGATGGAATCATTCATATATGCACATGTTTTTTGTACCCGGCAAACAAAACTTTATATCAAGTTGGTGAGAATATATCCCATGAATAAAAGAGATATTGCATGATATTGCCGTGAATATCCCATAAGTATACCATGATATTCCGTTGTATCCTATTTTCGACCAATATTTTGCATTAGCATACCATTATTCCATTGAATCTCCATCTCTGAAAATTGAATCCCGTAGTATTCCCATCATATACCATACTACTTGGGACAATGAAATAATATGTCCCAAACCAGATGAGTACGGCCATTTGAGGATTATCTCCCCAATCCTAACCATCATCGGCCTGGGGTAAACTGGTGAAATGGGGTGTAGTGAAATCCGTGGACAAATCCCATAGCTTGATGGTCGAAAACCGCCGTTAAAACAAAATCGTGGTTTGTTGATGGAGTTCTCCCCGTTTCGATGCGAATCCACCAGATGTATTCCCACCCAACATTAAAATCACCCCGAGAAACCATGGTTTTTCATAGGGGATTGACACATATTCATCGAGGGGGTGTTTAATATGAACGGGGGATGGGATTATTGCTGGTTAAAGTTCACTAATCATCATGATATAATCACAATCGATCACCATGAATTGGAGGTTTCCTGAGTCATAGGGCTACCCCAAATCATCCAGTCGTCATGGATGACCATGACTTAGTATAGGTTAACCCATGGTGACTTGGGGAACCCACATTTTCGAAAACCCCCATCAATTGACCACCAAAAAATTGGACCACAACGCTTGCCCAGTGAACGACTCTGACGCTAAGGCTGCTAAGGTACCGAAGCCAGATCCCAAAGAGCATGTCCTGGGGCACACATTTTACAGCGAGGTCATGGTGATCTGATACCTGTAGATCCATAACCATATGGTGTTGTGATAGTAAAAGGCATATTGTGGCAAGTATATAGTATGAATTACTAAAGACAATAATTAATATAAACAAGTTGAACACAGAATAAGTTCAGAACTACATCTTATGTAATATATGTTTTTTAATGCGAAAACATCGGATGGTGACCCGGTACCAAAGATACCAACAACCTTTTCCAGCCAAAGAGGTCCAGTGTCTGATTATATAGTATGTTTATGTTTTCTTATTTTTGAACTGGGTATCAGAAAAAAAAGGGAATTGAGGAATAGGGAATTGAGCCGAAGTTGAAAGCAACTGGTCGCCAGCATTGATTGTTGATCAAGCAAGCACATTGATTTGAAACTCGACCAAAGTCTCCTGTTGAACCCCGGGAAAAATGGAGTCCCATTCGTTAACAACGAATCATCAACCATTTCTGTGGAAACCAACATTTTCACCGATCCAATACTTTACTCTACTTTTTTCTTTATTGTTACGCGGCTAGTAGGACAGGTTTGCTTTTAGAGGCAATTTAGTATATCCCGCTACCCCCCTTTGATATTCATATCCATGTTGTCCATGTTCAAATCAAATTACATGGATATATCACGTAGAAAATACCTTCAGAATCCCAGTTTTATGATTTCGCATATAGGAATATACCCATTATTTCGCATACATTATAAAATACCAAACATCATCAGGTTTTTTCATCATATTATGCCAAATGGATATAGGAATTACATACCCATCACCATCGAACCGCATTGCCGGGCCACATCGTTGCCGCGCAGCTTCAAGGAGAAGCCCAGCTCGGCCAACATCTCCGCCAGATCGGCGGAGAGGACGAAACCTCGGGGGGTTCCGCAGAAATGGCTTGACCAACCTATGGATTAGGGGGTGATCTATGTTAGTGATATAACAACAATAGGTAACCTATGTTAGTTAGTTACTGTTAGTGATATAACAACAATATCTGGTTGGTGGTTTCAACCCCTTGGAAAAATGGTATACCTATGTTAATAGTGATATACAGTGATACAACAACAGTAATTAATAGTTAACCTATATTAATGGGTAATCTATGGGTTAATAATGGAGGTTTTGATCAATAGTGGGTTGAAGAGTGATATTTCACCAGCATATGGTTAATATTGGATATGGGTTTAATAGTGATATTTCACAACAATCAATGAAGGTTAATAATGGTTAATAGTGATATAACACAAACATGGAGGTTTCCTGAAATTGTTGATGATTAATTATAGGGGATTATACTATGCAAATTACCCTTGGTAAATTATATACTACGGGCTGGTAATAATCAAAAAAACATTGGTCGATTCTTATTACCGATGATCAGATATGTGGTTTCCATAAATGAGGGATCCCCAAAATAGATCGTTTATTTCAAGGAAATTCCTATTAACATGATTTAAAATGGATGATTCGGGGGTACCCCCATTTGAGGAAACCTCCATATGAGCGGACATGGCCAAAGTGGCCGGTCCCCCTTCGGAAAGGTTTTGAAAACAAATTTGAACATCCCAAGTCCAGTCCTTCTACTTCAGTCTTCCGCGAATTTGGTTACTCATATAATGTGGTTCATATTGTGGATGGTTGCGAAATCCGAAGCACCAGTTGGTAAATGGTCAAAATCCCGAAAATAAACCATTCCTTACCGTGTTTCATAGTTGCCGATCTTTACCAACTGGTGCTTCGGATTTCTTCTACCCACAGTATTACATTAGGGTGATGGGATTATTGCTGGTTGGTAGTACAACAACCCCTCTCAAAAATATGAGTCAGTTGGGATGATGACATTCCCAACTGAATGGGGAAGTCATAGTCCAGTCATGTTCCAAACCACCAGATCACCATCATATTCCCATTGTTGTTGGTTCATAGCCTAGGAAAACTACTATTGTTGTTGGTTTATAACGTATTAACTGTTGGTTTATAGCTTATGAAACCACTATTAGCCATCATTATTAATCTCCCGGATGATGTACATGCTGGCTATCCCCAAGGTGAACCAGGGGAAATTCTCCAGCCTAAAAGAACTGCTGCTTGTGGATGTTCATCCTCCAAAAAACCTGGTATTCTATTACAAATTTATTACTGTATGGAGGTTAGTGATGGTTAATAGTGATACAATTACAATATGGAGGTTAATGATGGTTCATAGTGATCGATCGAAGGAAGTTTAGAAGTCAAACTTCCGACAATATGGACAGATGAAAAGCAGAGCAGGGCAGAGGCAGAGAGAAGAAAGATTAGAAGAGAGAAGATCAGAGAAAAGAAAGAGTCAGAAGAAAGAAGATGCAGATGTGCGAAAAGGTAGGAAAGTCGCGAAACACTGTGTTTTTCCAATGATTTGGGGCTCGGAGGATCAAAAAGTAGGCTCGCTAAAGCGGCGGGTGCGGAGCCAGCTGGCCAGATGAGAGATGAAAAAGTGCACGCCGTTGTGGCGCGAAGCACATTTCCAAGTCAAAATGTACAAAACACCTCAGCGCCGGAGCACTTTTGGAAGTTGCGATGTCGAAAAAGTGCACGCCGTTGTGGCGCGAAGCAAATTTGGAAGTCAAAATGTTAAAAACACCAGGGGGTCGGACCACTTTTGGAAGTTGCGATATCGAAAAAGTGTACGCCGTTGTGGCGCGAAGCACATTTCGAAGTCAAAATGTACAAAACACACCATTCTTGGACCACTTTTGGAAGTTGAGATGTTCAAAAAGTGCACGCCGTTGTGGCGCGAAGCACATTTCAAAGTCAAAATGTACAAAACACACCATTCTCGGACCACTTTTGGAAGTTGAGATGTCGAAAAAGTGTACGCCGTTGTGGCGCGAAGCACATTTCGAAGTCAAAATGTTAAAAGCACTAGGGGTTCGGACCACTTTTGGCATTTGAGATGTCGAAAAAGTGCACGCCGTTGTGGCGCGAAGCACATTTCGAAGTTTCGAAGTCAAATGTTAAAAACACTAGGGGGTTCGGACCACTTTTGGAAAATCAGATGTCGAAAAAGTGCACGCCGTTGTGGCGCGAAGCACATTTCGAAGTCAAAATGTTAAAAACACTAGGGGTTCGGACCACTTTTGGAGGCTCAGATGTCGTTTCGCGTGGAAGGCGCACAAGATTGTGGATCTTGTCAAAAGTGCGCAAAACATGAGGGTTTTGCAGCATTTCGACAAAAGATGGCAGGCATGGGACATGTGCAGATGATCTGCAAAGACGCATTTTCCGTGGCAGGCGCAGGACAAAACATATGTTCATGAGAGAGGTTGGGAGATCAGGGCGCTGATTTCCTGAGAGGGGTTACATTGTGGAGTATCAGAAATGTAGGTAGGTTGTACTTGTTCAAGACCCATGAATACATCGAGAGATAATTAAATCGAAAGATGGGTGGCTAGATAGAGAGACAGATCGATCAATAGACAAGTAGATGGATCGACAGATGGACACATAGATCGCTAAATCGAAAGATCGCTAGAAGCGTCGATGACCAGATAAACGCATGGGTAGCTAGATAGATAGATGGATGGCTGGAAGAAGAGGTAGACGGACAGATGCATGGATGAATCGATAGAGAAGCAGAACGAAGAATATGGTGATGGATATAGTGGACATGGATCGATGAAGAGATGGACGGGAAAAAAAACTAACAGAGAGAAGTAAGTGGATGGATGAATGGCTGGATAGACAGAAAGATGGACAGTTTAATAGTTAGGTGAATAAACAAATCGATCGATAGATACATGAATAGACAGGTAGATAGGTAGATGGCTAGAAAGGTAGCTCTGTAGATAGATGGCGAAAGAGAGACACATAGAGAAAGAGAGAAAGAGAGACAGAAAGGCAGAAACACTCAACCACCTTTCAATCCATCAGTGGGTTCGCTCTGCCATTTTTGCGTCACACCAACTCACCTCTCCTATAGGTTTTCCATTTTTGAAACTTCCGCCACCGCCTTGTGCGGTACTACTGGTATAACAACAATATGGAGGTTAATGATGGTTAATAGTGATATAACACCAACAGTACTAGCTGTGGACCCATTCTTTCACCAACAAACAAGTTAAACTATCGAGATGAACACGTCAGAAATTCTTGGAATATGACCTGCAAAAAATGTGATATGGCTACGAGTCAAAACCCTGTACCCTGATGAACACCAAAATAGGTGTACAGGTGGTGTTTATGGATGTTCATCCACCCAAAATATGGTACAGTATAGTACAATAGGCTTTGACCCATCTCCATACAAGGTGGTGCCCCATAGTTATAAGTTGGTTTATAATCCCCATTAACTATAGATATAACCCCCATAAACCCTAGTTGTTGGACTTATAAACCAACTTAGCTATCTAGGGGGCACCACCTTGTATCTTCATATTTGAATCCGACTTCAAGCAGGAAATGAACCGGCGCGGGGGTGAGCCACCGGACCGGGACAAACTGGTCGTCAGATTTCTTAGAACCCAATGATTCGGTTGTTTATTTCAGGAGGTGAATATGGAATATTTGGCTATGATTCAAAACCCCAGGACCCTACCTGTACTCTGAAATGGCTGGTATAGCTGATGATTCCCCCAGGTAAAATCATAAGGGAACAAACGACCCCTCCCCATATCTGCCAATGGTGTCAACCTGAACCAACAAACACAACTCTGGCACGACCTTGAACAGGATATCCCCAGTGCTGTTGGGGTGTCCCACCTCTAGTTGTTTCCCAAGAACGCACCATCTCTAAACTTGACCTGACTTCAAAAACTCAACCAACATCTGTGTTGCCTAAGAATAGGCCGGGCCACCCAAATCCCCACCACTTTTCCCTCCTAAAATGGCCATACCTACCGCAGGGTCACACCGTCCAAGGCACCCATGCCATGCGCAAAGATGGGGACCTTGGAAGGAGAACCCAAATAGAGATTCACCGAATATTCCTGCGTCGGCGCTGAAAGTGTCGCTGGTTTGGCGTTGGGCAAAAAGGAAATCTGGGAGGAGAACTGACGTTTGCTGCTTTTGGTTCGGAAAACCATGTAAAGACCAGATTGGTGAACAAAATATCAACCAGGTTTTTAAAGGGAGGGAACGTTGCGGGAACAAATTTGGGGTCGGAAAATTGGCGTACCCTAAGTTACCATCTCAGTGTATTGGCCATTGTTAGGAAAGCAATGGTTAAAACGGGTATCTTTATTACAGGGAACATTGACATAAATGCTGTTTACAACATCGTAGGTGCCATCAATTTGACAAAATTCAGCTTTCTTGTTCCCAAATGGAAACATAGAGGTTGCGGTTGGGTATATCATTTACATTCGTTTGCCATAACTTGAACCGTGGCGCCGTGGTGCCCAATCTTCTTGTGGTGCCCCACCATTGGTAAAAATGGATAGTTCATGGGGCCATGTGTGTCGAGCCTCATCCACTGGGGAGGAATGAAGATCCCCATCCTCTTCCAGGATGGGAAATGTCCAACTGCTTGGTGGTGCAATTTCACGATCTTGAAAAATGATGGACTTCGTCAATGGGGTTGGGATGACATCCCATATATGAAATGGAAAAAAAAGGTCATATTTGAAACCACCAACCAGCCAAATGTTGGATTTGTTTGATGACTTTCGGGGTACAGATGAAGATATGGTAAGGCTAGGTACAATTTCACGTACATGGATGCTACAGATATATGACACCTAGACATGTATCCCCGTATCCTCCGAGGGGGCTGCCGCCACTGTAAATTGAACATCATTGAACCACTGTTTGGAAAGGAAGGATGCCGTTGCACGTTAGTGCCCGCAAAGCCAGTAAATTCTGCAATCAGACCTTGGTGCGGAGCACCAGGTTGCCAGTGCTGCACGCTTCCCAAGGCGGCACAAGGCCACTGTCAGCTGCAGGTGCAGACTGGGTGCAAATACGTGCGAGGCCGACGCTGTGATGTGGGACCTGGGAGCTTCTTCAGCAGGTGCATCAAAGGAAATTCACGCCAGAAGGAATGCGAAGGCACTCCATCAATTCAGCTTGGATTTGGCAGATTGTCCAAGACCCACAGAAAAGGATCCCTGAAAAGGTCATTGCAGTAACGTAGTTTTCATTAACTAAAGGGGAGTTCCATACCATAACTATTTCCTCAGTGGTTCAGGATGCTTTCAAGATCTGTGCCAACCCAACCATGCTTAAGCATCAGCAACTCAGAAATAGTCTGTGGATATTGGTGGAATATATCGTATATATCAGAAGAATATTCCAAGCATCAGAATCCAAAATGACCCAGCTCACATCTTCCCAGACTCAGGGTCAGTAGTCAATTTCCATCAGGTTGAAACCACCAGCCAGCCAATCATATCCAATTAATATGCCATATTAATAGTACCATTATATTCCCAACTTCTTTTCAGGTCCACGACATGCCCAACAAATATGCTGAACAAAAATGAGGCCAATTCTACGCAATAGGCATTGGATCAATGGGTGCCTCATTGGGGACCACATGTCTAAGGAAACAACGACTATTCAACTGATCCCAAAACATGCAAGGTGGTGCCCCAAAAAAGTTACAGTATGTTTGTTTATAATCCCATTAACTGTAGATATATCACCTATAATCCCAAAACATGTCCACCAAATTCAGGATTTTCCACGACATGAACATCCACTTGTTGTATCTTGTTGTCAGGTTTGATCCATCTCTGTTGGTAAATGGACGCCCCAAGCTCGTGGAAATGAGAAAGCTGTCTGAGTCTTCATGGGTGTAGATGACAAAAACAAATGAATAAAGATTGGAATTCGGGAAACGCAAAAACATCATACAGTTAAAGAACTTTAACTGATAATATATGAATGGTTATAAATCAGGTTATCATTCCATAAATGTGTTTTCACAGCCTTATAACTGGTATTTCGGGCCATAACTGTAGATTGACACCTCCATTGGCAACTGGAAATGCCACTCACATAGAAACAGCATGAACCCATGCATGAAACCCCCCTGGTAATCAAACCTGGGCTGGAAAATGTGTTAGAAAATCCTATCAATGGAGGCTTGAGTGGAAAAACTCAACTACCCCATTGCCGGATGTTCCAGCAAGCCATGGAGCTGATTACCAGATGGCTTGCTGGAAAGCTTTGGAATAGATCCCCTTGGGAAAAACATCTCCATTCATAGTGGGTTTTGTTGTTTTTTAAATAAACAAATCTGCCAATTTACTCATCAACACATGACACAAGAGATTGTTGGCACATGGAATGGAAGTGGCTTTACCCACATATCTACTGGGCCCTATGGATAGCAAGCCAGTTTTGCTATACCATACTGTATTGTTGCCCAGCTATCCCGTTATATATCACCATAGTACCCATAGTACTGTCATCAAATATTGGTTAAATCACCACTTTTGACATATTTTTAGGTCCTCATCAATTGGATTAAGATACCCAATCATCAATTGGATTAATATAATCTATTGGATTAGATAAATGTCTAATATCCTATTGGATTAACATAACCAATAAACAATTATATAATTTTGTTCAGCATATTATCCCGCAATTGATATTGGGTATCTATTGAGATACCCTATTGGATTAAGATATCCATGATATAGAACTATTCAGATTCCCAATCATCTTCACCATATTCTCCCAACATCGCCTTTCCTGCCGGCCTGCACGATACCTCGACCCTCATGCCAGCGCTGCGGAATGGTGTCGATCATGTTGCCCACGTAGACTTTCTCTTTAGGCAGCATATGCCTTTGGGAAATGTGGGGAATATGTGGGGAATATGCTGGGAGCATGACTTTGTCTGAACTATTTTTGTTTATGTGCCATAATGAAAAAAAGGTAATGTGTTTGCAATGTTTATCCATTTTATCCATTGTAACCATGCTAGCCAATATGGTAGGTTTATCATGATTTATCCTCTTTGTTTGGCATTTTTCCTATTTGTTTATGCTAGCGCCGCCCGTAGAGACGTGTTTTTTTTTTTAACGTTTTTTACTGCGTTCATACTTTTTGTGGGTTGTCTGGGCGGGGGGGGGTGGGGTGATGTTAACGTTCCTTGGAAGCGTCTTTACGGGCGGCGCTACCTTTGTTTATCCTCATAGAAAATTGCAAAAGGCATGGGTGTTTCCTCGGAGCGACAGCAAGGACTGGGGTGTTACTACTGCTCTGAGGAAATGATGGGTATATGAGGTCATTGACAACCAAAACCATGGGGAGAAGAATCATCTTGATATGTGGCTGAAGTATACTAATTCACTAACCTGAAAATTGCAATTTTCAGGTTAGGCGATTTGGGGATGATTCCCTTTACCTTACTAATTAATCATCACCATTTCTCGACACACCTTTTTGACAAGTCTAGCGCACTCTGCTACACCGTTGAATGCCTCGTAGCCCTGAAACCTTGGTGCCAAGATGTTGTCCCGGCGTTCCAACAAGCAAGAAGAAACACGTATTGTGACGCCAAGCACGCGAACGGTTTTGAACGGATGTGAGGATATCAACTATAAAATTGGGATTGAATGGGATATTAACCGGGATACCCTCTGGTAAATTAACAGTTTGACCCTAAAAATCACCTTTTTCGTTAGTGGAAACTCACTCATCGAACCCAACCTGCCAGGGTCGGTTCCTGTGCCGGGTCATTCCGTTGCCCTTTCCACATCCCCGGCTGGGTTTGAACTAACAGCTAAAAAAATGGAAACCATGGCCCGTTTGTAGATGAACATGATGATTTACCGAAGAAATGGTGATTTTTTTCAGTTCACAAACCGGCCGGCCGTTAAATCACCAGAGGTTGTTGTTCAACCACCAATCCCCATGAAAAATCCCATGAAATCCCATTATATCTCCATTTTTTGATGAGTAAACCACCATTTTTCGATTCTGGTTTTGGCCCCCACCAATCAGAACACATGTTCCAACCAGACACGTGAGGTCAAGGGCGTTCGACACGCTCACGAAACTGTCATCGTCGGCCACCTTCAAAGCTAAAAAGGCAAGATGGCAGTTTCAGTGAGAAACATGTGATAAAATGGTGATCAAACACACACACATGTATATATAGATATGATAAATATTTCAATATATAAATATTTAACATATATATACATATATATATAGTATTATATAAATGTCGTGTGTAATATAAATATATATATATATAGGAAATATCAATCAGCAACGTACCAATATGTACCAATCATGGATTCCTGCGCAAATTTTGTTTGTATTGCCGTGATTCGCCATGTACTGCCAAACGCCATGGGCCAAGCATACCACTGGGGTCGAGGTTTGTTTCAAGGGAAAAATATGAAAAACATATCCACCATATCATGATATAGCAATTTGGAATCCTCCCATTTATGGGAAGCTATGTGTTATATTTCTGTTTCTATTTATTTGTATCCAAAAAAAAAGGATTGCTATGGATTCCTCAAAAGTCCCTTTGCATCCACTGCAGTGAACATCACTTTTGATTCATGGCGCTATGAAACACCATGAAGCGCTCCATGTTTACTTTAGATTCAAAGATTTGCTCTTCCAATCTCTTGTGCCCATGCTGCACAATTGAAAAGCGAAGGGTTTACAGTAGTTGAAAACTCACGAATGTTTCCGACAAAGGGAACTTGTGCTATGACAAATTCCCCGTTGTTTCCATAATTCCAACTTTCAATGGTTCAATCCCAATATTTCATGGTCAAAACCCGTATGAAGTCCCCTGTTTTCTTATGTGGCTTACAGTAAATCCGAATCTTCAATGAATCAATCCCATCTTTGCATTGTGAAATCATCTGGGTAAATGATCATATTTCATTAACCTGAAAAGTTCGGCTAGTTTGGGATAGTTACCCCTGAACAAAAACTGGTTGGTGGTTGACCTACCCCTCTGAAAAATATGAGTTCGTCAGTTGGGATGATGACATTCCCAACTGAATGGAAAGTCATAATCCAGTCATGTTCCAAACCACCAGATCACCATCATATTCCCATTGTTGGTTTATAGCCTAGCCTATTAACCACTATTAACCATCACTATTGACCAAAAATAAAAGTCATGTTCCAAACCACCAACCAGAAATGCGCGTTATGATTTACCCAGAAACAGGTTTGCTCCCGCCAGCCCAGATACAAGGGGGGGAATTGGGTGGATAAAGAGATCAAAGATGACGAGTTTGCCCCCCAAGTGTGGGCTATCACGCTGGATTGGAGCAATCCTGAGAAAATCAAACATTTTTCAATGAATGAATCCCAACTTGTTATCCATTTTCAACTGGTTGGTGGTGCAATAACCATATTGAAAAATATGAGTTCGTCAATGGGAAGGATGACATCCCATATATGAAATGGAACATAAAAGTCATGTTTGAAACCACCAACCAGGATAGTATTATATTCCAATATTAAGCCAATATTAGTTACTTATTGGTCCAGTAAATATGACTATTTAATTGGACCAATAAGTCATTTCTCCCCTATGACTGTTTTACACATATGTATAGGTCAAGTCATTGAGTACCCCAATCTGTGGATCCCCAGTGGTCTTTCACAACATGACCCGAGTTATGAACTCCCAGAGTTTATGGCCCGAGTTATACCAGTTGGAAGTACGAAGAAGTCACCCCATTTATGGAATGAATCCCATAGAAACAACCAGTTATAACTAATAAATGGCCATAAGTGTAGCGATTTAGTTATAACCAGTTATAACTAATAGCCATGGCCATTGTTCTGCAACCTAAATTAGGTGATTTTCGAAGCCCAGCAGCTAAGACGTAGTCGAAGGTCAGCTCGGCACGCAGCCGGCGGAAGCCTCAAAATTTCACCATAGACTCAGAAGATTCTATGGGAATCATTTGGAAAATGCAACTAATATGTAATGGCTATATGGATATATAATATACATATATATATATATATGATATATAAAATCATAGGGATATGGGATATATGTAAAATGGAAATTCATATAGATAGTTTTTGGGAGTAGCTAACATATCTAATAGTCTTCTATTTCCCCACAGCTTTGGCTTATCAGTGATAAAATGCGATAATAGCTCCACTAAGGTTATATATCACGTACATGAGGTCATACTGTGGATGCTTGCAAAATCCGAATCATCAGTTGATAGGTGGTTTATTAAGTTCATCCCATTATCTATAGGGTTTCAAGCATCCGTTTGGTGGTACAGGATTTCGCAACCATCCACAGTATGAGAAGATTCATGGGAATAACTTTGGACGTAACTATTATATGGCAATAACTCGGGGAGTTATTAGGGATGTATAAAATGATACGGGAATATTGACCCGAATTGTTCTTGGCAAACAAGAATGGGAAAAACTAATTACGGGAATATTGGGAACTATAATTAAATGATAGTAAATGAGAGTAGTAGAAATAACTTTGGGAATGTTCAACTATGAGAAAAAAGGTCAGTGGGATGACCACAACGCGTCAACCTACCAATGTTGACCCTCACGAAAGAAAACACCATGACTTACATGGGATACGCCGGATACGCCCTAAAAAATCCCATGGTGTGTTGATGAACCACCTTAAATACTGTGATTTAACATGGTGTGAAGATCTTGCTCGTGGCTTTGTTGATGCCCCATGGAATTTCGGCCATACCATGGTTGGATTATCGCCATGGAAAATGACCATGTAGTTTCTTGGTAAATCATCCAAAATGTGTACAATCATTTTATATGCCTATGTAAACTACCAGAGAGCACTGCGATTTTGACCATTTTTTGAATTATGACTTTGGGTTGATTAAATCCCATGAAATCCCACTTTTACATACTTTGACGCCATACATCCAAAAGATCTCCATGATATCTCTGGATTATGACTACCCTCTGGTAAACGTTTACAGTTTGCGACCTGGAACATCACCATCTTCATAGCTAAATCAACTATGCATGGGCCATCTGCAGGTTTCCTAAAAAAATGATGGTACCCCCAGTTATCATCCATTTTAGATTGGGATTTACCATGAAATATATAAACCATCCAGCGAGCGACCGGGGTATCCCCATGACTATGGCCATCCTACATTTTCCATTCTACTGGTTGGTCAAAAAGGGATGCCCCGTTCTTGGATTCTTATAATCCCCAATAAATCAAGGCTAGTATAATCCCCGAACTTATCATCAACCCATTAGGGTAGCCCCCATCTATACTAGCTAATTATGTTAGTTCACCTGAGGGTAAAACCTGGATTACGGTGCTCAAACTCCAAAAACACCCCAGAGATCTCCCAGCAGCTCACGATCAACTTCAACAGCTCCGGATTGGGCTCCCGTAGATCTGCCAGGAAAAAAACAGGTGTTTCAAAGGAGGATGTCACCAAGAAAAATGATGATTTTTTATAGGATGTTATAGGATTTTACAGGATTTTATGACACTTCATTTTGGGCTCAGTGGGATTTCATCAAGAAATATTGGGGATACATAGGACATACGACGATACTTTCCATCAGATTTTCCTTGGCATGATCTCCAAGGTCGTTCGTACATGAGTTTCACATCAAAAAATCTAGTCACAACATGTCACAACCCTAACTGCAGGGAAGAAACATACAGGCCAGTCCAGTTGTTTTCTTTTGAAGAAAGCAAGACTACATGCCTGTGTCTGAACCACCTCAATGGGCCCCAAAAGAGCCAACGTTGCTCGGTGAATTCCATGGTTTGCGATCTCAAAGATCCCCGTTGCTTGTGCCTTTTAGTCTCATGTCCCGATTTTAGCCAGCTAAAACTCCGAACCTACCCCAAAAACAAGGCTGGATAAAATTTCGGCAGGAGGTCCTGCATAGGCTGAAATTTGGGCTCAAACCCAAAAATTTATACCACCCCCCTTGGTTTGTAGAGAGATATCAGGCAGATAAAATCCAAGGGTTTGAGGTCTATTCGGCCGAGTCAATTTTAGAAAAATGTGAAGTCTTTGCAAGTTATGATCCGCCAGCCAGTCCGTGGGTTAAAATTCCAAAGATTTGAGATTTCTGAAAATAGCAGTTGAATCAAATTCCATGGGCCTGAGATTTTTTTGGTTGACAGATTTGAGATGGATGAAAAATGTAGAAAATGTAGAAAGAATAAATTCCCCAGGTCTGACAGGTATAGTTGGGTGATGATGTTTATTGATTTGGTTCCTATTTGGAAACAATTTCGGACAATTTTTGAGACATCAGTGTTAATTTTGGAAAAACATACCCCAGATAAAATCCATGAGTCTGAGACGGGAAGGCCTTTTTTTTCATATCCAATTATCGGGATGTAAATGCATGAAACAAATACAACAATGTCAACGATGTATCCTACATATGTATCAGTGATAGCGGAATTTACTGACAAATTGAATCTAACATATTTATATATATATATATAATTATATATTTTTGTGTTGCTTTGTGGAAGTGATTGAAGAAACAAATCTGGGTTTGCATCGACAGATGCAAAGGGTTGAAATCCCAGGGTCCAAGGTTGTTGAATGGAGCTCCAAGGGATGCAGGATTGCACCCACCATCAACTGGTTCATTCCCCTCTGGAGTCTAAGGAATCTAAAGAATCAGGATGAATCGGGATAAAATTCCAGGGTCCAAGGTATGCAGTGAGATCTTGATCAACAAAACAAGACAAAGAATCACAGCAAGTCAAAGATTTCAAAGACATATAAGATATATAGTATGGATCTCATTCAGTTGCAATCCTTGGCTGCTGATGTTTTTTCTGTCAATGGGGCCACGACAACATATGCACGGAAGAGTGCAGTTCCGGCTCAGTCCCAAAACGTGGCTAGCATTACCCCTGTGGATTTGGAAACCTATCGCGCACAATGCCATCCAAACAGAACGTCCAAAATCCCTGTTTGAACTGTTTCATGTACCAAAATCCCTCCGGGCTAAAATTCCGTGGGACTGAGAGTCAAGAGCATGTAGAACTTTTATATTTGATAGTAAAGGTATCCGGCGAATAAAATTCCGATACAACCCCAACATATAAGAAACAGCTACTGGGATAAAAATGCGGTGGAAGATATCCAAGATTATCCAAGGTACCCCCTGGCTATTTTTTGGGCTGGACCCTCAGGTTCTCAGCCAGGGGTAAGCATCGGGGATCTCAAAGTACTTACCCTCTCGTTATTTAACAGTTAGGGAAGCTATGGCCCATCTGTAGATGATTTATGTGAATCATGGTGATTTTCCATCGCTATGTTAAATCAATGGCTTCCCATAGCTTCAGCAAATAGCTCATCATGGTGATTTTCCATGGCCCATGATGATCTACCGAACTTTTTCAAATGGTGATCTCTACCATTTCGCTGGTTTCACCCTTCAAGGAGCTGTACGGGTCACCACGGGTGAACTAAAAAATATCACCACCACCGAATGCCACCGTGGTTGCTTTGGAAAAATCACCAAGTTTCACCAATCAACATACACAATAATGGTGATTCACAAGAAACTATTTAAGACATCAACTTTCAAAAAAATCACCAAATTGATTTTGAAATTTGATTTTGCCTAAAACCAAGAAACAAAGACGTTAAACCACATAAATCGCTTCTTGAATCACCTTCTTTTCCCACGACCAAACCCTGAGCGCCCCAGACTGTACGCATCGCCCACATGTCTGTAATCGATCCTTAGGGATCCAGCGCGGAGTAATGGGGGGTGCACAGAGCGTCTTGCAGAGGTAGCAACATATACCCATGAGCTATGTTTTTTACAAAAAATGCAAATGAAAAAACAACAAGTCAAGATATTAAAGAGAAAAAACATGAACAAAAACATCAGCATCATAGCATCTATAATAGGATTGTATATAGATGTATATACATGCATATATATATAGTTATAGGCTAACCTGACAAGCAACACAGTGAACCAACTGAACTGTTGTCATTTCTGGGATCCGATGGTGACCAACAAAACCGACTAAGGTGAATGTACGAGGTGAGGCCCCCAAGTTATGTTTGTTGGGTTAAAACCACAAGAATACTATGATTATATCCTCCACAAGACCTAGTTAACCAAGTTAGAAGTCAACTTAGCTAATTATCTAGGGGAGCTCAAATTGAAATATATCACTGGTCTAGTTTGTCAACTTTATCAGAATTGTTTGCAATTTTCCCCACTTGATAAGGTCAGAACACGGTTCATACACCCCACAGTACCCACATTTGCGCTTGAAATCCGCGCGTCTGATAATTGATAATTGTACTGAGTACACTCTCAAGTTTCTTCTTGCTGTATAACAACCGAACACACCAAACAATACTTAGAAGCCCATGATCATAATACTTGACGATGGCTAGGACTTCATGAAAAAACCACTCACTATAATACTATACCCCTTTGTATGACTGGATTATGAATAAGTGTTGCTATACAAAAGCAATCGCTAGGTCTGGCAAACAACGAAACTCTTATCAAAAACAAACAATCTGTACAATGATTTCCCGTGCCGACAATCCTTTGCTGTGACTTCGTTGTGAAGTCGCCAAAACTAGCCAAGGGAAAAAAAAACAAAACGAAATAGCGCTCGTTTATTACAACCATTTAACTATATAATTGTATACGTAGAGTAACTCATGTCATATCTCGTTGCCTTTTAGAATCTCAACGTTTTATGCTTGTACCCTCAATTTTTCAGGGTTATTCAATAACCACTGAAAAAATAAATAGCCATAGGTTATGACCGGAACACAAATTATTCTTAGAATCTACATGAATTGATAATTGTTTTCCATTAATTACAATCATATATTCATTAAACATCTCAACAGCATTTGTTTTGCTGAAGAACCATTGATAACTGGAAAATCACGTTAGATATCAATAGCTCTGAATAATATTGGAATGCTTAAGCCATCAATAGCATGTCTTTCTTCCCCCATATAAGCCATGAAAAAATACACCTCTATCCAATTATACTGGTTGCTTAATAGTTATCCCTATTAATGTGGGTAAAACAATCATAAACCATCCCCCAAATCATCATAAATAGGTGGTATGTTTACCATTCCCAGTCATGGGAGGTTTATGACATTGTTTTAACCACATTATGGCTATAATCGCCAATAACCCAGGTAATATCACCTCCTTTTCGGGTCAAAAACGTCCTCAACTGCGTTCAACTGGCACCAGGGTCAAAACCCCACCCTTGGTGCCCCCAGTCATAATTGCCATAGCTGGTATAGCTGGATCTTTTTCCCCCCAGTCATTTTTGGTAATTTCACATTTGAAGCTGCTAATGGATGTTTATTCCCCCAGTCATTGGTAATTTCATACCCTCTGGCAAACTAACATAACTATGGAAAATCACCATTTTTCATGGGAAAATCCACTATAAATGGTGATTTTCCATAGTTATGTTAGTTTACCAGAGGGTATCCCCATATGGACGGTGCGCATCATCTCCACCAAGGGTCTCATCAGGACCACCCAACAGCTGCACATCATCGTGGTGTTCCTGAAATGGGTGCCCCCAAATCATCAATATTTTTCCAAGGTTGTTCCATGATTATCCATTTATGGAACCCATATGTCTATACGGATATCTAAAGAACAAGGTATTACATAATAGTTACCCTCTGGTTATTTAACATTGCCATGGAATAGATGGCCCATAGAAATAGATGGTTTACCGGTTTACCTATTAAAAATTGTGATTTTCCATGGCTATGTTAAATAACCAGAGGGTAATTGTTATCAAAAAAACACAGAACCCATCAAAATCCCCATGATGAGGTCACATATCTGAATGGTATTGAAACCAGCGCCTGACCAAGAAAACACATACAAAGGAAACCGAAGGACTCCGAAGGTGTGGGGCTTGAATCCAAAAATCACAGGCGATGAGTTCCCGTTGATTTCTGTTTCTGGTGGCTTCTCTGCATGCTCACCTGTCAGAATCCGATCACAGGTAGGTGACGACTGAAAAAGAACTTCTTGGTTGTGGTTGCACCGCCATGTTTGCTGAAGCCAAACATATATTGCTGTGCTGTTGCTACGTCGCTACGTATGGTTTGGGCCGGATTTGGGGTATAGCACGTACGCCTTGGTTTCATCCCCTTCCATCCCAGACTTTGTTTCAGGGAACATTTCCCCAAACTAACCTTGTGATTCCATGGATTTGGCACGTAAGCTGCGGTAATGACTTTCCGTGACAATGTTTTTTTGGTTTAAACCCCTTAAGAATGATTCAGAATCTCTGTGATTTTTACGGAATAGAAAAAATTGAATGATTCTGAATGGCAAAGCCCTTCAAAGTCCTTGGCCGAGATTCAGCTTCGGCCACCGCCAAATGCCTCAAGCGCGCCGGCGCGTCACCCAGGAGAAAACGCCAGGTGACCAAGCCTCCTGGGAAGCAGCGAAGTGACGGAGTGAAATGATGGGGTTTTACACTTAAGCTGGTGCCCCCCAGGTATGTTTGGTGGCTTATGATTGTCCCATTAAGTATAGATGTAATCATGCTATAGCTACTATACCCCAGTTGTGTTTGTTTGGCTTATAAGATCTTATGCTTACCCCAAAATTTTATATTCCATTCCAATACATATCCCTTACATAGACCTTTTTGGTGGTATCCCAATATCTTTATAAACCACCTTGCAGGGGTTGTAAAAATGACCACCCACGCCTGTCGGTGCAGTGCCACGACGGCACCAAATCAGTGCGTTGCGCAGCAACCTGGAAAAACAACGGAGCCAACGGAGGAAGCATTGAACGCACTACCATGTACCATGTATGTAAACATACATAATTATATCATATCATATAGTTTGATATAATACATAATATCAGTAAATTAATCTAAACTTGTAGAAACATATATAACACTACTTTTTAGACATACACAAACACAATTTTTGTCGGTTTCAGTTTGTCGTCAGACGTGCTCATCGTTTCACGATGCCGATCCAGAAGGGATAGCCGGGCGGAGATCATGGGTACACCTAAATGGCTTTGTAAAGGACAACCCTATGAACATGGACTGGTTGGTGGTTTCAACCATCTTGAAAAATATGAGTCAGTTGGGATGACTATTCCATTCCCAATATGATGGGAAAGTCATGTCATCCAGTCATGTTCCAGTCACCACCAACCAGTGGATGATTTGGGGGTATTCCCATGGCTGGGAACCCCCCATCTTATACTTGGTGATCAGCTCGAAGACATGTCTTCCTTTTCGTACACAATTGGGATGACCCCAACACGTGGTGCCACTCAATATCCACAACATCCATAAACCACAGTGAAGCGTTTTGTGAAATAAACCAACCCCATCACAAATCAACAGATTCCAATTGTTGTTGAAATCTCCATATATCATCATATATCTCCATTTCTGCTGGCAAAATGTCCATTTGTGCTGGTTAAATCCTTGTCCCACTTATGGCACCATTCAACATCTAATTCAAAATCACTTTGAATTGCCTTCAAATCTAATGTCAACCCTGGATTAATAAACCCCAAACGGCTGTTTAATTGGCAGGGTACCTTAAAAAGTATTTTATGACATGACTATTGGAGGAGTGCCCCCCTAATTAATAAACCATGGTTTTAATTTATCCGGGTTTGACATTACGTAAACTCCCTGAATTTCTAAAATCATTCAAATCACCATATTCCTGTTGTTTGTTTATAGCCTATTAACCACTATTAACCATCACATTTTTCACCACTATATCATCCCATGATCAAAATCACCAACTTTTTCCATCCACACGGTCCACATTCCCGCAGTGCCACGCCACTGTCGCCGTTGGAAGTTGCGCCAGACCGTGGTGATCAGCACCAGCAGCCGGTAGTGCTGCCGCCCCCGGGAATCCTCCGCAAGGGGCGAAGCCTTCGGGTCGGTGAATCGGTGCGGGGAAGATCTGGGAATCCTAAGATTTTGTAGGATTTACCTGGGGTTTTGTAGGATTTACCTAGGGATTTACCATGGGGTTTTCCTAGGATTTACCTTGGATTTTTCTAGGATTTAAGGCTTTAAGGATTTACCTTGTGATATGCCTGTTTGTTTTTGTTTTCTGTAGGGGTCTAAAAAGTGGTATCTTGGACCTTTTTTGGCATGAAACTGACCTGCGAACAATTTAAAGTGATTTAGCTCTGACCTCGGACCTGAAGTTTGCAAATCGAAACCAACTACCAGTCCAAGGCGTCACTCAGAGCCAAACAAAAACCATCTTTGATTCTCCTATCACTGCACTTTGCAGACTCATAGAGTCATAGATCACCATCTCATCCATCTCAACGATGCTCACAGGATTTAGGTATATTACAGTGGTGTCAAATTTTGATGGCTTACAAGTGAGGTTTGCCAGGTTTACCATATTTTTCTGGATCTAAAAAGGACAATATGTGGACGGGTCATATCCAATATCTTCAAAAGATTTTAAGTCTGATGATTGCTCAACATTGCTCAACCATATCATGTTTGGTGATGTTTCAACCCCATGATACGTCCAGATGTGTTCAGGGTCACACCTCCCTGGCACGTTCCCCTTCGCGCGTTTCTTCTGCTTGCCTGGGTCGTTCGCCATGGGGAAGCCCACGATTCACCCATGGAAAGCCACGGGGAAAGCAAGATTCATGGGGAAACACATGGGAAACCAATGGGAAAAACATCCCAAAAAACCCACTTGAATAGGGCAAACACCAATGCTTTTGAGACCCTCTCTTCCAAATTCATCAAGAAAAACATCCCAAAAAAACCCACTTAAATAGGGAAGGAACCCAGAAATCAAGAATTTTATGAGGAAAATTGACATTTTGGATGCAAAGAAGCAAACGTCTGGAGAACGTAGCTGCAATAAATGGGTGCCTAAAGATCAAAAATAGGAGCTAAGCTAAACTCCACTAATACATTGGGAATTCAGGAACAAACAAAACTAAACAATCGCGATACAGCAAGAAATTGGATTTAAGCGACAGTCAACCGTGGTTTTATCAACAATATTCAGGGGCCTGATTATCCCTGAAAGGTGACATTGCACTTTCAAACCTGGGATTAACATAAATTTGGGGATTCAACTTGATCCAACCGCATTAATCCATTAATCCATTAAACGTGAGATTCAAAGCCAGTTAAACCACCGTTTAAAACATAAGTATGAAAAAATCCTGACAAAACAAACACACATCCAGTTGAACTACCATGTGAAAAATCATAACAAAACCATGAGAAAACAATTCAGCTGAACCACTATTTTCCAATATTTTCCAGGTTTCCGATCCTTGCATTTCCCGACCAAAAGAGGTTTGCACGTATGTAAGTTGGCTTAGTTTGACCCATCCAGCTATTATTCCATATCCACCATCAGTCCAGGGAGGACCTTCCTGCACTATGGGAATGTACCCAACTCATCTGTCAGCTTGGGGTGATTTCGATGGACAAAGATCGATCACAATCAATCACACTTTTGTTGCTTAAATCCGGCTGAAATTCTGTCAAACCACCAATTTCCATCAGAATTCAACGGTTTTCCTGGTGATTTCCGATGGTTTTCCTATGTTTTCCCATGGTTTTCCCTGAGATCTCCGGATCATCGAAACGGACGACTCGACTCCGCCCAGGTACCGGTGCTGCTGCGCGCCCTCGAAGCGTCCGCTGTGCAGCTCCGACAAACACTCGCTGCTGAGCTGCTCCCAGCACCTGATCCGCCGAGAGCTCTTCGCTATGCCTGTAACAACCATAACCAAAAAAAACCATGTGGCCATTTAGACAGCTAAAAACTGGTGATTTAGCCACTAAAAAATGGTGATTTTCCTCAGCTACAGTTAGTTTACCAGAGGGTAACCTTAAATCATGGCATAGTCTTGGATAAATAGGGCAAAGCACCGAGCTTTTTTGAAGCAGTTCCACTGTCTGATCCATTTCCGAGTTAGTTTTTTGCCCAGATTTAATCGACTTGAACCACCCCAAAGGACATTGTCACATTACCTCGTTTTTCGATATGTTTGGAACCCCCAAACGGCATTGTTACGATTAGGGCTGCGATAATATATTTATTTTTACTAGCAAGGATCACAAGGTGGGACCCTCCAGTTCTCTTTGGTTTATAAAACTCATTGGCTACTTCGATAGATCTACCATGAACCGTCATAAACCAACTAAGCTATCTGCGGTGTCCAACCTTGTACCTTGTTTTTCGATGTTTTTGAGAACCCCAAATTCCTTCAGTACAGGTCACGCTTCAAGTAAGCCAGAAACAAGTTGCAAAACACCGGGGTCCTCTAAACCAACACTTGCAAGCACCAAAATGTGGATAGCTGGATATCATTCAAATACACTGGGTTATTTTCTTATGACCTACCATGATCTACCACATACATCACAACCAATTCTTGCTTCTGACTATGCTGGCCAGATTTCACCTTGGATTTACCCATAGCAGGACCAAAAAAAAAACTACCCAAAATCTACCCCGTAAAAAACATGAATGGCGTATGGTGTCAATCCCATGTGTGATGATTAACTGCCCATTTAAGTGGTTGCACTCCCCATGTATCGCTAGATTCTAGCCGATTGGGATCATCGTCCGATGGAAATACTTTCAACAGGCACCCCGAATCCTCCAAGTCATGGATGACCAAACCATGACTTAGTATACCCATATTAGCTCACCATGGTGCTGGAATAAAAATCCCATCATTTGCCCCATAAATCACCCAAATGCAGGTCAATATAGTATACATGGAGCATTTGGGATAGGTTAGGTGACGACTGGGGATCCACCATTTTATGAACCCCCATATTGGGACAACCACCCATACGCCGAGGGTCAGTTGCCCATCCTTGGGCTCAAACTCCTACAGCCAGGTATGGCCATGGGATGAAATCTTTCCTGGAACTAGTAAGATATCATGAAATAAATATCCACTTACAACTGGTTTCACAGGGCTATATCTGTAGGTACGGCATGTCTCAAACATACCGCTGGCATCTGCTGGTCTATTATTGCTTTGTATCCTCTTTTCCAAAGTTTTTGGTGAAAACAAGATCACATAGTCGAAATATATGTGGGTCTGACAATGGTGATACTCAATTTATGCTCATGTGAATGATAAACATGCTGATCAGACAATGGATTTAGGGGGGGTTCCCTATTTGTTTAAGCAAAGCAATGTTAAAACCACTGTGTTTTCATGGTATCAGAAACAGAGTCGCGAATGGATCTTCGGAAAACAAATCTGATCATTTCATATCATTTCGGCCCAGCCACATTTCAGCATGTTCAACCAAAGCATGTGGATCTGTGAAAAAAATGTGCACCCCATTTCTCCAATCACTTCTACATCAAAAAATACAGATGCCATGGTTTGGCTCTGCATTTATATCCAACCTCTCAAATGGCGGATGTTTATTAATAAAGGATAAAACGACTTGTGGCAACGCGGCAACGGTCTTGTCGGCAGCAAACCAACCAGCAATGTCCAAAGAGAGAAACCACAATACAAGCTAGATACATATTACATCTATAGTGTGTCGTGATATACACTTCATGTTTTTTTACCGATCAACTTGCAACCTTGTAGCCACCAAAAATCAAGCAACAATCACCATATCAGATTCAAAAAGGAGACACCAAACGCCAAGGATAAGCCAAACATGCCCATAAGACACCCTGCCTTTTGATGGACATGGATGACGATCCAAATCAACATGTTCGAACTGGGCAATAGTTGCAAACAGTAAAAACCACCTACTACGATCTACTAAGTTCAACAGCCATGCTGGAACTCAATAGTGTAAACAGATACATACATAATTAAATTATAGCGGTTGGTTTATCTGATGATTATAACATATTATAACTATTAACATGCATATTTGATCTATTCATGATCATTGTCAGGTTGATCTCTGTTTCTGACGGTTGCACTGAGAAGAGGTTGGTTGATTACTATAGATTGTCGACAAACAACATTATCATTCGATTGAGACCGTTTGCTGCTCCGACAGTATGGACATTTTGAAGCTGCAACTGTCGGTTGGCAGACCGCTAGATGTTGGATGTGACCCCCACTAGCACCATTTGGATGGTTGTTGTTGCTGCTGCTGCTGTTGTTGCTGCTGCTGCTGCTGGTGTTGTTGTTGTTGTTGTTGTTCCGCTCTCAATCCAGCGGTTATTGTACTGTAACACCAAACCTCCTGCAAACCTTGATCTTTGAACATCGCCATCTGCCCATCTTCCGAAATCTCAGTTTTGTGAAAACACTTCACCAAGCTGAAAAAAAGGACGTCTTCAGATGGTTCCCAAACAATCCGATTGCTATCATTGACAGTGACATCGCAGGATATCGGCCGATATGAATTTGCCAAGATCTTTGGATATCGTTGGATTCAGTGGTGAGGCAAAGTCCTCCAGTCCAGCTTACCGACACATTCTTCCCCGGCTTTCTCGTGGGAACATCCAAATCAGCGCTATTTTGCAAGCAAGTCATGCGCTCACAAAGATCCCATGACACTTAAGATTTTCCAGACCGCTTGGCAGGATCACTCTCTGAGGTTTTGATTGAAACCTCTTCCAAATGTCAAAGCTCTGAAGACTGCTTGGCAGGGGCATGAGTTGCAGGCTCTGATTGAAAGCGTCACCAAACGTCAAGCTTTGAAGACTGCTTGGGAGGGTCACTTGTTCCAGGCTCTGATTGAACCAAAAGCCACAAGTCAGGGTCTGAAGACTGTTTGGCAGGGTCACTCCTTCAAGGTTCTGGTTAAAGCTAAAGCCAAATTTCAAGGTCTGAAGACTGTTTGGCAGGGTTACGAGTTGCAGGCTCTGAGTAAAACCGTCGCTGAACGTCAAGGTTTGAAGACTGCTTGGGAGGGACACTCCTTCAAGGTCCTGGTTAAAGCTACTGCCAAATGTCAAAGTCTGAAGACTGTTTGGCAGGGCCACGAGTTGCAGCCTCTGGTTGAAAGCGTCACCGAACGTCAAGCTTTGAAGCCTGCTTGGGAGGGTCACTTGTTCCAGGCTCTGATTGAACCAAAAGCCAAAAGTCAGGGTCTGAAGACTGTTTGGCAGGGTCACTCCTTCAAGGTTCTGGTTAAAGCTAAAGCCAAATTTCAAGGTCTGAAGACTGTTTGGCAGGGTTACGAGTTGCAGGCTCTGAGTAAAACCGTCGCTGAACGTCAAGGTTTGAAGACTGCTTGGGAGGGACACTCCTTCAAGGTCCTGGTTAAAGCTACTGCCAAATGTCAAAGTCTGAAGACTGTTTGGCAGGGCCACGAGTTGCAGCCTCTGGTTGAAAGCGTCACCGAACGTCAAGCCCTGAAAGATCTTGACATTTGGGTTTGAGTTTAAGGCGAGCATGGAACAAATGATCATTCGTTCCAGGCTCTGGTTAAACTCAAACCCAAATGTCAAGATCTGAATACTTCTGGGCAGGGTCACTCGTTCCAGGCTCTGATTAAAGCTGTCTCAAATGTCAAGCTCTGGAGACTGCTTGGCAGGGTCACTCCTTCAAGGTTCTGGTTAAACTCAAACCCAAATGTCAAAATCTGAATACTTCTGGGCAGGGTCACTCGTTCCAGGCTCTGATTAAAGCTGTCACCGAACGTCAAGCTCTGAAGACTGCTTGGCAGGGTCATTCGTTCCAGGCTCTGGTTAAACTCAGACCCAAATGTCAAGATCTGAATACTTCTGGGCAGGGTCACTCGTTCCAGGCTCTGATTAAAGCTGTCACCAAATTTCAAGCTCTGGAGACTGCTTGGCAGGGTCACTTCTTCAAGGCTCTGGTTAAACTTGCTGCCAAATTTCAAGGTCTGAAGACTGCTTGGCAGGGTCACTTCTTCAAGGCTCTGGTTAAACTTGCTGCCAAATTTCAAGGTCTGAAGACTGCTTGGCAGGGTCACTTCTTCAAGGCTCTGGTTAAACTTGCTGCCAAATTTCAAGGTCTGAAGACTGCTTGGCAGCGTCACTAGTTGAAGGCTCTGGTTGAAGCCGTTGCCGAATGTCAAGGTCTAAAGATTTCTTGGCAGGGTCACTCCTTGCAAGCACTGATCAAATTTGCTACCAAATGTCAAGCTCTTAAGACTGCTTGGGAGGGTCACGTGTGTTTGGCTCCAGTGTGGCCTTGTGGTTGTTGTGCCTGCCAACTGGGTCACCCCTTCCAGCACAAGCTCTAGCTCAAAATCCAAAAAAACTGGCATTTCTTGGACTGCACACCAAGCAGCATAGAGATCTGTTGGAACATAAGTGCAAGAAAGTCTTGCAGCCTTGCCTACAATGCCTTGCACCTGCAATTCTTTGTGCAAGATCAGCGGTGAGTCAAGGTGATAGAGGGTGGGTTTTCCACCTTTCTTCCCAGGAAGCCGATTTGAAACCATCCGGTACACTTCCAGACCGGTACAGGAACCACTGAGTTTCAATGTGCACCCTTCACCATTCAGGCATTGTACGGAAATGTCGATCAAATCGCCATGCTCTGGCTCCACATAGCCGCCAGCATCGGTGGACATCAGCTGTTTCGCGTGTCACCAGGCGAGGTGCCAGCCCCCTGAGGTGGAACTTGAGCCGAGCGTTGTGTCAGTGGCGTTCCCTTTGATGGACTGTGGCCAATTTTTAGATACACTAACAACTATTTTGTGTGTATACGCACATATATGTACATACATATGTATATTAATACATCGTATCATATAGTATATATCATATATGTACATGTATATAGTATTTTCCCAACTTATCGTATAGCACAAAAATAAACAAACTATCCATCCGACATGCCAGTGGCCGTCCTCCTTCTCCAGATCGGCCAACAGCCGCGGTTCTCCCCAGGTCTCAACCAGCAGCAGCACATGGCAGAGACCCAGGCGGCCCAGCATTCGTTTATGGCTTGTGACTGGTGTGACTCCAACAGCTAGATCTGCTAGGTGTGATGAAGTGATGACTCATTTATGAAGCCAAAAAACACAAGGGGCGTCGGAACTAATATCAAACAAAACACCAAAACACATCTATGACTTAAAAACAAACTTTCTGGAAAGGCATATCTTGAGATCTCGCACCATGTCTATGGCCTATCCACCCAGGAATTTGCTGGAAAATGGCCATTGGTAACAAAACAACAACAGTTGACTTTATGGTTTATCAGTTGTGATCCTGTAAGCAGTCGCTATTCTATTGCTATTCTCATGTTTTTTGTGTAATCCAATTGCGCATCAAATTTTTGGCTCCAAACGGACTCCCATTCCCCAATTTGCCATGAAATCATGGATTGACTTGTGGACTACTCGCAGTTTTTTTGACCGTCTTTGGGCCACAGCTGACGAGAAATCCCAGCTTTTTCAAGCCATGCGCGTTGGATCTTTACCATAAATTAAGTAGTGTAAATCCCAATGCTTAAAACTAGCCAACACTGCTAGTCTTAATTTCCAATCGAAAAGTTCAAGCACCTTTGTTTGGTCTCCAAATAATTTTGAAAAATGGGAAGAAATAATAACAAACACATTGGCAATTTATGTAATGTATATATATATATATACAAATATAGATATGTATATATATATATATATGTTAATATATATATATTAAAATTTCCAAGAGTAACAATGTTACTGTAACTTTCCTTCAAAGCCATGTTTCTTAAACTTGTGGACATTGTGAGAGAAAACGGTGTTCAAGCAAACAAAACAAAACATTATGTAATCATGTTTCATTTTTACAAAAGTCTGAATTCTCTCATGATCCAATTCTGGAAATGTTGCCTATTACGGTGCCCATTACGGTGATCCAATTTTTGTTATCGAATCCCATGGGATTCCCAGCAGGGTTCAGCGGGACCATCCCATCAACGATCCCAAGCCATCCATTCATGTTGGGCTCATTTTACATCCCAAATATGGGTTGGCATACTGTACCCAATCAAGTTACGTAGTATACTATACCCCAATAGCTGTTTATCCCAATATAGTTTATCCCAAATATGGGTATACTGTATACTATACCCAATAGCTCACAAAGCTTCATTGGGGATGGTTTGGATGGTGGGTCTATGGCATTGGGTGAATCCTCCCACATTATGTTACCACTTGAGAAATCTGGGCAGTGAATTTTGATGTCCAACATCTGAAGGACAGTCTACCTAAAGCCTAACACCTGATACATCCCTGGCACCCATGCGTCATCGTCAATGATCTTCCAGTCATGTTTGGTTGTTCGATTCACAGAGTATTACAACGACTAGTAAGACACAACCTGTATCACTTAGTCAGTTTCACATAACTAACATCAATCATGTGATACCAAAAAAACAACCTATAAATATCAATTTAACATGTTTTTGATACAAAAAAAACAATAAATAAGTGTTTCAGTATGACACCAAACCAGAGGTATCAACTGGTTGGATTGCCATCCTCGTTGCAAACTCGCCCTCCGCTCCGTCCATCTGAGGGCCACCAACAAGTCCCGCCGGTGCATCAAAGCCTCATCCGCAATGGGAAGATCATCTACCAGTAATGCCAACCATGGGTTAGTAATTAGGGTGGTATTCCCCCAATAGTCAGGATTTGATACTTAAATTGTACCTTCCCAATGAAACAGCTTAGGGGTTTATTAATCCAGTGTTGACAATAGATAGCTAAAGACCTACATCTCAATGGTCAGATCTTTTTTCGGAGAGTTGAAAGATAAAGGAAACCATGGATCTACCCCACCACTACAGGTTGGATTGCAATGTCTTCCTTCAAAAACTTCAGGGAACATCACGACTGTACATATATACATAACTGGGTATACGTATGTCTTATGTACATAATATTGTATGATCATATATAATCTATTGCGGTGTTAAGAATCTTATTGCCATGGTTGAGATTGTGGGTGAAATCCAACAATTCCTTAATCGCACATCAATAGCACATGGATAATTAAGAAGTCGCTTGTGGAATGATCACCCCTACTAAGCAGTATCCATGGCGCTACAATCACCAAAAATCATGGGAATACCCCCTGTTTGAGCCATAGATGCCTTTAACAGCCAATCTGATAACATGGGAGACCATTTCTTGGGTGTATCCCATAGTATCTCCGAATTTCCGCTTATTTTCCATTCATGTCTCAATTGTTCCCTTTTTCTGCAAATGCAAGTATGAAATCTACGTCCTCCATCTCAACCCTTATGAGACAAGATGTGCTCAATCCAGCCATTTCTTGTCGATCACTTCCCCTTAAATGTGCCGATCAATTTCTCTCAGATATCTGGGTAATTTTGTATAATTCCCTGAAATTGAGAGAAATCATCCACCTATAATCATCATGACATTGCTACAATCATCCTCCTATAATCATCCCTATAATCTTTCATTCACCTGAAATTTGACCCCAATTCCCATGATCCCAGTGAGTGAAAACGACGTCACGGGTCACCGGTCACCATCATTTACCCAGAAAAGTCATATCCCCAGTATACCACCACCGTTGATGTTCTAAACCAAAAATTATATGGGGATATATCCCGTAATTGCTGTTCTATAACCAACTATATAATTTGATTGTGGCTCTACCCTATTCGATTTCAGTTCCCTTAATTAAACCAAAAACAACCAGTAATTATCCCACTAATAATCCCCATTATTATGCCATCATACCATTTTACAATCCAAATTAGTATGTCCAACATATATCACCACTATGGTTGAAGTTCTACCCATATCGGATTGGATTATAACCATATTTACCAGATGACTGGGCGTAATAAAGGTAATTGTAGTAATCATTCCAATTAACTATAGATAGTCTCAATTAAACCATATACACCTGATTTCCATGCTCATTCCATGTTTTTTCCAAGGGACGCGCAAGCCCTCGGCCTCGCCGAGGCTCAAGAGCGCGTAGAAACGCTGCGCTTCGGCCTGGCGCTTATGGTGACTGCAAGGGACTCCCTGGATTTGAACGGATTTAGTGGGTTTTAATGGATCTTTGTTGATTTTTAATGGAGATTTAATGGATCTTTCATGGATCTTTGATGGATCTTTAATGGATCTTTGATGGATCTTTGATGGATCTTTGATGGATCTTTCTTGATTTTTACTGGAGATTGTATGGATGTTTTTCTGAGCTTTAATGGGTTTAAATGCCCTTTGTTGAATCATTTTTTCTAAGTTGCTTTTTAGATTTAGACATCATGTCAATGATATATAGATTGTCAATACTAATGGAATACTTCTATATTAAGTGAATTTCAATGGGGTGATTATATTATACTCCAATGGGAAAAATGATGGGATAGCTAATGGTATGTAATGTTTAAATGGGCTTTATCAGTGGGACAATGCATCGTCTATTTCATCAGCAACACTAACGGGACTACTACAGCCTAGACAACATATATTTACATATATGGAGGTTTCCTAAAATGAGGTACCCCTAAAGCATCCATTTTAAAAATAGGATTTTCCATGAAATAAACCATCCATTTTGGGTACCCCCATTAATGGAATTCCCCATAGATTCATAGTAATAATCGACAAATATGGTGAGCCAACTCATCGTTCACATTGAATATTCTTTTTCGGTTTCCAAAAAGAGGATATCACGGGATAGATAGACTTGTAATTCTATGGTGATACAATTGAATTGATATCTTAACCGATATAGTTTCCTGGGGTTAATATATCATTGTGTTTTAAGGTGAGACCGGATTTCAAGCAGCAAAAGTTGGAAGTTGCGTTTGCTCAGCCAAAAAGGTTGTTAACCATCAACAACGACGACTGCTTTCCTGTGGAATTCCGTTAAATCAAGCCAATTATTGTTGTTCTTCTGCATAGCATGATGTAACTTGTTTTTTCACTAGGAAAAATAATCGTTTTGGATCATCCTGAAAAAACACACCCAATTTCAGACATACCCATCTAGATCCCACATAGCACAGTGTTGAACATTAGGAAAAACACACAGCATGCAAATCACACTGCGTTTGCAAAGGCGGGAAGTCAATTGGACAGTTTGGCGATACCAAATCGACTTCAAGAGCATCCAGCAAACTCACATGGTGGAAAACAATGGAAAACTGCTCAAAAGCCTCGTGTGAATTCAGTGAAATCCAGGCCCTGCAAAGGTTCACGTGTTCCCCACATGTTCCCCGTCAGTGCCAGTGGTTTCCCATAATTTGAACACTGGCCAATGTATCAGCCAAAAATCCAAAGTTTTTAGCGATATTCCCATTTAGTTCCCCTGTTTGCTGGTTAAAGCCTCAATTTTGCCTATAATGTTCAGTGTTTTTCAAATGGTGAGCTCCCGGTTGATTGATGGGTAGAGCTCATTTTTTCATGCATATGATCACATTGAAACATCCAATCTTTTCATCGTGAAATCCTCGTGTCTTTTCGGTTCCATTCCATGGCTATACCGGCTATACGTCCCATGGATCTTGTTGATGGATATAAGTCCCACAAGTTGGGATTGGCCGCCCCTATCAAACTATGGTTATACTACGGCTATATCCAAGAGTTGTACCAGAGTTACAGGATAAGTTACAAGGACCATAGTTAAACATTGCCCTTACTAGGACCATCCCCTATTAATTAGTTGTACCAATAGTTAAAGTTTCCTAAAATGGTGGTATCCCCCAAATCATCAAGTTTAGTAGAATTTTCAAAAAAACATTTTGGGATACCCCCATTTATGGCAACCGACCTCCACGGCATGGCATCGTCGCAAGGCACTTGCCTGGAGCCATAGGTGGCGGGTGAGACTTTCACAGGACTTATCCACTACATTCAGGTACTCAAACATGGCTGCCTGGGAAATCTCCCATATAATATATATCATATATACATATGTATACATATGTATATATATATATTTATATCATATATAATTATATATATATATCAGATTTGTATATTTATTTAGAAGGGATTTTCCAGCCACGTTTGATCAACAGAGGCTAAACATTGGGGTTTCAGTGCTAAAAATGTGTTTTTCTATAAAATGAGATTTGACTACTAAAACAAAAATGCTGCCTCAACTGCTGAACATGGGGCTTCACTTGATATACAAGTGAATGGGGTGTACCAATGGTAGTGGGGATGTAACCAACATCACACCCCGCCCTTCATTGCCAAGGTGGCGGCAGCCGCAGTAGTATTCCAATGAATTTTAGGTTTTCGATAGTTTCATATATTTTATACTATATATCAAATAGTTTGAATACAGTTTGACAGTTTCATATATTCCATTCATGTTGTTACTTATATTTTCCAAATTGTCTGTGATTGGGTAAACAAACGTGTTTTTTCATCGCGGCTGTACCAAACAAAAACACTGGCCTGCATTCCAATCAACTCCACGGACTACAATCAGCATCTACTTGGATCACCTTCAATCCATATCTGAGCCATGAAACCCGCAAACTGTTTGTTGATCCCAGGAGATAATGGATCCAATCTTCCAAGTAGATATACCCCCAAACTCTTTGGTGATGGAGACAACGTATCACAAAAGGATCCTGGTAAAAAAATGTCTCGCTGGTTGGTGGTTTTAACCCATCTGAAAAATATGAAAGTCAGTTGGGATTATATATTCCCAATATATGGAAAAATAAAATTCATGTTCCAAACCACGAACCAGCTTGAATCTGATCTCCAAGCTGCAACAGTTCTGGCTGACAAGGCTTTGCGCCTGAGTGTTGGCAAAAATCGTACAGCAATGTTTGGCCCATGGGGCTTGCCCAGTGTGGTATGAATGTGGAGAATGTGGAGCAAACAGCATGGTATAAATATCGAAAACTCCGTTAACGACAAATGACATCTTTAAGAACTGATGTACTGAAAGATGTCGAAGGAGCTAGCAAGGATTAACAATGCATAGATTCAATGCCATAAACCTCCCAATTGGGGACGGGTTGCGCCACCAATTTCTTGGAAAATTGTGAATGATGAATGATTAGATTTACGACATTAGGACATATTGCTACCACAAGCATGGGGACTAACGCTATAAATCAGGGGACATTTCAGGTAATTACCTAAATCGAATAATTATTTATCGCACATTAGCGGGTACATACCACTATTCTCACTCATACTACTACCCACATATTGCTCGTAACATTTTGTAACAACTATTTACATCGACAAAACTGAGGAATGGCAAGGTACATCAAATCGTTGAAGGGTCTGGAAAGTTTAGTCGCGGAAGATGATCTGACTATGGTGATCAGCCAATTTTGACCACACCTTTAAAAGTCCAGCTAACTAGTGTAAAAAAAACGCAAGAACAACTATATGTCCCTGAATCATCCATATCCATCCATATCCAATATAATTACTTCAAATTTGGCTTAAACAAGTCAGATGTAATCATTCAATTTCTGGGCACCCCAGCAGCAGACGGACGCTGGATGACGAGCTTTCCAAGGGATGCTCCAGGCTGTTTTCTCCCAGATCCTTTGGGGGTGTTGTGACGGGAACTGCGACTTTTCCAGTTTTTTTCCAAAAAATGATGGACAATCCCGATCAAAAACACATTCAGAACCGTTAAGACAGTGTAAAGGGAGTTACAAAACTGTAGGCTTTAACACTGCATGAAAAATCAAATCTTTGAAATGGAAAATGGATGTACAACAAATACATAAAACCGATTCAAAAACAAAAAAAGCGCTCGCGGAACATCTAGATCTAAAGTTAGATACACAAGAAGGTGCCCTGCTTGGACATTCAAGATCCACTTTCATTTGAAACTACAAGAACATGATCTACGACCGTTTTCCATGTAAAACGATTTTCAATTGGATAGTTCTATGGGTTTTTCCAGCTAGATTAGATTACCAAACCGAATTGGACTGCGTTGCCCTGAGGTTTAGTCAAGAGAAACGGCTCAGACATAAAATGTTCATGCACATCTTGGATGCAAACCGAATTAAAATTCTTGGTTTGGTCCAAATATATTCCAGTTTACAGCAAATCAAAAGTTGTACTGAGGCACCCATCAGAGGTCGGCCCAGTGATGTATCAGAATCAAATGTGATGACTGGCGATGCTTGCAATGTCTCAACAAAGACAATCCACTGTCAAGGTTGTATCGGTTGAACTTGTTCATCTGAAAAAAAAACACAGCGACTGTACACTTTGCACAAACAAAGAAAATCTCCGGGAATCTCTCCAGCACATGTGTCAAGGTTTTCTGCCAAAATGCGCACCTGATTCAGCAACACCAAAACGTGGTATAGATCTGCAGTGGTCTAGATTGGCAATGGTTTTTTTCAATCAAAAAAATGAGAAAATATGAATAAATATGTAGATATATGAATAAACATGGAAAATATGAAAAACATGAAAAATATGAATAAAAATGAAAAATATGAATAAACATGAACAATATGAAAAAAACACATGAAAAGAACATCATGAAAACAAAATGAACAAAACTTGAAACAAGATGATGAAGGAATATATGGCAACACCACAGGCATATTGAATGTTGGGTTTGGCCTCAAAACATGGATCACTCTAGGTGCTTTTTGGCAAACACCAGTGAAGGAAACAGGGCTTTAAAGGACAAAAGAAAAGGACAATGGAACCAGTTTTATTTTCAAAACAAAACAAAAAAATATCTAAAAAAATCTCGAACAATCTCAAACAATTTCAAACAATCTCAAAAAATCTCAAAATATCTCAAAATTTCTCTAATGTTGTTTCTCAAACGTGGTTTTGCGAGACTGGGTTCTTTATTGCATATTTTTCTGGACCACAGAAAATCTCAAAAAATCTCAAACAAATCTCAAAATCTTTCAGATTTGCTGGAAAAAAAACCAAAAAAAAAAGAAAACAAGAAAAAAACAAAATAAAACTAAATAAACTAATGCAAACTTACAAAAACCTTGGACCATCTCTGCGATTCTTGCCCTGTTTCCTCAAGCAGTAATATGTTATTTTTTGCAGTGCATCCTGCTCCAGCCAGATTCTGTGTAACTTGTATGATTCTGTTGTCGTCTTCTTCTCGCAAGTCCGAAGCAAAGTTGTTGATGCCAAATTCAAAAAGTGGCAACATTCAGTGTAGTCTGAAATGTGAAACAGGTTGGTTCTGTTGAAAATCAGCTGTTATCATATTTCCTTGTGTTGTCAAATGTTCAGCTTCCAGGGCGAAAGGATTTAAAACACAGTTGCTTGTCATATGATGTATTACATATGTAGTGCATGATGACCCCAGGGAGGTCCCAAAGCAAAAAAAATCAAATAAAGTCAAATAAATTCAGATAAAATCAAATAAATGATTAAATATGAGGAAAATTGATTTTAATTGAAAAATATGTTGTAATATGATGCTGGTGGCCCAAAACCTTGTTGTGGGAATCCTCTAGCAATCCAACCCACCTTTTGGTTTCAATGACCTGATGATTCCAGCTTCTTTCCAAATCGAACTGCCCAACACAAGGTCACCAGCCGTTCGAAGGTTGTGCAAACCTATGAGCACAGTTCTGGCACTAATAATCCATTTTCACACCACTTAAATGAGATGAAAACAAAGAAACCACATCAACAAACCTTCCATGGGTAATACCCTCCGGTTATTGAACATAGCTGCTATGGAACATCACCATTTGTCAGGCACAAAAAGACAAAGAAATCTCACAGCGCCATCGCCAAGAATCATCCACGTCGAATTGACATGCATCATCCGCTGCTTGCTCCTCAGTCCATCAACTACTACTTGTGGGGGCAACCGATTTTGATACTTATGGCTACAACCTTGAAGAAATTCCATGCGAAACAGTATTTGAATATAGAACAATATCTAAATATATAACAATATATCAATATACATCTATATGTTCTACCAACATATAACACTTCTTCAGTGGCTATAACATACGAGTATAATAAGCAATATACAGTGTAATATAGCTATCACTATGGGCCATGGCCAAACTCCATAGCTACGCCGGGTGACCACGATGGCGTTGAGAACCAACTCCACTTCCGACGGCCTTAGCTAAGTTGATGGACATCACTAGATTAAATGGGTTTTATGGATTTTTATGCTACGTGCTTAATATACACTATATGTATGTATATATATATATATAGTTAGATGTTATTAGACACATTTTAACACCAACTTACAAATTGGGGGCCCCACAATGGGGTAGATCTGGTGAATATTGGGTTAATCCATGTTGGTGAGATTTTGATGCATCTTGTAACTAAATTCACAGTAATTGATTGGGATCTTGGTATTGAACAGTCAATCATTCCATCATACGGGCTGGTTGATAAGGATTCCCAGTTCATGGATATGATAATCCCCAATATACGGGGTAGTGTAACACCCTGTAAGCAACTACAAACAAGGGTCTTGAAATCTTGGCAACTAATTTACAATACTGCTACATATTCCACCATTCGTTGGCACCCAGCTCCATTCTTCTATCCACTCCCTAGAGATTCTGCGAATGCGCCCAACATTTGCTGATATCCGGCATACAGTATGCATCCACTATTGATTTGCAAACACTTGAAATCTCATTTAAAATATACAGATAATATGCATTGATCCATTGAGTTCATTGAGCCAACTTTGGTGAAACCAATCGAATCCCTCTACAAATCCAGGTCATAACCTACATGAAGCACCGGTCGAATCTGGGCCAACTACAATGGTTTAACTTTTTGAGTGGTTAAATCGCAGTTGGAACTATAGTAACTATTGGTTTCGTATGTTTGATGGTTAAATCATGTTAATAACAATGACCACCCAATCCTTTCAACCCTGCAAAATCGATCAAATGTGTTGATCAATTCCATTTCTGTGACTGTTAACCCTCCATTTGTTTGTTAAACCTTGGTTAAACCTCCATTTTTCATGGTTAAACATTTAAACCATAGATTCTCCCATGACTTTGCCATCGATTTACCGACCCTCTCCCAACCCTCCAGCTCTGAGCCCAAGGCGAGGCAGTGACTCCTAAAGAACTGAGCAACGCCTGCCGTCTTCGGAGTAGGGGGGGCGTACTTGGGGGAACACTTTTTGGGTGACTCTTGTGGAAGAAAACATCAACATCATGGGTATTTTTAGCGCTTTTGATAGGTACTTGGAGGGTCCGGGTATGGAAATAAAATGAAATAAACATAAATCCCATAAGATCCCATAAGGTTAGATACAACGCATACAGTTGGGTCAGTTTTGGGGAAAAGAGTGGTAAATCCTCCATGTTACACAGGTTGTGGTAGACATGGAAACATGCCTGGTTAATGACAACTCATTAATTTTGTGGTTTTATTGCAAACATCCAATAACCTGGTTAATGATTACATGTTGTTGGTGAATAATGTTGCCTAATGTTGTGGTAATCATTTCTTCACCAACAACTCGAGAAAATCAATAAGACACGTCATGGGAATTTGATCCCCCACGAACACAGCCCGGTATCGTACCAACCTTGCCAGAACCAAACTATCGGTTTTATTGGTCAGCAACACAAAAAATGGTGGTACGCATCCCAAGATTCTCTTTCCTACTAGTATCATTTTTTTTTTGGGCCTTGATTAGTGATACTAATATCTATCTATCTATCTATCTGTCTATCTACTCTAACCTAATCTAATCTAATCTATCTATCTATATTCTGCAGGTTTAACATAGCTGTGCAAATTCACCACTGAGTTTTTGTTGTTGTTTTTTTTAAAAAATCTTGGTATCCATCCAAACTATCCATCTGGTTGGTGGTTTCAACCCCTCTGAAAAATATCAGGCAGTTGGGAAGAAAAAAATCATGTTCCAAACCACCAGCCAGTCCATAGGATTTTATCCCGCATTTTGGGGGTGGTTCATATCTCCCAAAAAACTGTGCCCCACCAGTTGCCTTGACCTCCTTTGCGCTGATTGTGGCCTGGTGGGTTTTCCAGATCTATGTGAAAGCACTGGAGGGGACATAAAAAAGAATGTACATGTCTACATTGTACATTTATATTTAAAATCGATGCGTATAATAAAATGCACATGTACATAATGGAATATTTTTTTTTCAATAGTATATATAAATATTTTATTCGGTGTATATATAAATATACTGAATGTGTGTATATATATAAATCTCGAAATTGAATGAATAACAATGATTGTGTCAACTCAAAATCATGACCGTCCATGGCTTGTAAACGTTATTCTCTGCCCATAGATTAGCAATCACCCATCAGCTGGTGCCGGTGCAGTATTCCAGATGATTTCGGTGACCAAAAAGATATCCTTAGGGATCAGAATAGTGGAAAACGTGGCAACGTAAAACATTCCTCAAGACATAAGATTCGGCTCCTTTTTCTCTTAAATATCAACGCTGCCGGTCTATTTAAAAGTAAAAGCCACCAGCTACATGGCAATCCGATCTCCGCAAGTTCGTGATGTGGAACCTGTGGATGGGGTTTTCCCTGGTTTCCCCTACCTCTTTGTACGCGCCAATCTATATCCATTTATTATATCATTGCTTCTATATCATTCCATATATATCAAAAATTATCAAGACCAATTCTATCCCGAGAGTGAAATGATTGGTTTTCTACCAGTCATTTGTTCTAATCATTTGCAGCTGTGTCCCATCTTTCCAACATTGGTACAACTCCAGGCGGGACAGGGGCCATGGGAATCCTTGGGATATTTGCTTTCAAAATGTTCATTTTGTTGTTGCCTTTGTTGGGTCTCAACTTTTTAGCGTGCTTATTATTCCCCACAACTTTGTGTGGGGTTCTTGTTTTTGATTCTGTATCCCGGGCTCCTTCTCCTCCTCCCGCTCCTCCCGCCTCCTGCACAATAACTTCACAATAACTTCACACACACAAACTTAACAACTTGCACAATAACTTCACAATAACTTCACACACACACAAACTTAACAACTTAACATACACAAACAACGCACATACACACACTCACACACACACAAACAACACACATACACACACTCACACACACACACACTCACACACACAAACACACACATTTTGCGTGGCAGGCGTGGCACAAACTCACATCTACCGTCATTTCACGTGGCAGGCGTGGCAGGCACCACGTCACATCTACCGTCGTTTTGCGTGGCAGGCGTGGCACTTGTGGCACTGGGTGGCGCGCTTGGACTTGGTTAGGCGCACGTGACGCCGCGGCATTTTGCGTGGCAGGCGTGGCACAAACTCACATCTACCGTCATTTCACGTGGCAGGCGTGGCACCACCTCACATCTACCGTCGTTTTGCGTGGCAGGCATGGCACTTATGGCACTGGGTGGCGCGCTTGGACTTGGTTAGGCGCCCGTGACGCCGCGGCATTTTGCGTGGCAGGCGTGGCATAAACTCACATCTACCGTCATTTCACGTGGCAGGTGTGGCACCACCTCACATCTACCGTCGTTTTGCGTGGCAGGCGTGGCACTTATGGCACTGGGTGGCGCGCTTGGACTTGGTTAGGCGCCCGTGACGCCGCGGCATTTTGCGTGGCAGGCGTGGCACTTATGGCACTGGGTGGCGCGCTTGGACTTGGTTAGGCGCCCGTGACGCCGCGGCATTTTGCGTGGCAGGCGTGGCACAAACTCGCATCTACCGTCATTTCACGTGGCCGGCGTGGCACCACCTCACATCTACCGTCGTTTTGCGTGGCAGGCGTGGCACTTATGGCACTGGGTGGCGCGCTTGGACTTGGTTAGGCGCCCGTGACGCCGCGGCATTTTGCGTGGCAGGCGTGGCACAAACTCACATCTACCGTTTTGCGTGGCAGGCGTGGCACTTATGGCACTGGGTGGCGCGCTTGGACTTGGTTAGGCGCCCGTGACGCCGCGGCATTTTGTGTGGCAGGCGTGGCACAAACTCACATCTACCGTCATTTCACGTGGCAGGCGTGGCACCACCTCACATCTACCGTCGTTTTGCGCGGCAGGCGTGGCACTTATGGCACTGGGTGGCGCGCTTGGACTTGGTTAGGCGCCCGTGACGCCGCGGCATTTTGCGTGGCAGGCGTGGCACAAACTCGCATCTACCGTCATTTCACGTGGCCAGCGTGGCACCACCTCACATCTACCATCGTTTTGCGTGGCAGGCGTGGCACTTATGGCACTGGGTGGCGCGTTTGGACTTGGTTAGGCGCCCGTGACGCCGCGGCATTTTGCGTGGCAGGCGTGGCACAAACTCACATCTACCGTCATTTCACGTGGCAGGCGTGGCACAACCTCACATCTACCGACGTTTTGCGTGGCAGGCGTGGCACAGACTCACATCTACCGTCGTGTTGCGTGGCCGGCGTGGCACAAAGTCACATCTACCAGAAGAAAGCGGAGCAACTTACTCACAAGCAACCTACTCACAGACAACTTACCCTACATACCTACATACATGACATACATACATACCTACCTACCTACATACATACATACATACATACATTCATACCTACCATTTTACCTTCTCGATCTTTCACCACCTCCTTTGTCTTTCCTTCCTTCCCTGTCCCCGCTAAAACCATTGAAGCTCATTTTAGGAAGAAGTTGACTTGAGGGGTTATCCGGTCCTTTAATTATTGGTTACTTACTTTAGTTTTGAAAAACTAAAAAAATGTACTAACGACCAGCCAGTTACTGTACTCCTTATTTTTCGTTTGTGATGGTTCCCCCTAGAAAAAGAAACTGTCAATTCACGAACTTATTGCGTCTGGTGAGGATCATCTTGATCCAAGCGGGAGGACAGCTCCCGGCGGAACGTCATTCGCAAGGACTCCTCAAAATACAGCTTTGCTTCTGCGCATTCCAGCAGCTTGGAGCGATCCATTCATCATTCACAAAGATCCTCCAAATACATTCTGAAGATCTCCGGCAGCTTGACTCAATCCGCCCAGCGCATGCAGTGTTGCGGCAATGTCAGGGTGATCCCAATCACCGTGCAGGGAGCGCTTCATTCGCAAAGACTCCTCCAAATACCGCTTTGCTTCTGGAAGATCTCCGGCAGCTTGACGCACTCCGCCCAGCACATGCAGTGTTGCGGCAATGTCAGGGTGATCCCGATCACCGTGCAGGGAGCGCTTCATTCGCAAAGACTCCTCCAAATACCGCTTTGCTTCTGGAAGATCTCCGGCAGCTTGACTCACTCCGCCCAGCGCATGCAGTGTTGCGGCAATGTGAGGGTGATCCCGATCACCGTGCAGGGAGCGCTCCATTTGCAAAGACTCCTCCAAATACCGCTTTGCTTCTGGAAGATCTCCGGCAGCTTGACTCAATCCGCCCAGCGCATGCAGTGTTGCGGAAATGCCAGGGTGATCTCGATCACCGTGCAGAGAGCGATTCATTCGCAAAGACTCCTCCAAATACCGCTTTGCTTCTGGAAGATCTCCGGCAGCTTGACTCACTCCGCCCAGCACATGCAGTGTTGCAGCAATGCCAGGGTGATCTCGATCACCGTGCAGAGAGCGATTCATTCGCAAAGACTCCTCCAAATACCGCTTTGCTTCTGGAAGATCTCCGGCAGCTTGACTCACTCCGCCCAGCACATGCAGTGTTGCAGCAATGCCAGGGTGATCTCGATCACCGTGCAGAGAGCGATTCATTCGCAAAGACTCCTCCAAATACCGCTTTGCTTCTGGAAGATCTCCGGCAGCTTGACTCACTCCGCCCAGCACATGCAGTGTTGCAGCAATGCCAGGGTGATCTCGATCACCGTGCAGAGAGCGCTCCATTCGCAAAGACTCCTCCAAATACAGCTTTGCTTCTGGAAGATCTCCGGCAGCTTGACTCACTCCGCCCAGCGCATGCAGTGTTGCAGCAATCTGAGGGTGATCCCGATCACCGTGCAGAGAGCGATTCATTCGCAAAGACTCCTCCAAATACCGCTTTGCTTCTGGAAGATCTCCGGCAGCTTGACTCACTCCGCCCAGCGCATGCAGTGTTGCGCCAATGTGAGGGTGATCCCGATCACCGTGCAGAGAGCGCTCCATTCGCAAAGACTCCTCCAAATACCGCTTTGCTTCTGGAAGATCTCCGGCAGCTTGACTCACTCCGCCCAGCGCATGCAGTGTTGCGCCAATGTGAGGGTGATCCCGATCACCGTGCAGAGAGCGCTCCATTCGCAAAGACTCCTCCAAATACCGCTTTGCTTCTGGAAGATCTCCGGCAGCTTGACTCAATCCGCCCAGCGCATGCAGTGTTGCGGAAATGCCAGGGTGATCTCGATCACCGTGCAGAGAGCGCTTCATTTGCAAAGACTCCTCCAAATACCGCTTTGCTTCTGGAAGATCTCCGGCATCTTGACTCACTCCGCCCAGCACATGCAGTGTTGCGCCAATGTGAGGGTGATCCCGATCACCGTGCAGGGAGCGCTTCATTTGCAAAGACTCCTCCAAATACCGCTTTGCTTCTGGAAGATCTCCGGCAGCTTGACTCAATCCGCCCAGCACATGCAGTGTTGCAGCAATGCCAGGGTGATCTCGATCACCGTGCAGAGAGCGATTCATTCGCAAAGACTCCTCCAAATACCTCTTTGCTTCTGGAAGATCTCCGGCAGCTTGACTCACTCCGCCCAGCACAAGCAGTGTTGCGGCAATGTCATGGTGATCTCGATCACCGTGCAGGGAGCGCTCCATTCGCAACGACTCCTCCAAATACCGCTTCGCTTCTGGAAGATCTCCGGCAGCTTGACTCAATCCGCCCAGCTCATGCAGCGTTGCAGCGATGCCAGGGTGATCTCGATCACCGTGCAGAGAGCGCTTCATTTGCAAAGACTCCTCCAAATACCGCTTTGCTTCTGGAAGATCTCCGGCGGCTTGACTTAATCCGCCCAGCTCATGCAGCGTTGCAGCGATGCCAGGGTGATCTCGATCACCGTGCAGGGAGCGCTCCATTCGCAAAGACTCCTCCAAATACCGCTTTGCTTCTGGAAGATCTCCGGCAGCTTGACTCAATCTGCCCAGCGCATGCAGTGTTGCGGCAATGTCAGGGTGATCTCGATCACCGTGCAGGGAGCGCTCCATTCGCAAAGACTCCTCCAAATACTGCTTTGCTTCTGGAAGATCTCCGGCAGCTTGACTCACTGCGCCCAGCACATGCAGTGTTGTGGAAATGTGAGGGTGATCTCGATCACCGTGTAGGGAGCGCTTCATTTGCAAAGACTCCTCCAAATACCGCTTTGCTTCTGGAAGATCTCCGGCAGCTTGACTCACTCCGCCCAGCTCATGCAGTGCTGTGGCAATGTCAGGGTGATCTTGATCACCGTGCAGGGAGCGCTTCATTCGCAAAGACTCCTCCAAATACAGCTTTGCTTCTGGAAGATCTCCGGCAGCTTGACTCACTCCGCCCAGCACATGCAGTGTTGCGGCAATGTCAGGGTGATCTCGATCACCGTGCAGAGAGCGATTCATTCGCAGAGACTCCTCCAAATACCGCTTTGCTTCTGGAAGATCTCCGGCAGCTTGACTCACTCCGCCCAGCTCATGCAGTGTTGCGGCAATGTCATGGTGATCTGTGTTTCCGTGTTTGTGCTGCTGCTCCAGCAGTTGTTGATCCAGTCTCTGAAATTCGGCCGTCAGGTTCCCTGCCACAATCGCCTCCGGAAGGTCTGACACCTCTGGCTGCCCTCGCGTCCATGATTCATCTGTGACACTTTGCGCATGATGGCCCTGAGAACGAGGCTGGGTTGTTGGCAAGGAGCTAATTTGGCTTTCGGGCACCTCGTCCAGCAGCAGAACTGGCTTCAGCAGCTCCTCAACCCTTCGCATGGCACGAATGATTTGTTCCGAAGCTGACGCCCAGTGCCGCTGCAATTCCAGCTTTGCCATCTCCCGTGCGCAAGAGTGAACGGCTTGGAACACATTGAAGATGCTGCCGTTCTGGTCGTACAGGTCCTCGTCGCACGCAAATGCACAACAGCAAGATCACCAAAGAGAAAATGCAGATAATCGTCACTACAATAAATTCCAAATCAGCAAAACTCAGAAACATGAAACTGTCCATATGAGGTTGGCCCAAGGCCGAAAACCAGATTGAAAATTGCTGTAGATTTCTCATGCTTCCCATGTTCAAACAACAAGATATTCACACATGCAGTTTACAATATAGATTTACACAGAGAGGGAGTAGAGGACACACATCAAAAACATGACGTCCGAGGCACTTCGGCAACCTCCACGCACCTTGGGGCATATGTCTGGATATCTCTGGCAAGCTGAAGAATGCTGGAGGCATCACCCTGCATCGCATGTGCAGCTTCTTCATCGAGAGCCTCTTGCAAACCTGCATAAAGGGCAATTTCTCTGATGGTCTTGAAATTCTGAACAATCCTAAGTTGATCCAGGAAGGAAGGAGAGGATGCAAGAGTGCAGCCATTCCTGGTTATACCCGTCGGGTTCTTGAAAAGACATGCGCCGTACAGGCTCTTAATGCATAGTCTAGAATTTGTATTCAATGCTGATAGATTTAATGATTTCCACTTTAAGGAATTCCGTGGAACTCCTTGCTGGCAGCATTTCGTTTTCGGGGAGTATGCTTGAGCACGGAACATTGTGTGATTGAAACCTTTTGCCCTCAAACGCAATTCTCTCCATATTCATGGGCCAAAACCCCTCCAAACCATCCAAACTTGCATCTTTATATCATCTCATAGTTCCAATCTCTGAGATGATATTAATAATAACAGGTCATTAACTAAGGTAATATCAATAATATGATCATATTCCATGATGGTTCATAATATAAGTAATATCAGATTACCTCCCCCAATCTCTGGGTCCTTTGGGTCTCAGACACAAAACCAAGGATCTGATCCTGTTGGCTCGCGGAGAGCTCAGCCGACTCAACTGGCTCCGCCATGGCCCAGGAAGCCTAGACCTCTCTGTCGAGGCTGGGTGTGAAACTGGGGCTGCCTGAACTGGGCAGAATTTCACTGGAAATTCTGTGAATTTGGACTTTTTTCCAGCGATTTTCCAGTGAATTAATTGAAAACTTCACTGTATTTGGATACATTAAGGCAGCACAAATTCATAATGGGTCTCATGGTGAAAATTGTGTGAAAATATGTCCAAATATGTCGAGGCTCCTTGAGGTGTGGCCGTCCCGGAAAAATGAATCCTTCCAACCTATTGCTGAGACTAACACGACTATGTCTTCCAGCATTCCTTGTGGCCACCGCATAGTCACTGTAATTGGTGGTTGGTTGCTGTTTCTTGAGCCATGTCGCAGCAAAGATCATGCGCCACATCAGATAATGGGGCACGAGCTCATGGTGCTTGAACTAATTATTAGGATAGCCCATGATACCCCCAAATAATATCAAAATCCAGTGGCTTCTCATCATTGTCCAAATAAAAAATAGCAGTGTTGGTGGTATACTCCTGGGATACAGCAATTTCTGTTGGTTTTGTGGTAGAACAATCTATCCCTCAGAGTAAAATCTCGACCAATTCCCAAATGACAAAATCTGACATCAGCCTTCATATTAGTTAGTTTCAACGCATATCAATTTCCCACTTCTAGTAATGGGATAAGCCTGTAAATGGTTGGTGATCTCCTCTTAGATATCAATAAGTTATATGTCCGAAAACATCGCATTCCACCGAGATCCCGCAAAAAAACATATAAATTACTTTACTTCGTGTGATCCCCACCATGACATTTATACATTTTCTTACTGGCAAATCTTCTGGCATTCTATCTGACATATCTTCTGACATTCTATTTGGCATTCTATCTGGCATATCTATCTGGCATATCTTCTGGCATTCTATCTGGCAAATCTTCTGGCATTCTATCTGGCATATCTTCTGGCATTCTATCTGACATATCTTCTGACATTCTATTTGTCATTCTATCTGGCATATCTTCTGGCATTCTATCTGGCATATCTTCTGACATTCTATTTGGCATTCTATCTGGCATATCTTCTGGCATTCTATCTGGCAAATCTTCTGGCATTCTATCTGGCATATCTTCTGGCATTCTATCTGACATATCTTCTGGCATTCTATCTGGCATTCTATCTGGCATATCTTCTGGCATATATTCTGACATATCTTTGGCATTCTATCTGGCATTCTATCTGGCATTCTATCTGGCATTTCTTCTGGAATATCTTCTGGCATATCTATCTGGCATATCTTCTGGCATATTTTCTGGCATTCTACCTGGCAAATCTTCTGGCACTCTATCTGACATTTTATCTTCCTACATGAGGTCCGGCAGGGAACACTTGGCGTGGATACTCGCGGTTGAGGTCCGGCAGGGAACACTGGGCGTGGCTGGTCGTGGTTGAGGTCCGGCAGGGAACACTGGGCGTGGCTGGTCGTGGTTGAGGTCCGGCAGGGAACACTGGGCGTGGATGGTCGTGGTTGAGGTCCGGCAGGGCACACTGGGCGTGGATGGTCGTGGTTGAAGTCCGGCAGGGA
>CAMXCT020000691.1:482500-494722 GCA_947184155.2 Cladocopium goreaui | reverse complement strand
TAAGTGGGATGAGCCACCAAGTATGAAGTAACATGAAGTAACTATTTAAACTGTGACTGACGTACCTCATGCACCCATGTTAAGAAACACGGAAAAACATGTACATTGAATTTACACCTCTTCGAACCCATGTCCCTGCACCGCGGCCACTCTGAAATAGCTGCCTGACATGGGATCCTGTTGAGTTTGATGCTCCACTTCGTCCGCTTTGCATTTAGATATCCAGAACACAATCACGCCACACGACCTGGCAGCTGCAGTCACCCGACCATGATAGAACGCATCAGTTGACGTCCCGCTGCATGCAGATTGCACCTGATCCAACTGATCCAACCGAGAGATATTTTCGAAAAGAGGCATCATCTCTGGCGGCGCGCGTGGCATCTGAAGTTCAAATACCGAGGGGGAACTCCACCCTGCTCTCAGGCTTGAATGGCCACCTCTGGTGCTGGCCTGGACTGAAAAATCCTTGTACTTCCACATTCAGACATTCAATTCTAATCAGATCACAAATCACAAATATCATATTGTATCACCATCATAGTTGCTTAACATACTTTATCATACTTTCTTTGATACATGTTACCCTTTCCATCTATGGTTAGGGGTTGTTATAAGTTATGTATTCATGATTTTGTAATTATAGTCCATTTAATATTATACTATACCACCCTCGTAGTTGGTTATAATATGATATACCCAAAGATGTTCATCACATATGTGTCCAACATATCGCCTATGATCGGGGATTGTTATAATCAAACATGGAAATGCAGTTGTTCAACATTTATAGCTGATTTACCTACGGAACATGGCGATGTCTCCTGGCAAATTGTTGAACTAATAGACTATCAAATGGTATAGGGAAATTCTTAGTAGCTCATAGGCTCCTCATTGACTCATTGACTAAGGAATATGGATACCCATACCTCCTCATCACCGATAGTAACTTTTTGAAACTCGACTTGCTTGTTTCAATCATTTTAAATCATCCAAACCAATAATCATATCATATATATACATATATAAATACATTGGAATATATTGGATAGATTTTGGATAGTACAGTCCTCTTTCCCTATCAACATGCCATCAAACCTTGCCAAAGCCATCACTTCACCACACCTTGCCCAGCAAGCCATGGAGTTCCAATGCCTCGGACGGAGCTGGGTCAGGGCGGTCAGGGGTCCCCCCGAGGTCCACATGAGTCACTGGTCCTGTTAAAGTCAGGAAGACATTACATGATGAAACATATATTGAAATTAGTTATAACATATTAGAATATACATTAAATCCATGTCAAACTCAGAAATTAGTTATATCATGTTATACCACAATTGTTGAAACGTAAACAATGAACTTGATCAAATGGTTTTGCAATTGCAACTGCGCATGACTTGAATTTAACCTAAAGAAAACATTTTAAAAACATTTGGGATTTATCCAAGAAGCATGAAGATGTAACCAGGAATCTGCACGAAATAACAGCATCAAATTCGCATAAAACCATCCGCACTGTCGTAAAACGGAGCATGAACCTCATGTTTTGGGTGGGACACATATTCTGGTTGGTGGTTTCAACACCTCTGAAAAATATGAGTTCGTCAGTTTGGATGATTATGCCCAATATATGGAAAAATCAAAGTCATTCCAAACCACCAACCAGATCACCATGATATTCCCATTGTTGTTGGTTTATAGCCTATGAAAACCACTATTAACCACTATTAATCACTATTAACCATCATTATTAACCATGTCATGAATAAACAAAGCCAGCTACATCGGTTCAGGACCCGGCTGTGTGCAAACGCGTTCGCTTCTGTGTCGGGGAGATGTCGCCACCTAATGACAGAAGCGCTGCTGGGGTTAACGAACAGATAATGGCTGGGTAAACCATCTATAAATGGTTAATCTATGGGTAATCTATGGATGATCTATGGTTAATGGTTAATGAATGGTTAATAGCTACCCGACCTGGTAAACATACAAAAAGCTATTGAAAATGGCTATTTATAGTTAATTTACCCATTAAAAATGGTGATTTTCCATAGTTATGTTAGTTTACCAGAGGGTATCCTTGACTAAATCCTTGCCTGTGTATTTCATCGCGGGCATAGAAAATACGGGAAACTTGATGACTCCCGGCCGCTGGCCAATAACCCGATCGGAATCTTCAGACCTTTCAAGAAGTGCCATAGATTGAATCGCGTAATGCCTGAAAGGTCTGAAGCGTTGAGCCTCCGAGCCCCAATCCATATGCTGTGAATCAGCACAAACATCAGATCTATTTGTGGATATATTTCTTTGCATGTAGTGGGTTTACAGAAGCTCTTCTCTTCTCACACTCGATTTGAGGCATACCGGCATACAAATACAGTACCCAATTTCTGTTCAACTTCATGGCAAAAAAAAATTATGTTTCAAACCATGGCGATGGTTTTTTGTCCAAATCTTTCATGTAGCAAGTATATAACTCTAGTTAATGCTGGTTGGTGGTTTCAACCCCTCTGAAAAAAAAATCGTCAGTTGGGATGAATATTCCCAATATATGGAAAAATAATCCAGTCATGTTCCAAACCACGAACCAGTAATCGATTTACAAGCCATTCTAAACAAATAAAAACCATTATAACCATCATAGCCCATCCGAACCGCGTCTCTTCCTCTGGGTGGCCGCAACTTTTATGCGGCGACATCCCCAAGCCTGGGAGCAACCAGTGACTGGTTGACATTGGTTGACCAGTTTCGACGTATCGCACGAAAATATGGCCATAGACAAAGAGCAAGAATAATATGGGGCTACAACACTGACACCAAAGTACATAACAAATTCTGGTTGGTGGTATACCTACCCCTCCGAAAAATATGAGTGAGTAACAGTTGGGATTTCTGTATTATTCCCAATATTTATTGAAAAATAAATGTCATGTTCCAAACTACCAACCAGAAATTTGAACATGAGAATGGGGACATTGCCGCTGGTTGAACATCCCCATCCTATAGGTTGATACAACCGGTGCTACCCTTCACCCAAAAGGATGGAGAACATAAAACCGCAGTACAGTAGCGGTAAACAACTTTTCTATCCGGTTGTCGTTGGGGTTACTAGAATCAAATCATGCGGTGAATTAGAATGAATTAGAATTCGAGAGATTTACGTACATTGACTAACTATCATTCCAGTGACGTCGCGTAATTCATTCCAGATCTTCCAGAAAACCATGTGGCTGTCTCTGACAATAGGGTATGCCCACAAAATGGCATTTATTTCATTGGGGAGATGATAATAACTTCATAAACCCGTTGGCTACAGGGCAGGTTTTCCCGCAATTTTCAGACAGACCAAGTGGCTTCCCTCCTCCTCGAGCCTTGGCAGCAGGCTGCATGACTTCGGCAACGAAACGGTGATTTTGGAGATCCGTTTTTTTGAAAAAACAGGAAAGTCCTATGTCATTGGGGTTGTGATGGTCATGTCTCAACTATTTTCAACTAATCAACATTTTTCGAAATCAACAATGAAACCACCAACCAGTTATATGCGTTTCAGCCTCGTTTTCAGCAGGAATAGCCCCAACTTGCCCAACAAAGCTTTGAGGGTCATCCAGACTCAATGTTTAGCATGAATGTTGCAGTCAGATTCAGATGTTTTCCAAATCGGTCACAAAAACATGCAACAAATGTACTTTGCTTGAAGACACATATAAGCAACGTGTAGTTTGCTTGAAAAAACAAAAAAGTAATCATAAACATTATAGTTTCAAATATTTTTGCCTATTTTGTTGAACTTGAAATATGGCACAGTGGTGCATCACATACTGTGAACAAATCATCGACAATCCCTGTTGAGAACATATGTCACTTGATACAAGGTTGACACACAAAAATGGTGTGATGAATTTGATGTACCCTCTGGTAAACATACAATAAACTGTGGAAAATCAACATCTTTAATAGGTAAATCAACTGTAAGTGGGCCAAGTTCAATAGCTATGTTGAATTACCAGAATGTAACTTGTGTTGCCCTGTTCTCCGTTGCTGTCAGTAAAAAAAATGTTCTGTGGCTTCTAATTGCGTTTTCTTCTTCAGTTCCTCAAATTATGGTAGTTGCATGACCTCTTTTAGCTGGTTTAAATCCCATGTGCCGGCGAAATGCCCCAGCTGCTGGTTGGTTAAATGATCAGCTCACCTATGTCTATTTAGTCAAAACCTCATTGTCGGGTGAAACTGTGTTTTTTTGTCAGATCCTCAAGTTTCAATGGTTGCCTTCCTGTAAAAAAAGTAACTCATTTTATGTTTGCCTATGATAACACCAGGGTAATGGTTAGTGAATTATTGTAACACTAAAGACTATAGTTGTCACATGTAATTATACTTCATGGGATAGTGAATTATTCTAATCATTAAAGATCTTTCCAGATCAATTAAGTATCCAGATTAGTGAACTGCCAAATAAATTCATCGGATCAATGATTTTATAATTGCAGATCATATTACATTATACAGTATATGTTACATGATCGTGAATGGGATAGTGAATGATTCACACAACATATAACACAACTAGTTCAAACTACTTAATGGGGGTAAAACAATAATAAACCATCCCCCAAATCACATTTTTTATAGGTGGTATACACAATTCCCAGTCATGGGTGGTTTATTGTTGTTTTACCACCATCACTATTAACCATAGTAATGCAATTAATGATATAGATTATTATCACCAATTATTATAGTAATAATTCCCATGCACTACAGATAGTCCCATGATATTCATACAACATCTAGATTATTATCACCATTAACTATGATTCATACAACATATATCAACATATAATATAACTACAGTAGTTTAGACTATTAATCAATATTCATTGTCTATAATCAATGGGAATGATCTGATTAACCATGGTTATTCCATATCTATCTATATTACAATAGTTATTCCATAGTTATCCCATAATTATTCCATAGATGTTGCATAGATATTCCATAGATATTCCATAATTAACCATATCTATGTTAGATATTTTTGATGGTTAACTATGGGATATGGTTATCTATGGGATAGATATGAACCATATCTATGGTTAGTTACCACCATTACTCCATAGATATCCCATATTGGATCCAAGCTGAACCCTCCAAGATCCCAACCGTCCAGGGTTCTCCTGGTGGACCGAAGCGGGGGAAGGTGGCAGTTGGGACGACATATGGCGGTATCAACAACGGCCGTACACGGTAAATGGTGGTTGAACCATGAAAACATAATAAGAAATGATGATTGAATGGGATTTAATGGACATGTACCTGCCAAGAACTACTTAACGTAGTTAATTGATATTAATTTTGGAACATTACCATTTTGAAGTTCAGTAAATCATCATGTTTAATCATCTATAAATGGAGCATGGTTTCCATAGATATGTTGAAGAACCAGAGGGTATACCATGCAAGTAACCCCAATAAAGTGCAACAAAAATCACAATTCCAGTAGGAGTGCGCTCTTCCGTCTTTTCGGTGGTTATTGAATTTTTGATTGTTGATCGATTGTCAATTGTGATGGTAAATCACTATGGCTATCTCAGGGATACTGGTTTATATCGAGGTTCAAATATACTTGAATGTGATCTAATGAACATGAATGTCGCAAAAGATACAGAATATTAAGATATTCTTCAGTATACATACGATGATCATCGACAATATAGTTCTGGCTTACTTATCATTACCATCACAAGTCCCATCCCCCCTAGTAGTAAACACCACTCCAAACCATGATTTAATATGGTATTTACACATACTTGCGACCTTAGAATGGGGGTGTTAAATACTTGAGGCATGGGATTATTCAGCCTCATAGCCCAGAAGCATCTCTTGGTGCTTACATCATCTTGAAGGGCTTGGGTGCTGGAATCATCCCTATGCTTGCTGCTTCAAACTTCATACAAACGCGCTGAGCTGACTTTCTCCTTTCATCAAACCAGGTGAATCCCATGACCATCCCCTGAACCACCCATCACTATCCAAATGAAACTGCATGAAAACACCATAAATCAGCATCACATCACCATATTTTACCATATTTTACCATATTGCTATCCATTTGTTTGTTGCCATGTCCAGCTGGCCTCGAGCGGCATCCATTCCAGGAGCATCACCACAGGGCGTAGGCGTTGCACGTGCTCCCCGCGGTGGAAGTTCTGCGACGCCCAGAGCCTCCAGCGCACTCAACAAGCTTTGTAACATGGGTGTAAACACCCACATCTACAAGGTGGTGCCCCCGTTCGATAGCGTTCAGTTGGTGCGTTTATAACTCCAATTTCACTAGGGTTTTTGTTGGTGATATATCGAACCAGTTTTCATGGGATTATAAAAAACAAACATAATTTGGGGGGAAATACCTTGTATGGACAAAAACGTGAATTTATAACTTAAAGGACCTTTATAGCACTTGTCCTGTCAGGATCAGGGTTCCAGTTTGCATGAACTTAATTCAAACTCAATGGACAACATGTTGTGACACACCTGAGAGGCCATGAACTTGAAAAGTACAGCCAGCAAGCTGGGCGTTGAAAATCCAGAAACAGCAAGCTGCCCTTGTTATCCATGAATCCATGATCTAACCAACACAGCAGCACCGTTTTTTTCTAACTTCCTGTGACTCCAGTGAGTCTGAGGTAGAGTTAGTTTTTCTTCGTGGCTCTTCTTTCCTGACATCACGACCAGCTGGCCTTTCAACTCATTCAACGTGTCCACCACTTGTTTCAGGCCCTCTTTGCTTTCGGCCAGCTCTGTCGCCAGTTTGTCGACCCTCTGCTTTTCCGCACAATATGGTTTCTGGTTTCTCAATGAATTACAGGTTCACCTAAAAAACCGTTCCATGGTGTGATGTACAAGGCCATGTTTTGGCTTCAGTTTGCTGTTCATGAATTTTGTTCAAAACAACTTTAATTTCAGCGCCATATGCTTCTCAACACATTACAAGGACCCCAAAAAACGTTCGATGCGATGTTCACAAAACTATGTGTTTTGGTTTCAGTTTGCTGTTCATGAACTTTATTCTATATGCTTCTCAGCACATTAAACAATCACCCCAAAGAACCATTCGTGATGTACAAAGCTAATTATGTGTTTTGGTTTCATATATAGCTCCAGATCTATGGCGCCCCGATTCATTTTGGCGCCCCGAATCAAAGGTAAATGCCTTATGGGAATTTCATTCGCAAAAGCGTGAATTTACCATCTGGTTATTTAACATAGCCATGGACAATCCCTTCTATATAAATGGAGGTTTCTAGCTGGGAAAATCATCTATAAATGGGCCATTTCCCACGGCTATGTTAAATAACCAGAGAGTAACAATGAAAAACCAGAATTTCACTGAGAACCAAGAGGATTTCACCAAGACACATGGAGAATTCATCAACGAAGGGATTTCACCAATCACTGCTGAAAAAAAATCTCCGTATACCAACCATTTGGGGATGACTTTATATCATCCCAGCACTAGAGGTATACTGAATTTTACAATCCCCACTTGGTGATCGTTTATGGCATTCACTTTAGCACAGCAGCATATTTCTGGGCAAAGTGGGTAGTTCAACAGATGTTCATGAGGTTCGAACAACACACAATATTCTTGACCTATCCGAAGACCCCTTTCGCCCAGTCTGAGTTTTCCCCACTCCTGTGGAAAATGAGCCTGGGGCACGGGTGGATGCATCTCAATGACAAAACCACCAGGCAGGCGGGGTGTTACAGAAACAAATGTTGGATCAGGTTCCTGAATACTGGGCTGTTATACGACATGCAGCTTCAGCTTAATGGTTTCTCAAGTGTGGTGGCCCAAAACTCATCAACTTTGGATTGGTATCCTTTACTCGGGATCCTTTTTCAATATTGGGATCTTAACTCATCAATATTGAAAAAAACATGTACTGGAAATGGGGATCCTTTACTGCGACTGCGACAGAGCGTTGGTGAAGATTCCCCTTACTATGTAACATTGGTGATCAGCCACAGAGGTCGAAGGGCCTTCTTTATTTGCCCAGAACATTGCCATCAGAAAATCAAATTTAATCTGGTTGGTGGTTTCAACCCCTCTGAAAAATACTACTGTAGTCAATTGGGATGATTATTCCCAATGTAAGGAGAAATAAAAAATGTTCCAAACCACCAACCAGTAATGAGTGAATCAATGTCCATCCACTTGACCAGCGCACACACACAAGAATGACTCCATCAGGACCAAAAGATGGCGCTTAAATTCGCTTATCAGAAGGTAGCTGTTGTGCTTGGAAAAAACAACTTAGGGGTCAACCAGTGGTAATTGCATCAGCTCTCATGTCTTGCATACATGTTGGTTGTCAAAGATATAAAATGAATAAATAAATACATAAATAAATAAATATTATAATTATATATATATGTATTAGGACAAATAAAACATATGGACTATATAATATAAGTTATATCAGCTTTAGAAGTGCTATATCCCCACCATCTCCCCATTCCAGGGTTGATCCGCCATCTCCGATCGTCTCCGCACTGTTTCGATTCCACGGCTGGATCCGAGGGCCATGGCCTACCGGTCAAGTTTTCTGCCGTGTTTTTTCCCCATCAACGGCACGGGTTTCTAAGGTGATTTTCGGCCAAAAAAACAATTCTTAAGGGGAGTTCAGATGGTTCAGATGGTTTAAGTATGTTTAAGTCTAAGTGAAGGAAGCTGAAAGGTTCGGCCATTAAAGTTTCTTCTTGTCAGATCAATGGTGAAAGGTGATGTTGTTTGACAAAAATCATCGACTATTGGGTTGGAGATGTCACCAGCTTGGGTGGTTCGACCAAGAGAAACACCAAATTACCTAGATGTAGCTGGACTGGTAATGAAAGAACCTGCATGGGGTGGAAAGATGAAGAATCTCAATCATATATATATATAACAATCAACAGAAAATGATTCAATGGTGCGACACTTGAGCCAGCCTAAACCATCTCAAACCCTTCCCAAAGGGCACATGGATGATGTTGAAAGTGGGTACTTTGCTGCAGCACCAAAAATGGGCGGTCGGAAATAAAGACTGCGTGCGACTAGGGATGTGAATGGTCGGCAGGGCAGCTATTGTCCCAACAAGTTTTGGATCTGTTCATGCACAGCTTAACCAATGGACATGATGATCACGTGTTTTAGCAATAATTTATATCCGGGTTCCACTGAACATGGGATCCCCACAAATCCAATGCGGTGTTTCATCCATTTCCCAATTGAAAATCTGATCGGTGGTTGACCTACCCCTCTGAAAAATATGAAAGTCAGTTGGAATGATTATTCCCTATATATGGAAAAATAAAAGTCATGTTCGAAACCACCAATTTCAAAATTATATTTTCCTGGTACACCTCATTGTCAGAATGAACTGGCACTTGGATCTTCCTGCTGGGCATGGACTTCTTGGGATCCCAGAGAATTAGACCATTAGAACACATATAATATATTGAAACAGAGAAAAACATGGTTGCTCCCAACACCCCAGATACAAAAGAATGGAAACTTGGCGACATATAGGGAGCCTTCTGTTGGGGGCACGTGTCTTCGAGATGTAGTATCAACATGATGTAGTATTATCAAACGTAGTGATACACACCACAACCGGTCAGAATGTCTGGATTTGATTCAACATGTTTTCTTGCGAAATCCACATGTTCACGCTCAATGCTCCCGCCATTCATGGTTCTCACCGCCCATGAACCATGGCCAACTTTGGATGCCCAACATAAGCTAAACACTCCTGCACGTAAGAGTGACAAAAACCTTGACCAACTCTTTGCAAAACGGTTTACTGTACCCAAAAAATAACAATATTGAAATCCCTTGGTGTCACTATTTGTAGCCAGGTGCGTCATTGCAACATTTGCCGGTTGTCATTGCAATATCCCATGTATGGAAACAATTGCATCTAAATTGTTATATTACATACCATTTATCTGGATAAATTATGAGATTGCACTAACCTGAATTAAGGCCATTTGGGGATGGTTTCCCTTATTAACCATGATTCCAGTGAGGTCGCAGTGAGGTCGTTATAATTTGCCCAGATTTATATAATTTCTATTGTTGTTTACACCAACCCAATCATCTTGTCGCGTCTGGACTTTTGTGAAGAAACTGAAAGTTTCCAGAGCTCGAACATTTTCCTCCAGAAGTCTCCGCCATCGCGGGCTCGGAGTCCAAGGCTGTTGATCGATAATTTTCTCAATCTGGGGCCACATCTTGCTGTCGTCGATGGTGTACATGGCCTCTGCGAGGTCTCCAAGGGTCACAAGGTTAGACATGTGTTGCAGCCTTAGAGCAATTGATCGCCCCAACATTGAAACAATTTTTACTGCAAAATGACATTGACATGAAACTCGTCATGGATTAAATTCTAAAGTACTAGGAGGGATTTTGTATCGCTGCCAGTGTTTTGTTCAAAACCCCATTAGTGAAAATTAGTGTTGGCAAATATCCTGTATTAAGTGCTACGTAGTGTCCCATCTAGCAGTACCATGTATGGTTGGTTCAGACCTGTTCCAAAACTGAAAAACTATGGAAAATGATTCATTCATAAGCGATTTACACATATTTCCATCTTAAAAAATGGTGATTTTCCTACTCAGAAGGCTCGGGAATGCACCAATCTTTGGTTTACGTGACCTTACAGCCAATGACCCGGCCATGTCAATTTCAATCGGACCACCAAGGGGATTGTCTACAAATTTAAGGAAAAATCCACTGCCAGACACAATCCATATGTTTCTTATTATTTTTTCCACTATTTCAGGGTCAATCCCCAATTTTTTCAGACCCTGAACAAATGTAGTCTGCAGGGACCATCATCTCGGGTAAGACAACAAAACGATGTTTGCATCACCGACCCAGTGACCCTGGCCGGCTTGGCGCTGCCAGTTGTCAATTTTATAGGGTGAACACGTCCCGATTTACCTATCTGATCGAAATCCTCCAGGTTTGAAAGTGCAATCGCCAGATTTAACCTTTGATATTCCCACTGTACAACCCATAAACTATGCCCATCATGAATTATGATAGATCTGATGATCAGTTCGCGATGTACAAGTTGGTGGTTTTTTGAAATGGGGTGCCCCCCAAATCATCTTCAAAACTTGACCAACCAACCACAGGGTCGTTTCCAACACCTCAAACACAAAGGGGGTTGAATGAGCAGATTGATAGAGAAATATCGAGAAGTAACGTTTTGAATTTTGTGATTTTCATGGCTACTATTAATTAGATACTGTATAATTCACCCGATTTTGTGGATCACCCATCCCCAATTGCACCTTGGCTGGCCGGAAATGTCTGCCGTAGCCCCCTGTTGGGTCGCCGCGGTTCGGTGGCCGGCCTAGGGTGCACGTAACATGGGACGATTTGTCGGGAAAACATGCCTTAATATCATGCGCATATATATGTAGAAAATAGGTGTATATATCAACACCCAACATTTTTTTTACAACTATGTTTTGGAGAAGTTACGTGCTATGGGAAGATAATGGGAAAATAAACCAAACCATATTGTGAGGATAGAATGGGACATAATACGGATTCACATGTATAAAATATCAAACAACGTATTTTGATATATTATGTGGTGCGTGAAACCAATCATATTGGCGGTGTTTGAGGGAACATGGTGACATGAACATGCTGACCAATCCCAGTTGGCACTGTTCATATGATTGAAACGTAGCAAAGCATTGTTTCGGAATTTTTGGCGTGTGGCTCAAAAAAAGGTAGCATGACAAGCGCAATTTTTATTACTTGATTGACCTAAACAAAAGCTAAATCATGAGGCAGCACATCTTCAATGGTTCTCACAAACCTAGAGCTCCAAAGTTGCAAAACCCCGGTGGGATACAAGATCAAGTTGATTCAAGTTGAATCATGTGTCCATGCTATGTTGCCAGAATCAAAGCCCCAAGCATGCAAGCCCCAAGAACTGCAGCCCCTTTTACCGGCATGCAACAAACCTATGTTGTTGGAATTATCTGCTAGCATGCTTGCACATGGCTTTGTCACACTTGTAGGATGTCTCCAATGGGGGATGCATGAGCTTAGATTTTTTCGCACGTTTTGTGTCATTTGTTTTCTTGCAAGTGTTGGGTATGACGCGTTATCATCTGCCTTGACGCAACCCCAGATGCATACATGTTGACGTCGTGGTG
>CAMXCT020000691.1:452500-480000 GCA_947184155.2 Cladocopium goreaui | reverse complement strand
CACATCATCATATTCATCTCACTTTCTATACACATACGTACATCTAATCAAAACACATGTGCATATTCAATCTAAATGTGCATGCCCAATCAAGACCAAATTCAAGCTGCCACGAAATGATTGATAGCCTCATGGGTTGGGATAATCCACAAAACCACCATGCTGATCGGTGCATGAAATGTCGAAATGTCACGACTGGTGACTGGTATGGCGCCAGTATTTTTTTCATGTTTCATCTGCTGTGACGCCACCCCACGTGGGCAAGGCCCAACATGAAATACACGACGTGCAACTCGCGTGTTCGGCGAAAAAGAGCTGAAAGAAACAGGGAAAGGATTGAAAACGTATTGAAGCCAAAGGTTTCCATGTAAGTATCCGATTATGTATTTGAAAAATTGGATCCATGATGATCCATGTTAGAAAGCCTCCATGAAGTCAAAGTTATGCCTCCAAAGTTAGACCTCCTCGCCTGGCCGTATGACTAAGTTGCTGTGACATGGTGTAGCTTGACGATCGGATTTATGGTAGCTATACCTATCTGGCCCATATATGAAATGGAAAATAACAAATGTTCCAAAGCAGGAACATATAAAAGGGTTGCTGGATGGGTTGCTGGGGGTTGGGATGATTATGAAACTAGTGAGCCAATGGTTCATTCCTGAAAATTCCCTGCGTAAGTAAATCAGTGTGTTTATTCTGCTCACCGCTTAAATTGCCGCTATGCTTTCCTCATTATTTGACTCACCTGACTTCAAAAATGTCCCCAAAATTGGACCGGCGGAACACGTCCCAAGCATTCAATGGTTGAATCTTTGGATGTCACCAGAAAAAATCCCGTTAAAAGAAGCCCTCTGAACAATGATGGAATTAAAGTCAGTTGGGATCTGACGACACTCCCAAGTGAATGGAAAAAAACATGATCCAAACCACCAACCAGTATTTGTTTGATTGATCCCTAAGATGTTGATGGTTGCAACACTTTTTGCTGCTCAAATGTCAAGAAAAAAAACTCCCGAGTCTTTGGCCAAGTGAAGTCCACAGCTTTTGCAGGGGAACAAAAACAAGATGCACGGCAGTTTTGCTAGTTAAATCATAATGTTAGATCATGTTAGTTGGTTTATCAACGATATGCTTGCTTTGGCCAACATGTTCATTGGTTCAATCCTCCATTTTGATAGGTCATATCCATATGAAATCCATGTGAAATCCCATTTTTTTTGCTTGTGAAATGATGAAATTCTAGGCTTTTCCCATGGTTTTTCCCATTTGTGTAGGGAAAATCATCATGAACCACTGGATTTCAGCCATTTGTTTAGGGAAAACCATGGTTTTCCCATGGGTTTTTCCCAGCAAAAACCCGAAAAACTTCCCACGCGATCGCGACGAGACACGGAGGAGTTCCAAGGGCCATTCGCTCTGGGCGTCGCTGCGAGGCAGTTTCTGGAAACTGCCTCGGAGATGTCATGCAATAGTGATATTAGTTAATAGTGGTGAATAGTGGTTCATAGTGATATTAATAGTGGTTTTCATAGGGTATAAACCAACCACTTTATGGGAATATGATGGATGGTGTTGAAAACAAACAAGAATACAGGAAGGTGCCCCCGGCCGTTCGATAGCGTTCTTTGTTGGTGCGTTTATAACTCCAATTTCACTAGGGTTTTTGTTGGTGATATATCGAACCAGTTTTCATGGGATTATAAACCCACCTATAACTTGGGGGGCACCACCTTGTGGAATGTTAACCCAATCAAAGAATCTAGGAATCATATGGAATTCACGGGGAGATATATAATTGATATTAATTGATGTTGTTTTGGGAATCCATCAATCGCATCAAGGGTTCTTGCTCGTTTATGACATTTCAGGAGATTTCATGATATTTAGTGAGATGTAAATTATTTATGAGATTTTGAACAGTTGTTACACGATGCTTGGGTGTGTGCTTGGGGCTGTTGACGTGTATAACCATGATGATGGCACACAGAAGTCAAAATCAACCCCATGTCACATCATTTTGTGGCCATACGGTGGATGGAGGAAATCCTGCAGCACCTGGGATGGTTGAAACCCTAGAAACAATGGGATACACTGATAAACCGCCTATCAACTGGTGATTCGGATTTCTTCCATCCACAGTATGATTACACTTGCTGCCAGAATCTATCCTTCAGCTCTCACAGGACCTGTGGGGACATGGTTCCGCTGGACGAGAGGGATTCGGGGAAACCGGGAAACCTATGCACTCTTGGGATACAAAAATGAGATAAATGGGATTCAATCGAAGAAGTCTGTGGATGGAAAACTTAAAGCACAAAAAATTCTCTTCGAATGCTTTGGAACACAGGTTCGATTCTGTTGTTTTTGAAGGTTTGCAGTGATTTGAACATCTTTGAACGTTTTGTTTCTGGCTCATTTCCTCATTGGGAACTCCTCCCGGCCCACCGACCCACCAGGCCCAACCCTTGAGGCCCTGGCTTGCACTAGGCCTCAGCAGCATGAAGCAACTTCAAGCTGGGACAGTACAACATCCCACTACCAAAAAAAGAACGCTTTTAAAGAATAAAACAACATATTATGTCAATCATGTAATTTGAATACACGTAGACTACATATATAATAGGAAGTTGATTCCATCTCTATAAATATGTCTTGTAGAAGAATCGCTGTATGTCATCGTCATCAGCTGTTCAAACCGACAGTTCACTTCTCTTGTTCCGCCGTGCTCTGGTAGCAGGTGACCTTCAAAATCTGGGCACCCTGCAATCCAGGGGTGCATCTTCATCGTCCCATCGTCCCAAACAAATGGAATAAATGTGGTAATACATGGACATATGCTGCTATTAATGGTTGGTGGTTAATATACTGTTAATTTGATGGTTTATGATGATGCTTATTATATGGTTAATGATTGTTAATGTATTTCTGGTTGGTGGTTGACCTACCCTTCTGAAAAATATGATTTCGTCAGTTGGGATGCTGACATTCCCATCTGAATGGAAAAATAAAAAAGTTTCAAAACACAAACCAGTATATAAATGATAAACACACTACCAACATGGGAGGATATCACATGTTTTTTTTGGAAACCCAAATCATATTGTTGGGTCACCTGTTGGGCCTGTTGGGTCTATCTAGAATTATATTCCCATTGCATTCCTATGACATCTCAGTTTTTTCCCATGCATTTCTGGGTCTGATACCTATAGCTTACCCTCTAGAAATCAAACGTGGATGGCCCGTCAAATCCGCCACTTGCTTCGATGATTTCCCAGCTATAAAGCTCCAGTTATAAGTTTGTGTTTCCACAATTTCCATTGATTGTCTTATTAAAACCGACATGATATCCCAAGCTTTGACTCCTTCGAAAGACGACGAAATACCATGGATATCACCCATCCCCTCAGTCTCCGAACGAGGAGGTGTCGTTGGCTTCTTCTTCTTCCTCCTCTTCCTCTTCCTGCTCCTGCGACCAGTAAGGAGGGGTCATGGCGTTTCAGATCACTTGGATGTGCTGATTCGAAGCACAGGACAGTGAGGCGTAATCTATGGTCAGAAGGGAGAGGAATTGGAATCAAAGTGACCCCCAAAAAAGATAAACAAAAGGTAGAAAAGGTTCATTCTGCCACTGTTTTAGAGAATCTCAATATTTACTGTCTATGTTCTATGTAATTTGAGGTTGCAATACATCCGAATTGGTACTTCTAAGAATTGGATGACACAATACCATCGGTTTCTCAATCGCAACAGTACTAATGTTCGAATGATTTGGGGTTTCCTTCTTTCAGAAACCTCCTCATAATAGATGAAGGGAAAACTCATCTTGTTTTTCAATGCTTTTCAAACAAAGATCTTTAACGATGTCGAGCTAGTGTTCCCTCGACATCAAAACATAAAACTGCAGCGTTTGATTCAAGTTGGGATTTATTTTTTGGGTTTGCCCTAATATCGACCTGGCGGCCAACCACCGACACATATTTCGCACCATGGAAAGAACGGATTGCAACTTTGATTGGTCATCAGAGTCATCTGTGATTGGATGCTTCGAGTTCAGAGCCCAAAAGTGAGAAACAATGGAAAACAATGGAGAACATATCTGCAGATGCCACAAGACCTGCCAGAACGTCATCCAAACTTGAAACCAAGTCTTCCAGACTTTCAACGCACTCAATCTTTCCTGTGTTTTCTTCATAACTTGGATGTACATCTCAGTTGGCGGTTCAACTCCCATAAGTGGCATACATCCGTGTCATAACTGTATGATAAGCATGTACTACTTTTACAATTACAACAAACCAGTTACAGTCTTAAGTGGGATGCAAAAAGTATTTGGACTCAGTCAAACATATTTGATAAGTGATCCATAAAGTACCAGAAACAGTCACATATCCACTGAGAACTCAAAAATCCACTGTATCCCAGTCATATTCAGTGGTAAATCTCCCAGTTTCTAACCAAATCAGTTAGATACCAAATCAGTTAAACCAAAGGTTTGAAACACAAATACCAAGGTACTGCTAGAATGCCACATATGCCACATATGCCACATGTCTGCCCAAAAAAATCACGTTGTTTGACGCATCAGCGCCCCCATCGTGCAACATCCCGTCCCGTCGTCCCGTCCTTCTCCTCCTCCTGCTCGGCAAAGAGCTCCTTGGCACCGAATTGCAGGATGATTAGTACATTTACTAACATCAGTAAATGCAAACATTCAGGATGAAAATGGACTAATAATCCCATTAGTAAATAAAAAATGGGGTATCTGACATCAGTAAATGTACTAATAATCCCATTATATCCCATTAGTAATTGCAGACATTCAGGATGATTGTTAGCACAATTTACAGACCCTGCAAACATCTAGTCCTCCGGGATGTGTGTAATTATGTTGGAAAAAGGGGCATCGAAAACATCCGGATGATCCATTTACATATACTTTATATGTGATTGATTCATGGGGCATATACAGTCCTCCGCTTACATCAAAGCATCTCAATGTGGAGCCCATAGGAGGGGAAACAAATGCAGCGTTTTTGAATTCCATGGCATTGATGTGATGATTGCCGTGAACTTTGCCGCTAAGGCGTTTGATAAACCTTGCTCTTGTGATCAAGATATTACCGATTTGTTTTGGTCACAAACTATTTCAAAAAATGTCCCAACACCATTGATCAAACATGCATAGTTTCTCTACAGTTGTCAAGTGGAAACATGACACTAAAATCATCGTCCATTCAACGGTGATTCTCATCCACCAGGGTGAACAATGTTTTCCATGCCCCACTTGCGTCCTGCTCGTGCTCCTGTTCCATCTCCGCAAACAGCGATTGCTCCTAGCGAAAGCAACGCAAACGACTGAACGTCGAATCTGCTATTGGCGCAGTTGGTGTTACAGGACGGCATATCATGATTCTATGAGGCTATGGGGTTTCTTGCACTGGGGGTAGCCCTAAATCATTATAAATCGTGAATTTTGGGGTATCCCCATTTATTTTGAGAAACCTTTCAACACATATTCCCTATAGATTCCCCGCGTAGCTCATTTACCATTGAATCCCACGGGACAAAATGTTTATCATCCACTACAAACAAAAACAATCATGATGTTTGTGGTTTTGGTACCTCAACTTAAGGTATCTCATTAAATCAAAATGGCCATATTGGGTTTATGATCATTTGCTTCCTCACATGATCATATAGGGGTTTCCAAAAATGAGGTTTATTTTAGGAAACCTCCCTATGATCATATGTTTATTTGATCAATTTCCTCTTTAAATCCAACTTTCCCATTTTTCAAAGGATCCAATGGCACAAAGCCGGAGACAATGCCCGCGCCTCCTCTCCGCGCTGCGCCCAGGCATCGTCTGTGCTGCCCGAGACGATGACGTTCACCGCCTGTCATGACATGGAGGAAACGAAGGGTGTATTTCACCAACACTAGGGAGAACAAAAAGAGAAGAGTAACATATTGTAACCTGTTGGTGGTTAATATACTGATAATAATGGCTAATGATGATGGTTGTTACATGGTTAATGATGGTTAATAACCTGGTTAGTGTAACACTTGGGATTAGAATGGGATTCTCATGGGATTCCATGTCTTGGGATAAGGTGTAATATCTGGAACATTTAATGAAATTACAATAGATTGCTGGCTGGTGGTGCAATAACCATCTTGAAAAATATGAGTTCGTCAATGGGAAGGATTATCCCATATATTATGGAAAAAATGTTTGAAACCACCAGCCAGTAAGTGTAACATATTGTAAGTGTTAGACTGATTGTCATCTGAAATATACTGATTTTTAGTTATACTGGGAATTGATTGTTAGGTTATAACTTATAACATTCAATTAGGGAGAATTATGGAACACATTCAAGTAGGGAGAACAAAAAGAAAATTGTATGTTTTACTGATTGTTCTCTGACAAGCAACTGTAGTATGACATGAACGAAATGGAAAAATGAAAGAAACAAGATGTTTCAAGTGGATATGGCAAGAAACAGGGGATCACAGCGGTGTGTATGAAAGGGGTAAGTTGGGAAAATGGATATGTTAACCAAGTAAGCCAAGCAAGAAAATGGACAAATGGGAAGAATAGTTCCAAAGGGATTGGCTCACTGATGTTCAATGCGCAAAACATATGCGAACAACCACATGACAAATGGAGATAGTGGCATTCTAAGATGCTGAATTTTGATATAGTCTCACCATGTCTCACCACCAAACAGAAAAATGAGGCGCACCCCATACAAATTCCCTATCCTCACGGAAGAATCCATACATGTTCCCCATTCATCCCCATTCTCATCATTTCCCTTCTGAAGATGATCTTTCAACAATCAAGCATGGCAATGACACACCTTATTAAGATGACCCTTCAACAATCAAGCATGGCAATGACACATCACTCCAATTAAACCTGCATATTGCTCGGGGATTTTGCAGCTAGCCATATTTGATTACCAAAGTTAGTCATTAAGGACAATTACCCTCTGGTAATTTAACATAGCTATTGAACATGGCCATTTATAGTGAGTTGTCCCATTAAACATGGTGATTTTCCATAGTTATGTTAGTTTACCAGTTTACCAGAAGGTATCAATATTATATAATTATCTGTAAAGAACATTAACTGATAGCACCCATAAGCATTAATTTGGCAAAATCCCGGTGCTCAACTTCACCAGCTAAGAACTCCATGCCCAAAGTAACACCTTGCCGTCCTGGTACTGCAATGAACGCAACGCCCAAGCGTGGGCCCGAAAGCGGTTCTCAACTGATCTACTTGACCTTGGCGAGCCGTCGATGGCCAGGTCCATGTGCGCCGCAATGCGTGAAGGAACTGATGCCACGCATCGTTCGGTGCGCCGGCCGCGCCCCACCCGCTGGGTATGGACGGGCGTCTGCTTGAGACAATCATGCAGTTGTTCTCATGGTTCTCCGTCGCAAAATATTATCAGAAATGGAGCCTCCAAGAGAAGGCAGTTAGGCAGTTGATTTCACCAAGGTTTTGAATTCTCATGCTGTCCAAACGGAGACTTGGGCTCGTCTTGAATCGGTAGTGACCAGATTCTAAAAAATGGTTTGGCTGAAAATAGGGTTACTTCAAAATTCCAAAATGCATTGGGTTGCAATCATTTTCCTATTGAATAACAATTTTGAGGTACACCACATTTCCAGAAACACCTATATATTGTACGTAACAGTGCTTGATGATTACAACCTATCAGCATTGATTTGAGATTTGCTAAATCTTTGGTTTAACATAATTACCCTCTGGTAAACGTTGACATAACTATGGAAAATCACCATTTTATAGCTGGGTAAATCAACCAACTAATTGGCAATTTTCAATAGCTATGTAGAAAATTACCAGAGGGTAAATATCTAACGTTCGACCCATTAGACCCATTTCCCATCAAATCCCCCATCATCCAATCAATCAATCTTTGGGTTAACATAATTAACGAATCACTATGTTTAATGGGTTAATCAACTATTTCTATGGCAATTTTCAATAGCTATGTAGAACATTGCCAGAGAGTAACCATTGGGAAATTGTGATTTCATGGGATTTTGCTGGAAACATGCTGTAGAAAATTACCAACAGGTTAATCATTGTTTTCCCTGCCATAAATGGCATTTTTTCTGCTAAATCTTTGGGTTAACATCATTAACGATTCCCAAAATTTTCCCATAAAACCATTAAAAAAATCCATTTCTAGTGGATATGTCCTATAAAACCATGTAAAACCAGAGGATATCCCACTACTTTCCAGCAGGAAATACTCCACGGCGCCTGCTTCCCGGGCACGTCCAAATAGCTGGAGACCGTCTCCGCCAGCTGCCGTAAGGAACGGCCCACAGGGCTGCCGCCATCCACCAGGGAGGCCTGGTGGGGAAAATGGTGGGAGAGTTGGAACGGCATCCCCAAAATGGTGGGGAAATGGTGGGAAAATTATGAACATGATAGGGAAAAATGATGAAAATGGTGGGAAAATGCTACAACATGCCATCAAATTTGGATGGGTTTTCTGGCAAACCATCCACTATCTCCCTTTCTGCTTTGTGAAATATCTTTGTTGGAGAATCAACCCCATATTTTTTTTGCCAAACATACCAAAAAAATATATTGGGGACCCCGGAGACTCCTCCATATTCTTGGCGTATCATAATTGCAATCCCAGATTCCGTTAGATCAGTCATATGTTTCATGCTCAAACATCCCAGTTCTAGACTTTCTCTTGGTAAACAAAAAACCACCATTTTTTCTGGTTCAGTTCCCCTCCCACCGCGAAGTTCCTCTTGGCGCCTCCACGGTGTAGTCCACGCGCTCTCGGAAGAGGTCCAAGAGGCCACCCGCCTCCATCCCTGGCACCAATGATGATAGACGGCAAGACTATATATACCCTCTGGTAAATCAACATAGACCCTGAAAATAGCCTCGTTTTAATGGACACTAATCTTCCAACCCCTATCTGCCAGGGTCTATGTTAATTTACCAGAGGGTAATGTATATATATATATATGTATGGTAAAACAATCATACATATATAATGGATTTCTTAAAGGATTTGTTGTTAGAAAAATGGTGGATTAGTGAGACATGATGACTTAACTGGTGAAAATGATGATAGTGATTTAGCTGGTGAGGAATGATGACTTAACTACTAACACTGATGAACATGATTTAGCTACTAATGATGATTTAACTAGTGATTTAGCTGGTGAACAATGCTGATTTTGGCTACTAACAATGGTGATGAATATATATCTAGCCCGGAAAACGAAGGATCTTAACTGATAAAGAAAATGATTGGACTAGTGAACACATGTCATTTCACCGACGCAGTGAAGATTCAATATGATGAATTTGCATGTGTTCATGCTAAATTGAATGGAATACATGGTGTTGTGTGTGATTTGTTCAGGCACAACATATATTATCAGTTTTTCATGTTGTGTTGCATAGACTTGCACGGTATTATTTAGGTATCAGTGAAATGATTGAATGATTGACTTGCAAATCATTATTTTTTCCTGTGACACCGACATACAGTCAGCTGCAAGGATGACCCTTCAAACTGTTGTTTTGAGTCAGATACTAACAAGCGAGCTAGTTTAGGCCATGTCATTCATGTCTGCTTGGAGTTTTCAAAACATTGGACAGCTTTAACAGGCATCATGTGCGTCATATATGCATCAGGTATTGAAAACACAGAGCCTCAAATCCTTGAATCCAGTCCGGCAACCAAACCTCGAAATGAAACTTCAAGTCTTTCTGGAACAAGGACCACCCAACGATCTATTTGTGCTTGCAAAGCAACCCTTTTGGCTGCTTAAATTTCCCCAGTTTTACTGATTTGGCTGCTTGAATGATCACCATTGGATAATTCAATCCCTTCAATTTGTTCATTATCCACTCTGAGATGACTACAGTATACACCCTCCAGTAGTTTAGAATAGATCCGGCAAAACAACCTGATATGTGAATAATTGTCCTTGCGGTCTGCCGCCATGGGTCTTCCAAATCATGTTGTTCCTCTGCTGGAGAGAAATATCGTAATACCCCCTGCAACAAATTAAAACCCCGGAAGAGTAGATCATTTTCATTGAGTTTCCCCATTGGTTTTATACGATCCTATGTTAACTGATTGGTTTCGCATATTGAGTTTTTCTTTACATAATTATGTATCTGTGAACTGATTGGTTTTGTCTTAACTGATTGGTCTTCCATATCATTATCAGTTAAATGGTATATCCTTATCCATCAATCTTAACTGACTGATCTTTCATATCCATTTGTTTTCCATGACCGAAAAAAACCATCTCCCCATGGCTTTTTGAACAGCCATCTCTCTGGCCTTGACCCGTTCGGATCTTCTTGACCAAGGTCTCGTAGGCATAGCGCCTGGTGAGAAAATCGGGGACCTTTTTGGCACGGCATCGATGGGGACATCTCCATGAAACTGGTAAGGAATCTCGGAATCTCAAGGTAAGGAATGATGAATGGTAACTAATACTGATGGATTCATATTTATATCCCATGGAAAACTAATATGCACAGTAACGAAAAGTTATAGTTATATCTCAGTAAGGCAAGGTATCATGGAATATAACAGTACAATCTCAAGGGAATGAATCCATAATGTGGGCACCCCAATAATGAGCCTACCATTTCGAGGATGGTCTATACCACCCGTTTGTGGTGATTTTGGGGATGGTGTATGGCATTTCGGTCACCATATTAGTATAGATAGTAACATAGTACATTACATAAAATCTCAAGGTAAGTAATCCATCGTATATAATCTCCAGGGTGGTATGAAATCTGGATGGTTGCATGGTATAGAGGCGCCACTCACTGCGCACTACACAGGCATCAAAGGATCAAAGGCTCAAACACAATGGGCACGGGAAGAACCACCATGTTGATCAATGTTAGTTGAAACCTACAAACTATGACGTTCAAAAGGTGCTCTTGCTATCCCAAAACAGCCTTTTGATTGACCATTTGACCCTGAATTTCTATGGTTCATTCCATGTGGCAAACATTTCTTCAGTAGACATTATGAATGCACGAATCATGCATCAAAATAAGTGCTAACTTCTCCATCTTCCCTGGGTCCAATTTCAAAGAATGGAAAGATGTAGATTCCACGTATGGAGATGTATTACAACAGATTCTAATTTCAAACAAAAAAGTGCTGTTTGAATCCTATATCAAACAACTGCAGTACGTGTTTGTTGTTTACATACGCACTTCACCAGTTTGAATCTTTGAATCCTTCCTTGAATAAGTTCAATTTATAAGTTCAATAACTAGACCTTCTGCTACATGTATCCATGGTGAAGCGGGTGTTATGAACTAACTTTAGATGGTCTTTCGCTGATTTTGGAAACAAACTATGGGAATTTAACCAGCAGCAATGACTTGAGTGAGCCTTGGGTTTATGGAAAACATACAAAAAAAACACGTGTGGAAATAGTTGTCTCGGGGTGAGCATGAATTGTGTGCAGCATGCGAAAACTAGGTACTAATCGCAATTGGTAGAGATACCCTCTGGTAAACTAACGTAACTATGGAAAATCACTGTTATTAATGGGAAAACCCACTATAAATGGCCATTTTCAACAGCAAACTGTTAGTTTACCAGAGGGTATATCTCTACTTCATAGGGGTATCCACTATCCTTTTCCCAACCTTGTGGGTCACGTATCTATGGGAGACAGCGGGGGCCCGCTGTCTGCTGTTGGTCATTTGTGAATTGTTGGTAGGATAAACTCTACAAGTCATTTAGAATTAAGGAACAAATCAAATCAAATAGGATACTATATAGATCTATAGCTTTATACATCATTATAGATCTGTAGAGACCTACAGTGAATTCTCTATAGATATAGGCATAGGAACAACTGTTTTTCAGAAAATCTATTGTATAGATTCATTTAAGATCATTTAAGATTATTACAAGTCTCAAAATATCATCCAGGTCATGAAAACCATGGAACATTGTAGTATTGTACCCCCAAATGCAGTTTTCAAAAATTGGGTACTGCAATGTCAACCCCGGATTAATTAAAACCGTGGTTTCTGAATTAGGGGTGTCTTCCCCCCTTATTTCGTTATGATTTCATATTTTTTTTAATGGTACCTTCCCAATTAAAACAGCCGTAAACGGGGTTTAGAAATCCAAGGTTGACATTAGCCCCCCAATGATGGAAAGCCCAAAAATAGTAATATTAACCCCATCAAAAACATTATATAATTTTCCATTAAATCAACCATTGGTGACTATATGGGGTTTATTCCAGTAAACATGAACATATTCCAAAAACCATTGGAAAATCTTAAAACCATTGGAAAAACAACAATATTCCAGTAGAGTCAACAATCCCCCCACAAACGCCGCACCGCCCAGCCACCGCCCAGCGGCCTTCCCTGGTACTGCACCGCCTGGCGCGACAAGAGCCGCCGCTGCGTCTGCTCGGCGCTGGCCTGGCGGACCTTCAGCCGGGGGATCCGTGGGAAATCGGTGGAAAATCGGTGGCAAATCCATGGAAATCTAAGGGAAATCTAAGGGAAATCTAAGGGAAATGACTGGAACAAATTGAACACCTATGCAAAAAACTATGGAAAATAGATGGAGAATCTATAGAAAACCCTGACAATCTAGGATAATCTATGTTTGAAAGTTGAAAGAAGACAGGGTTCGAACAAAATGGATTAGATGAAATACATGGAACATATATGAACATGTTCAGAATAAGATCCTGGAAATTATGGACTCGTTATGGACATGTACATACGCAGTTACAAAATAATACACACTTAAAACATCCTCAGTCATATCTTTTTAGTGAACCCACTTATGGGTTACATCCTCGGAATTTACCAATAAAATAACATACTTGAGTCTTAAACCACTGATACACGTGCTAAACGGGTAACAACCCAAGTTATACTTGGAATATATGGAATATAATATATTGGAGGATTCACTGATGGGTTATTCGAAAATATAAACGGGGATCTTCAAGGACATCCAGTTATACATGATAAACAAGTCGTTCTCCTTGGTATCTGGACTATCCCAAGTGGAAGGTAGATCCAGGTTCTTCAAAGTGACGATTTTGAGGTGCTAAAGTGAAAGAAAATTGGGGATTCAGTGACCTCAGTGACCTCAGTGACCTCAGTGACTTCGAATTGGTGGTTTTATCAAGGTCACTTTGAAGAACCATGAGCCGAAATGGGGAAGTTCCCCAATCATCCCAACCTAGAATGGGATGCTATATCATGTTGTTTTCCATATACCATCTTCACGTACTTCAACATCGCAACAGAACATACTCAGCTGGTGGTTTTCAAGGTTATAGGATTCCAATATAGAGACTGAAACAGTGAGGTTCAACCCCGTTATCGTAGGAGAAATAGATTTGCCTCCACATTCTGGTGATTCAATAGCAAGCCCGCGGATCAAAGGAGTGCCACTGCTGTCATAGTTTCACCGGAAATTCAATGGTTTTTTGTGGGGTCACGTAGAATTCAAGGTTATCGGTATATAACAGTATAATATGGGATTATTAAACCATATTTTTTAGCCACATACAAGTAGTGTTTTCTGAAACCCACATTGAGGCTGGACAAATCTGAAACAGCACATGTCAGCTTAACCCAACTACGAGTACCAGTCACATCTTTGGAAAACAACAAAACAATCTTTCAACATCATTCAACTAGAATAATCTTAGGTTATTTCGTTCAACTACCATTTGTCTATAGCTTCACCCGGCAAAAAAAGCTCAACATTTAGTAGTCCGGGTCAACCATACTGTTTATACTTATTGTATTTATAAAGCCAAATTGCCCTTGGTTAGTTTAACTTCAGTTGCTTCTTCCCATGCAGCTAAAGCCCTTTTTCAGTTATGTTTATGCTAATGTGGTTATGTTATCATTCCAACAATGGTGGTAAAACTGACTTAGAATTGGTATTTGGGGCCATAGCATGCCATAAAATGCCATCCTGAAAGAAACAACTCTGCCATTCTTTCAGAATCTTTCAGATGCTCAGCCCTTTACCAGTTATCTTTTATGGCAGTAAATCTGGTTAAATGATCTAACTACCCTGAAAAAGGACATTTTATGGCTATAATCATTTCACTATAGCCATATATATATATAGTCATAAATCTATTTGACGTTGATGGCTATGTATGTATATGAATATAAATCTGGTTCAATGATTTTATGTTTCACTACCCCTGAAGATTGGGAGAATTTCCCGCCAAGCTGCCAGGAGCCAGGCACAGACCTTGTCCAGCAAAGACACCTGGATTGAACCCTCCACTTGCCGTTAGCCATGGGGGATTTAGCAAGGCTAAATATATGCTTACTAGGGTTTCATGGGATTTAAAGTTGACAATGGCGATATCTAAGATTGGGATTTAAAGATGACTAAGATAGATATAGATCATGGCAAATGGTTGATACATGCTGATACTTGATTGGATGTCAGTTGAGAATAGCGATATTTGCACTTAATCAGGCAAGGTAAGGGAGTATCTGGTTGAACATGGTTTGTTACACACATATGTCAACCGATCTTGTCAATTGCGCACAAGGCTTCAGCTCAAACCTCCCTGAATCACCACATATCAGCAATGGTAAGCTTTATAAATGTTGATCAACATTGGGGTTTTCCAAATTAAATCCAACTCCCAAATGATGCCCCAATCAACATGAACAAGGGGTTCTTCAAAATTTAAACCTCAGTCCACGGAAATAGGGTACTTGCCAAAATCATCCAACCTGGGGTTCCGTACCAACTCCTGGCTTTCCATGAATGATGATGGTATATATATATATAACTCCAAGAAAATAGAAACAAACCTGGCTACCACTATTTAAGGACACTGGGATTGTACTGTTGTATCTTTTTTAGGATTCATATATTTACATATACCGTATATATTTAAGATGTTGAGACAAGCCTGTTCCCTATCAAAATGATTAATATGGGTTTGTCTGAAAGAGTTGGTTTACCATGGTTTACCATTATTGTTACCATTGAACCGTATTAACACTACCATTTGGCGGTACAGTACACCTCATTTCTTGACAAATGCACATGTCATTGCTGGTTGTATATCTCATCATATCCGCCCAAACCCCCATTATAGATGGTGGGTTTTCCCTCCAAAAACATCATTTGTTGGTCCCATTCAATCCACTTAAATCTCGTTTTCATAAAACATACAATCGATAATAATGGATGTTAAACCAACAAAGTCAATTCACCAACCAAAATGTCGATTTACATCACTGGTTGGTGGTATACCTACCCCTCTGAAAAATATGAGTTCGTCAGTTGGGATGATGACATTCCCATATATTATGGAACAATAATCCAAATGTTCCAAACCACAAACAAGATCATATTACATCCCTGTTTTCCATGGCCTTTCCATACTTTTCCCGTGGTTCAACCACCATTTTTTGCCATGGCCGCTGCCCACCCGCCTGCGGCGGCGGCGCCATGGCCTGCGCGTCCGTGTCGGCGGCGATGAGGACCTCCTCGTCGATGCGGGCGGCGACCTCTGGGGTCAGCAGCACCTGGCTGCTGATGGAGGTGATGATCCTCACAATGCTACGATAGTGGGGATTTAACCAGCACTTTTGCGAGAGTTTTGTGGGGATTTCATTGCTGTGATTATTCATGAGATTTATGTAAATTTATTCAATAGGGCAAATCGGAGTCTATAACTTTAGAATGTGGGGCACCCAACAGGTAGCTAAGACTAGGGTTATTGCGGACTATAGTTGGATGGGGAAACTAAACAACTTGCAAGTGGAGTGGCCACCACATTGCTGGTAGTTGTTTGTCTATTATTTGGCTGGCAAATGGATATCTTTATGCTGAAGGGGAGGGATGGGGAAATCAGCTACATGTCTGAGTTATTATCCGTTGCCATTTTTGTCTACAAGAGGGCTCATTTTGCGTATTTGGTGTCTGTGACAAAAACATATTCACATTTCACAATCTCAGGAAACAAATGCGGCTATAATATATACAGTAGTCTATACTTCGTTGGTTCAACTTGACCAAGAGGCGTCATACTTTGAGGATCTTTGAGGGTTATGGACCAATGGCCCAACCAAATTCAAACAGGGGTCCGACAATTGTCACCTACAAACCAGCGACATCCTGTAGGATCCACGCAGTATCAAAGCCCAGACTGTACAGAAGGAATGCGCCATAATGAAACAAATTTAAGATGTTGTGTGCGCATCATTCTGAATATATAATATATAGTTATATATTATACATATATCTTGTTTAATTATGTTGATATTCAATTTCAAGATCCATGAGAGTTCCAATACGATCCGAAGGGGACGGGGCTGTTTCAGAATGTTGGCGAAAAACCTGCAGCCCCTGTCAAACCACAAACCCAAATAACATGTCTTGGCCCGAATAAAACTGAATTTATCAATTCGTTCCCCAAGCTCATAGCTGCAAAGCCATCCACTTCCACATCAACCCTTCTGCATCCACCATCCCAGCACCTGCAGTCGCTGACCCTTTCGGATACCGCGCAAGCGATAGGCACCCTGTGCGAAGTCTCGGAAGGTGGAGTCCTTCGAGGTGCGAACAGGTCTTATATGACAATGAAAGGCGTGAAAATTGCTGGGTAACATTTGATGATTTGGTCTGGTTCATGAAATGAATGGCCTAGTTGCAAAGGTAAGAGCTGCAGCCACCACCACGGTATCAACTTGAGGGTGGGTGAATGAACAGTGAATCCGTGTCAGGGATCAGTGGAGAGCAGCATGCCACGTGTTCTCTTTTGCGGAGCTAAGGCTGAACACTGGCCAGTGGCAAATCGTCTTTGGTGTTGAGATGGCAGCAGAAAAATGCTGTCAATCATCCCACAAAATGCTTGCAACTTTGGGGCAATTGTTTGCCTCGAGTTGTTCCTCAATCTGCTTTAATGCACGTAGCGGGTCAAACTCTCCTGCAGAAGCTCTAACAATCACACTGGTCTGTCTCGCTCCATATGTCCCATCATGCCTAAAAACATCAAGGCCCCGAGGACTGTAAACAGCGACAAGCAACTCATCAAAATAGTCTCGATTAACATTCCAAAACTCACAAAACCATCGTTGACTCTCCTGGCAAAAATTCAATTGACCGCTCTTGGCCTCGACACGCGTCTTGTCCCGGATCCAATCTACTGACCTGGTGGGCCTTGAGAAATCGCTCTCAGGATGAAGCAGCTGGTCAATTTCCTGTACTAGCCTTTCAACACGATGACCTCTCAGTGACGGGCTCATGGCACTGAATGGCTTACGATGATAAAAACGACTTATATAGCTCACATGTTGCTCACACTCATCTGCAATCCAACTGTCTGAAATGTCAGTCTTCCCGATGAATTCACACCTACCATCTTCGCACAATTTGTCCAAAATCACATCTAAAGATTCCTCCCAAGTACCATCTTTGCCGCTAACAGTCACATGGCTCCCGGACTTCGACATTCCAGTTTGCAAATCATGCTTCAGAAGGTGAATCCATTTGGGGCTGAAAATGACTAAATACAAGTCGTCAAAAAGACACGCGCTTGGGATTGAAGGCTGAAATCCTATCCCACAGTAGTAGACCCACCAGCGGCCCTTCTTATGGAGGAGCTGCGAACTTTTGATTTCCACCCTTCGACCATCACATAGAAAATCATATTCTGCCCTGTTCCGACCTCTCAGCTTGCCATTGGCACAAGTCCCTGGCACGGCATCTTCCACAACACAACTGGGATTTGATCCTTGCAGCATTCGCCGGGCCCAATTCTCAATCACAGCGCCTCGGCGAGGACTGTCTAACTGCGCCAAGGGATGCCAGTTGTATGGGTGAGCTGTAGGACCCTCATCTTCCCAGTGACGTTGAAACTGGGCAGCGTTCAAAGTCACATCCCCGCGGCAACTATAGCTCCTCCATGCTTTTCTCAAAAATATTGACGCTGAAATCCGTTGTCCACCTCGAACAACATGTGAGTAGACCATGCAGATTGTCTCAGCAAGATCCCTTTGGTCTGCGCGATTCACTACCGATCAGGTCAGTGATTCCGTGGACGCTTGCACGCATTGGAGCAATTTGCCTTGAGCCTCATCACTCGGCCGCTCCAAGCTGAGTTTCATCAAATTAAGTGAATATAGTGTCTCAAACCTTCAGGAATGTTTTGCTCAAAGGGATGTCCGTGGATGTCCTGAATGATTGGAACACATTGAGCTACATGTTCTTTTTCATAGCATTTCATAGCCATAGGTCTAGGTGAGAACCGTTGGAAACACTACAGCATCTATGCTCTCGGGTGAAAAAACTCTCAGAAAGCGCGGCGATGTTCCCGGTTCTGTATTTCAAACGGTATGTGCTTATTGTGTCTGAGCCAGCAATCTTTCATGGTTTCATATGTCCCTTCTGCTCTTGGTCCCACCCTTCTGTGTTCAACTTGTTCTGGAAGGAGAGTTCTTGTTGCAAACGTTGCTTGGTCTTGCCGGTGGTCTCTAGGTCTTCTGATGATATGGCCTAACAGTTTCCTTCCTTTCTCTTAAAACGTCACCTAATGGACGGATGATTCCATCTGCGCCTTTGCCCATTTTCAAAAGGTGCACGTCTATACTTTTTGGTTGGTGTTTGCTCAATATACGCTGTCGACATTTTCAGAAAAAAAACATGAGACCTTTCAATTGAAACGTGTCCAGTTTAGCTGCCGTGGCCTCTGTGGCCTGCAGTGCTTCCAAGCTGTACAGGAGTTTTGAAACACATACCGCATTGAACACTTGAATTTTCCATTGGTTTGGCACTTGGGTTTGTTTCCAGAACAGGTCCAGCTTCTTTAGTATAGGCATTGTTCGTGAAATACGCCGGTTTATTTCAGTAGCATTGAGCTACATGTCAGAACCTTCCACTGCAATGCTGTGACCTCAAAATCTCAGGCCTGAGTTGTCTTCAGAACCCCACTGGGTTTTTCATCGATCACATCAAATCCATGTCTCTATTCCGCCCTTCCAACCCACTCCTTTCCCAGGGTCAGCGCAGCACAGGCGTGCGGCGGATGTCGGATGTCAATGCCAGTCGTATGGACTTGATCGTAAAAGACCTGATTGTTTGCAGTGAGGCTGACTGTGGAAGTGGAAGTAATGTTACAACATGTTATCACATTCAATGATAAATATGACCCATGAAAAACGGAGATGATTGATCTTGAGAACTTGGTTCCAACCAGCGGTTGCCCTGGGGTCTTAGTCGATACATCACTCTGCTCGCGAGAGAGCTTTAAACTATCTTCCTGGAGTAGCGTTGGATAGGGTGTATGCCTGTGAGGACATCCCTGACAACAATCCATGGGTTTGCCATCCATGAAATACAAAAGATGTAATCATGACGAATGTAGTATAACATGAATAGCCAGGATTCAGAAAGAAACAGCAAGCATCTGCAAGTCTCTCATTCTCACAAATTGTCACGGTCAAAACACTTTCACTATTCCTATTTGTTAAGTTGCCATCTCGCTTTAAAAAAGTGCTGATCATAGCATGGAATATATTGGTTTGTCTCAGAATTGGGTAACTCGAATCAACAATTTCTAATCATATCATATCCCCTATTCACATGCTGCAAATTAATGGGCAATTCGCCCATTTTCAGAGGCTGTGACGCTGAACCCTTCACACTAACCCCCTAGTCTCTGCGACCCAAGTGACGAATCGTCGGTCCAGTGGTAAGGTGCAGTTTGACATCTTCACCTCGAGTCCGTGGCAGGGAGATGCTTGGGGATCCCCTGGGTGTAACATTATGTGGACCCCAACATGGCAAGTTTAATACGGAAATTTTAAGTATAGAAACTGAATTTTCAACCAAAGCAATGCGCATTGTCCTAGATGCAGAAACATAGCAAAAACATCCAATTTCAAAACATGAAAATAATTGTCTGGGATCGTTGGGTGTCACTTGACCTTGTAAGCTCTGCGACTTGGAGAGCCCCCTCACATCCTGAGCAAAACCAGGTTGGGAAAGATGACCCCAGAAGAGTTATAACAATTGTCCAAGCATGCTTCTTGATGTGAGCAACCTGTGGGAGAAACCCAGTCTTCAGTTGTATAGTACCTAACAAACATGTATGCAGCTAAAGCGAGGCAAGACCAACTTTTGCTTGAGAAACCACTAGCTCGAATATTGTTTCTTCTTCCTAAATTTCTCATCTGATATCTTTACCAAACATGTCCAATTGCAGCTATGTTCACTATTATACACATGGTTGGTTTTCCATCCAAACTTTTAATTCGTCAAAGTAGGTGTGTTTTCACATACACAGTTCAATGACTGGCTCATGATCGCAATTAACCGTTGCTTTACCCACATGCACTGCGTATATATATATATATGTATAATGTATTCATCCCCAGCTATCACCAACATGCCTCTCACAACTGGGACCCCTGGCCGAAACTGAAGCACCACGTCGAAGGAGTTGCTGTCCACCACCACTGTCGCAGAACACCACTGCCTGTGCTCGTTTGGAAATGCCAAATGGAACCAAAAAGGGCTACCCCTAGAGATACCACACCACATGCAACAAATATTGCTATCATGACTATATAGCCGATCGACATGAGCAACCTTATCTCAACAAGAATGCTGAGAGCAGCAACAAACATATATGCAACATAAAAGATGTCCTTTTGTCTCTACATTTTGTGTATACAATCACTGCAAGTATATAGAGGTACGTCAAGCAAGGACAAAACACAGTGCAAACAGTCGGACACTTAAACATGTTTTGATCATTTGGACTAACAAAATTAAATGTGAGATTCATTTCTTGGGCCACCTTTTGCACACGTTTTACCTAAAGAGGGAAAGCAGCAACATATCACGAGGCCATCACCGCCAATACAATTGAACATAACTCTACACCAAAGGGATATGTACGATGTGTCAAACTGAAAACAACAGAGCCACCAAGCAAACAGATCATAATTAGTTTTATTTGGTCTCTCCTGTCCCAACTCAAGTCCAAGTGTATTTCATTTTGTCTTTGGTATTCATCACCTTCCTGTCTCTTTCAACCAGGATCCCTAAACCCTGCTGGTACCTCGAAAGGCAATCCATAGTCCAGCAAAGTCCGTGCGACCTGTAAAGGGGGTGATGTGGATCAATGCTAACAGGTGCAAACATGCTGCATCAAAAATGTGGTCAAAAAATATCTAACACCTTTGTTGACAAATTGCTAGTTTAAACGTTACAAAACGCCACTGCGCAGATTAGCGTTCAATAATGTATAATATGTAGTCATGATATGACTGCATGTGCGAAGAAATATGACACTGCTCGCAATAAACAAAATCAGTAGTGATTGCATGCTCTGTTTCCCCTGTAAAGAACATTCATATAGCCGTACCGATTACCCTAGCATCAACGCACTTTCCCCCTTGTTCTTCAAGCTTGAGGATACTCTACGGCAATTTAACATAGCTATGGCTATGGAGCATTGCCCATTTATAGATGACTGAACCATTAAAATGCTAGATGTTCCGTAGCTATGTTTAATTCACAGATGGCAGCAGGTTTGGACAAACACCCTTGATCGGACCTGCTCGTTGCTCAACCCAGTAATCAGAGCTCCCACATCCTCGGGTCCAGGAGGGTCAGGACTCCCAACTGGGTCAGGAAGTGTACATAGAAAACCGCGAGTTTTTATCACTGCTCAGATCATCATATAAGTCATATTACCCCAATAATGACCCAATAAAGTGCCACAATTGCTTGGGGAAGTGCGAGGATGACAAATGAGAAGCATCAACAAGAACAAGATAGAACAAATATGAACAAGAGTGACAAAGAAACATACACATTCCATGGTTTCCATCATATGTCATTACATTCCTATTTTATACTTTTCCACTATAGCTGTACCTCATAATTCTGCGCAGCGACACTGCGCGCCAAGCGTCAATCAAGGCATTCAACGGTGGAGTTTGTTTGGCCACCATCTCCAGCAATTTGTGCGCCTCAGCCGTGCAACAGGACTTATATAAACATGGCCGTGGAAAATCACAACCTTTCATGGGAAAACTATATACTATAGATAGGCATCTAAATGCGGCGGCATGAGGATTGTTCATTGTAAATTGTAAATCATCAAACGAATAAAATGATGGAAATGGGACATCCACATGTTTTGTGAGGGAGGATCCTCTAAAAGTGGATGTAGATGGGGGAATTCTCGATTTATCGATTTCCACCAAAACAGAGGCTCCGGATATTAAGTTTTTTGGGCAAGCTGCATGTCCAAATTGCTCCGCACTGGTTTGGAAGTGTCTTGAAGACTGCTGTATCAAGTATTAAAGTTAAAAATTACTACCAATTACCCACAGACTTGAAGCCTATCCAACTCTACTGATAAAAAAAAAAATACCCGCTAGTTTCAGCATGCTACCCACCAACATGGAATACAAAAGAAAAAATTCAACATTCAATGTCATCTCCTATACTAATCTCATGTGCTTCCAATAATTTCCCTTTTTAATATTCATTAATTTTGGAGTTATCTCACTGAAACTGCATAAATCCCATTTGTTGAATACCCATCCCATTTAGGTTCGAATCCAAATTGAGTCACCAAATGACCTACAATTTGTGTTTATGTTTTTTACTAGATCATGCATTCTGAAGGGCCAATCTGTTTGAGCCAAAACCCATTTCTGGCTTTAGATATCCGGATATCCTAAAAAGTATATCCATAATATATATATATTATATCTCCTGCTATGTTGTAAGCCCAAGCATCCAACTACACGGATATTTATATATAATGTATCCATTATATCCCACTGTATCACCATTATATAGAGCTTTACTAAAATGGGGTGAAAACCACCATGGTGACCCCCACAACTTAAGAACCCCAGATGAATATTCCGTGACTAATAGAATATTGCCATTGATAATCCATTAATATACCACTCATATGCCATTCATGGATAATCATCCATGAATATTACCATGAAATGTTATGTCAAATATTACCATTCATGGAGTCTGTTAATCATATCTCACATATTTAATATTACAATAACATATATATATAATAAGAACCATGTAATGATATTTATTGCCGGTTCCAAATCAACAATATGACACAACCGTTGCCCCCTTTGGGTTTTCGACCCGACTGCGGCGAAAACGCTTCGCCGCGGCGCGTTCCATCCATCCTCCACCGAGGACACGGAGACCACCTGCGGATCGCTCAGCGTGGTCAGCATCTTGGCGTCGTCGCCTACGGCGATGGACCGCGACGTCAAGGGAGGTTCCATCAACTTATGGGGGACATCAACCAACAACAATATGAAGAACTCATGAATTCAATGTCAACAGAAAATGTGACGTATGATAGGTAAGTTAGCTTGTAACTCGGCCACTAGGTTTTTTGTGACAGCGCTTTGTGATACATGTATCTATGGTTCGATGAGCAAACACAACTGTAGGTACCGACCCCGCCGGTAGCATCCACCAAATTGTGGCCCAACAAAAGGGGTGATTGTCAGATTGATTCAAGGCTTAGTCAAGCCTAGTTGAACCCTCTGAAATCCCAAACAATGGAAATTTAACAGAAATATGCACAATTGGCCTCACCAAAACACTGGAAAACGAGGGTTTGAAACCCGCAACTATCACAACTATCCCTTGAATAGCTCAATATCAAACTGCTGGTACATGGAGATGATCTCTTGGTACTGGCAGACAAGAAAGGGCAGGAATTCATGCAGAAGGTACTCAGCAAAAGATACGAACTTGTTGCCTGTATATCTCCATCAAAGTTCAAATGACTAGCTAGAATTCCCGTGAATGAAATATCATGTGATGTGGTAACCAAAACAACGAACCCACTATCCAACGATGCGTGGTACTCTAATATCTGGCAATGGTTTATTGTTGGGTTTCTACCACATTCCTTAATTTAATCAGATACTCAGACCCTCCGAGTACCAACAATTTCATGGCTAAAAAGTCCAAAGTCATATCCTGGGTATATGAAATATAAATATATCTGAAATATGTTCCATCATTATTTTCTATCGTTTTCCATCATGCTTTCTATCATTTTCCATCATGTTCCATCATTTTCTGTAATTTTCCATGATTTTCCCTGGGTACTTGGAAGGTTTCGCTACAGACTTCCCATCGTTTACACCTTCGATGACCTGCAGCTCGGTCGCGCCTTGCGCGTAGCGACACTTCCCCAGGGACCGCGGCAGGAGATCGTTGGGGGTGCCACTGAAGCCCAGGCGAAAGGAGCACAGCACCTGGTGCGAAGATCATGATGAAATATGGTTGATAAAAGGTGGATAAAATGATAACATACTGGGATAGTAATAGTAATAATGGGATAATAATACTAGTAATAATGGGATAATCATAGTAATAACATACTGGCATAATAATAGTAATAACATAACTGGGATAGTAATAGTAATAATCGGATAATAATAATAGTAATAATGGGATAATCATAGTAATAACATACTGGCATAATAATAGTAATAACATAACTGGGATAGTAATAGTAATAATGGGAAAATAATAATAGTAATAATGGGATAATCATAGTAATAACATACTGGCATAATAATAGTAATAACATAACTGGGATAGTAATAGTAATAATGGGATAATAATAATAATAGTAATAATGGGATAATCCTGGTAATAACATACTGGCATAATAATAGTAATAACATAACTGGGATAGTAATAGTAATAATGGGATAATAATAATAGTAATAATGGGATAATCATAGTAATAACATACTGGCATAATAATAGTAACAACATAACTGGGATAGTAATAGTAATAATCGGATAATAATAATAGTAATAATGGGATAATCATAGTAATAACATACTGGCATAATAATAGTAATAACATAACTGGAATAGTAATAGTAATAATGGGATAATAATAAAAGTAATAATGGGATAATCATAGTAATAACATACTGGCATAATAATAGTAATAACATAACTGGGATAGTAATAGTAATAATGGGAAAATAATAATAGTAATAATGGGATAATCATACTAATAACATACTGGCATAATAATAGTAATAACATAACTGGGATAGTAATAGTAATAATGGGATAATAATAATAGTAATAATGGGATAATCATAGTAATAACATACTGGCATAATAATAGTAATAACATAACTGGGATAGTAATAGTAATAATGGGATAATAATAATAATAGTAATAATGGGATACTCATAGTAATACATACTAGAATAGTATACAAACGGGATAGTAATAGTAATAATGGGATGATAATAATAGAATAATGGGATAATCCTGGTATAGCATACTGGCATGAATAATAGTATAACATACTGGGATAGTAATAGTAATAATGGGATAATAATAATAGTAATAATGGGATAATCATAGTAATAACATACTGGCATAATAATAGTAATAACATAACTGGGATAGTAATAGTAATAAATAATATAATATAATAATGGGATAATCATAGTAATAACATACTGGCATAATAATAGTAATAACATAACTGGGATAGTAATAGTAATAATGGATAATATTAATAGTAATAATGGGATAATCATAGTAATAACATACTGGCATAATAATAGTAATAATAACTGGGTAAAATGGGATAATAATAGTAATAATGGGATAATCATAGTAATAACATACTGGCATAATAATAGTAATAACATAACTGGGATAGTAATAGTAATAATGGGAAATAATAATAGTAATAATGGGATAATCATGGGTAAATAACATACTGGCATAATAATAGTAATAACATAACTGGGATAGTAATAGTAATAATGGGATAATAATAATAGTAATAATGGGATAATCATAGTAATAACATACTGGCATAATAATAGTAATAACATAACTGGGATAGTAATAGTAATAATGGGAATAATAATAATAGTAATAATGGGATAATCATACTAATAACATACTGGCATAATAATAGTAATAACATAACTGGGATAGTAATAGTAATAATGGGATAATAATAATAGTAATAATGGGATAATCATGGTAATAACATACTGGCATAATAATAGTAATAACATAACTGGGATAGTAATAGTAATAATGGGATAATAATAATAGTAATAATGGGATAATCCTAGTAATAACATACTGGCATAATAATAGTAATAACATAACTGGGATAGTAATAGTAATAATGGGATAATAATAGTAATAATGGGATAATCATAGTAATAACATACTGGCATAATAATAGTAATAACATAACTGGGATAGTAATAGTAATAATGGGAAAATAATAATAGTAATAATGGGATTAAAAAAATAACGATTGTGATAAGAATAAATCCCACCATTTGATGGTTAATATCTGGTTAATGTACTGTTAATCATGGTTAATATATGGTTATTATATGGTTTATGATGGTCAATAAGGAATCTGGTTGGTGGTAAAACAATCCCTCTGAAAAATATTAGTCAGTTGGGATGATTGTTCCAAATATATGGAAAAATAAAAATGTTCAAAACCACCAACCAGATAACATACTGGGATAATCATATTTAATAATGGGACAATAATGAGTGTGATAAGAATAATGTGGATCATAAATAATATTATCAATCCCAGTTGATTTCAATAATGTCCCAGTTTTTTGTTATTATTAATATATTGGCATGATAATGATAGTAAGAATAATAGTAATTATTCAATCAATATTCAATCACAACAAAAAATAAAATTAAATCATCCACATTCTGATCCCAGTTAAAAATAAGTATCATTTTCCAATGATATAACCCACATCATCCTCGGATAATCAGAATATATTCAAATGGAGTGGGATGATGATTAAAACATACTGGGATAATATGGGACAATAACAATAGTTATTAACACCAATAATTGCAAATAATGATAATAAACGAATCCACATAAACATCAACAAAATATGGGATAATCATCATAGAAGGTAGAAATCAAAAACACACACACACTCACACACACACACTTGGAAAACTCCCGAAGGGAGAGGGTGAAATGATACATGTCATGTCATGTTGTTACGTTAGCATGTCGTGTCCTTTCATGGCATGTCGGCATGGGTGGTTTTTGGCTTGGCCACCTTGCCATTTCTGACGATGAGAGTTTTGCAGGTACATTTTCACGACGACATAGATGGGTCTTCGTTGGCCCGTGCCATCTATGCGTCCACGGGTCCCCTGCTTTTACCCTTTGATTCAGGGTTTCCCACACACAGCAAGCCGCTAGGGCACGATTTGTCGAACCAGAAAATGGTCCGTAATCTAGTGTGTTGTTTCCACGGTGTTGTGTTGTGACATGGAACGTGTTGCTCAAATGTCTGTGACGCATTGCTTGCTCCAACAAAAACCCAAGGAA